>OU426869.1:945403-962903 GCA_911387685.1 Dolichovespula media
TTTACAACAAAATAACGTTTTTAAGATTCAACCAATTTTTATTTAGTTTGAGTAGTTGGAAGAATTAGTTTACTAGATGATACGTAAACAAAAAATTGAGAAAATTGTGTTTAGTACAGATGTACGTTTCTGTATATATAATAAAATATTATCATACATACATACATACATACATACATACATACATACATACATACATACATACATACATACATACATATATAAATACATATACATATAACATTGATTGGAATTTTTTTGAAAATGTCATTTATATATATTATATATATATGCTGAAAATTGTATGGATATTGGTTGACGTCGATTCAACGAGAGACGTCAAAGGATCGACGAATTTTAAACCAAAACGTCGAGAAAACAGCGATTTACATCATTTTTAATCATTCGTATCTCACACCTGCATTAATCAATTTCGATGACATTTTCATCACATATGATAACAAAAATAAATCTTCCAAATGTATTATTTAAATTTTCATTACAGTCTGGAATAAGAAAGAAAAGCGATTTTTACTTTTTCCTTTTTGATTATTAATTTTTTCAAATCATTTGTCTTTCTTTTACACGCTATTTAATAAATCAAACTCCTCTTAACTCCCCCTCCTCCTCGAAAGAAAAAAGAAAATAAAATTCAAGTGGTTTCGTCGAATGTTCAAAAAAGTTATTTCGTAGCAAAAAGCATGCGTTTAATTTTGCTCATATATTTACTGTATATACTTGTACCTATATAATAAAAATATATACGTCTTTATATATATATATATATATATATACATTGTAAATATACACATATTTTTTTTTCAAAGAAGAATCTGTGGGAGCTCCGATAAATATAATCGAGAAGAGAACATTAATATTTCGTCATTTTCAAAATGGATCCAGCACTACCGATATAAAAGCGGTATCCTATCTATGTATTTGCTCACGCATGGAACGCAACACACAGCGTTCGCGATTCCACGGTACGAACCTGTATCCGTCTTCTTGTTCTTTTTTTCGTGCGGCCAATGGTCAGGCACTCCGTAACAGCAACAGCAACAGCAACAGCAATAGCAACAGCAACAGCAACAGCAACAGCAACAGCACCAGCATCAGCAGCACCAGCAGCAGCAGCAGCAGCAGTAGCTGCACGGACGAAGGAACCGTATATGGTGCTGGCCTACTACCTCCTCTCATCGCACACATATAAACGAGGCATGTCGATGAAAACGCGAATAACTTCGTATATTTTTTACTCTTCGATCTTCTCGTAACGCGTTTCGTTTCTCATATCTTTTTTTTTGTCTTTTCTCGTCGTTTTATCATTGTTATATCGAACTACGATAAAACGACGATATTATTATATCGTGAATGGTGAAATCGACACGTATTGTCGACTATTTACAATTTTCATATTTTCATCTTCATTCGAAGATTTCCTTTTGTACGCGAAATACCTTCTAGATATAATGGAATTTATTTTCTTGCATTCCATCAGGTTCTCTAATCATTTATGTTAATTATATAGAGTATTTTAGGAGGAAATATTTTACTTTGCTTTGATATAAGAACTCGTGCGATTATATACATAGGTGTATTTATCTATCTTTATCTTTTTTTTTTTTTTTTTTTTTTTTTGAATATTTGACATTACGAGAGAGATAACGTAGATCGGCTTTAAAGAAAAATATGTGAGAGATAAGTTACATTTTTCTAGATTTTCTTTTTCTCTTTCTTTCTTTTTTTTTTTTTTTTTTATTTAAACTACTCTTATAAGTCCTGACACATATACACGCATATACACAAATTATTTCTATTTATTTGGTCAGTAATTTAGATTAATTACTGAAAAGTAGTTTGTAAGATTTGAATGATCAGATTTAAAATACCTACAAATTATTATATTTATAAATATTTTGATTATAATATCTATTAATAGTTTTTCTATTAATCGGTATAGTAACAAATTATATTACTTATTGATATTTTATTAAACATACTGAATATTTATTTGAAATATCGATTGAAAATGTTTTAGAAATATATAATACTTATCCGATAACTAACAGCTTTCATATTATTTAAATATTTTACGATTACGAGAGACATATTCTCATATTTATTGACACACACACAGACACGCTATTTATATTTCACTTCTATTTATGTGGTTAGTATTTCATATTAATGATATTTACTACTTATTTTGTAAAATAAATTGCCAGATTTAAAATACATACAAATTATTATATCTACAAATATGTTAATTGAAATAACATATTGACGGTTTTTATATTAATCGGTATAATAATGATCACTTATATTACCTATTAATATTTTATTATAGATACTGAACATTTATTTAAAATATCGATTAAAAATGTTTTTAACATACTGAATGAATAAATAACTGTCTTTATATTCTTCGGATAGCTTAGTACTACGAAAATGATAACGTAGATTGACAGTACAGGAATATATGTGACAAGTTGAATTTTTCTAGATTTTTTTGTTTTATTTCAACTGCTCTCATATTTACAGACACAAATGCAGAGAATTTAAAATTCACCTCTATTTATATGGTCAGCATATCATATTAATTATTTTTACTACTTATTTTGTAAAATAAATTGGCAGATTTAAAATACTTACAAATTATTATATCAACAAATATTTTGATTAAACTAACATATTGACGGTTTTTGTATTAATCGGTATAATAATAGTCGCTGATATTACTTATTGATATTTTATTATAGATACTGAACATTTATTTAAAATATCGATTAAAAATGTTTTAAACATACTAACCGAATAAATAACTGTCATTATATTCTTTGATTACTTTAGTATTACGAGAGAGATAATACAGATAAACGTTAAAGTAAAATATCTGATGTTATATTTTTTTCTGATTTTTTTTATTTTCTTTTTAATATTTATTTAAACTGCTGCTTTATACATTTTTTTTTTTTTTAACTACTTATAACTGCATAATTACAGTCACACTCAAACGCATATACAGACACAGATACACATACACTCAGAGAGAGAGAGAGAGAGAGAGAGAGAGAGAGAGAGAGAAATACACACACACATGTATGTATAATTGATTGATCTTTACATCTAACGTAGGCCGGAAACAAAGTGTACGCATTCGAGTAAGCTGGTAGGCGTAGAAGGGAAATTCCATATGTAAAATGTAAGCTTATTTCACGTAGCGCACTTAATTACGATATATAGTGCATTTTTTTGGACGATTTAATGTACATATGTTTGTGTACTCGAACGAAACAAGTATCTACCCATACACACACACACACACACACACACACACACACACACACACACACATTTCACGAACGAAATACATAATCTGATCTATTTAACGTGAAAAATATAAATAGACAATACCAATGAATTTTTGTGTGTTTGAGAAATAAGAAAGTCATGCAGAAGTAAGCAAGAATCCAAGAGATACGCATTTTCATGTTACTATACTGTCGATAGTTACGATTAATAGCCCGCGGCAAGGCAACCACCTTGGACCATTGGTTACGCCTATGTTTGTTAGATACGTATATTCTAAGGATGAATAAGAAGGGGTGCTACTTTCCGCATGAACGAATTGCGCGCTCGTTCGAATCGCGATCACGGATAATCGCGACGAACGATCGAGAATCTTAGATAGGTTTAACAGTTATATATATATATATATATATATATATATATATATATATATAAATACACACAGAAACATACACATATAAATATATACAACCTACGTGTATATAACACGGAATTTGTTATTCGAAAAAGCTTTTCACATATGTTTGTATGTATCTATGCATTTATATATGTATATATGTGTATGTATACATATATATATATATATATATATATATGTATACATATACGTATGTACGTATGTATGTATGTATGCGTACGTGACTTGTGCTATTTCGCACGTGCCACAATTCGATTTCATTCGAATCGTAACCGGACATATGCGTACGATTTTCCTCGAATCGATCGATAAAATCGCGTCTTTTCTTGTATAGATACGAGGTGAAATAATTTTTTCAAATGACGACTACGAGGATGACGACGACGAAATACCTTAACAAGTGCATGCGATAAACGTATCAGAATTATTAACACCAAAGAGGGTGAGCGCGGTGTAGGTTAATAAAACAGATTATTTTTCTACAAATCACTCGAATTACTCGAGATAAGAGTGTAAACCCCGATAAGAGGAGATTGTTGTCGATACTACGTCGACGATCGACGGAGTCGTGAAAATATTTCATTTTCCTTTTCTGTAGTTAAGTAGAGAAATGCGAACCCGAATTCGGTTTTCCTCCGAATTGATCGATGTTAATGTTTAAATTAATCGTTTATTTTAACGGCTAAAGATTTTTCAGTTGATTATTTGAAAATTTGTCTTGACTGAATTCGTTTAATAAAGAAAAAAGTAAAACAAATTTACGGTGAAAGTACATTCGAATTTACGAATAAACTTTCAAAAATTAATGGTTTAGAAAATATGCTCGAAAGTCCGACTTCGTATTTTTCTCACATTGAAGATAGCTTAATAAAAATATTCTGTGGTTTTTCTTATTCTTATATGGAAAATTAAAACAGATTTTGTTTATGCAATAGAATGATTCATTTAAACACACGTATTATTTATTTCAAAATACAGTGAGTCAGACAATTATTGGCACACGTAGGAAGTTAGTGGAAAAATGAAAAATAAATAGGTAATAAAAGAATATTCAATACTTTTTATTAAACCAAAAAGGAACATAATATTTAGACTTTTAATTAATGTAACTATTCTAAAGATAACAACGATATTATTATTCATAAATATGAAAAAATGAAGTGTAATAATTCCTTGCCGTTCTATATTAGAACACAAAATTAATAGCGCACGAAACGTTTTCTATACAAAACAATTCCGACTTTCTTATGATTTCCTCTACTATTCATAGACTCAGTATAAGACATTGTAACGTTCAGCCAACATCAGAATATTCAATTTGTAGAATTAAATAAAATCGAATACAATAGTGCTCTATTATGGTTGGAAAAAGAAACAAAAACAATTCTAGACATAGGAAAAATGAAAAGTTATGCGGAGAGATAAATAAAAATTTTATAACTGTAAGAAATATTATTAAAAGATTAGAAAGTAAAGGCAAAATAGAAAATAAGATTGATCGGCGGAGAAAGAAATTGTTATATTCAGGCGAAGAACGATTTGTTGTTCGAAAAATCAAAGGAGATGGGAAAATGAGTGTACTGAGTGAATCGAAAATTAACGTTTGTCTTTCAAACTTTTCTGATAGAAGTGTTTTATAAAAAAATTCGTATAACGATCGCGTAGAACAGAAAAAAGCTGTATGCGAATGCTATGACGTGTAGACAAAAAACGTGTAAAATTCGCCGAGAAGTATATTTCTCAACCTATTGAATTTTGAAGAAACCTAATATTTTGCGATGAAAGTAAATTCAATATTTGAGGATCAGATGGTCACCAAAAAATGTGAAAAAAGTCAAACGAAGAAATGAACCTTAAGAATCTTTTTTCAACGATAAAGCACAATGGCGGCATCGTTATGGCGTGTGGGGTTGTATTAGTTATTATGGTAGAGAAAAATTAGAATTTATTACTGAAATTATGAATATTAATGACACATTTAAACGTTTCAAAAAATAATGTAAAAGAGAGTGCTGAAAAGAGAATAGGTATTTTGAACACATATCATTTTACTAAGGCAAGGAACCCAAACACAAATCAATGATCGTTCAAGAATGGTTGTTTTATAATTCCCCAAAAGTTATAAATACACCAGTTTAGTCAGCGGACTTAAATCAGATCGAGATAGCGTGGGATAGACTTGACAAGAAAATAAGAAAGAATTCGATTACTAGTAAAACAGATTTGCGAAATAAACTGATAGAAAAATTGTACAACATTGAAGAAGATTATCTTAAAAAATTAATATAAGACTTACAGGAGTAATAAAACAAAAAGAATATCTTACAAAATATAAATCAAAATAAAATTATTAAATTTTACGATATAACAATTTTGATGACTTAATTTAATGCAAGAAATTGTTATTTTTCGTTTTTTCATAACTGGAAATGATAATATTGTTTTGTTTTTTAATAGTTTTATTAGTTCAAAGCCTAGATATTATGTTTTTTTTTTTTTTATATAAAAGTATTGAAAATTCTGTTACTATCTATTTGATACTTTTTTAGTACTGGTATACAAATATTTAGAAAATTTAATATAATGAGATTACATTTTAAAACTTAGTTTTGTTTGTAAAAGTCTCAAATATATCTACTTTTTCACTATATTTTTTATTAGATAAATACAAGTTGGTTTTACAGATTTACAAACATTTTAGCTAATTTATTTGATCTCATTTTCATTTTTCTCTTTTCATTAGTTATAAAAAACAATTGAAATGAAAGAAGAAAAAACGTATATGTAGAATTGATTATTTCTACTTATTTATACGAATTAAAAGAAAAAAACTAATAATTATTAATATAGAAATCAATTTATATCGATGAGAAGATACTTTATATGCGTCTTATTGATGCATCAATAAAAAAAATCAATGAACGTGATTTCATTTCATGAGGTTATTCCGAAGCAGTTATGCCGCTTATCAATAGTTGGCAACGTTTACTTAAAATCCAATTTATTTAAAATTTATTTATCTAACAAAATAATTCGGTGAAACGACATATCAGGTGGTGGGGAGGGTAGGGGAAGGGGCCCGATTTCGGTCATTTTTTTTTATCTAATATGTTAACTTCGTAAAAAACGATAATTACTCGTTGATGAACGTTTGTTCACGTTTTTTCCTTTTATTTATTCTTATTTTTCCCCTTTTTTCGTTGGTCTATTTAAAAATCGGCGTATAATTAAACGTCGAAAGCAACGTGTTCGAGGCAAGGTTTCATTTTCTACGATGCATGCGATACACGAAAGGGAAACAGTGCTTAACTTATTATTATACATTGGGGAGAAACGTGGCCGGTAGGAATATCAATGCATCCTTTGTATCGCGTAAATGTACGTATGTGTAACATACATACATATCTATACCTATATATAATATATAGAAGCGTGTCAAACGCAACCCATTGAGAAACAGGCCGTTTACTCTCTTTTCTAGATTTTTATTTACCTCCAAATTAACATTTTCGATAATAAAAAAAAATGTGTGTGTGTGTGTGTGTGTGTGTGTGGCAAACATATTTTTTTTTGGTAAAGGAGTAATTTCTTAGGTTTTTATTTATCTTTAAATTAATGTCTTCAATAATCAAAAAAAGAAAATTTATATATATATATAAATTATATTATATTATATATATATATATATATATATATATATATATATATATACATTTTTTTTGATAAACGAATAAGTAGGTGTTACGCAGTATATCGATTGGATCCGCGATACAAAACATTGAAAATACCCACAATTATATTTTATCTCCGGTATGGACTTTTTATCGTCAATAAAAAGTTGTAAGACGACCTTCGAAAAAATTCGAAATTTTATCGATCAACTTATCATCTATCTAATACGAATTTTTTGTACTTGCTGTTCCCTATTTTTCTTTTTTTTATTTCTTTTTCTATGCATTTTTTCTTTTCTTGTTTTCAAACGCGTCAGAAGAGAACTATGACGAATTTGATTGGTCGCGGCGCGCAGCTGGCCGGCCGCGTTCGCTTCCAATGAAATTACATATCGCTGACCCGTGTCATCGGCTCATCGATCATTCTCTCTTGTTGATTCCGTCGACTAAAATTTTCATCTCACTTTATCCTTTTGATTCATCTCTTTATTGAATGCTGGTAGTAACAATACATCAAACTAATATTATGCAGCTTTTACGAAAAGATCGAATGAAACACATCTCGATTGTTTGTTATTATCTCTGTAGTTGGATGGTGCTCTCAAAATTCTAAGAATTAACAGGCATGAGAGAAAAAAGAAAGCGAGACATAGGGAGAGGGCGAAAGAGAGAGAGAGAGAGAGAGAGAGAGAGAGAGTTTGAGAGTAAGACAAAGAAAGGAACGAAATAACCACGTCCATTATCCCGTCAAATCCTTGAATACAGAAACAAACATTAATTTCACAAGAATTTAAAATGATGGTTTCTTTAGAATAACCTGGTTCAAAGACCACGGTTCCGCACGTCATACTTACTTTACACAAGACAGGCTGAGTTTGCCGAGTTGCGAAGTTTATCCGGAAAAACAAGATATTTCTTACATCTTCTTCTTCTTCATCTTCTTCTTCTTCGTCATCATCATCCTCTATCCTTTTCTCTTTCGTTTGAAAAAAAAAAAAGAAAAATGTGAGAGAGAAAGAAAAGAATCATCGTCACGTCTCGGAATCGTGCTAACGGTTCGGCAAACAGGACAGGGAAAAAGAGAGAATCAACGACGTGTGACAGACAGGACGACGCCGTTCCTCTTATCAGGTTTCGAGCGTTTCTATGTGTGTATATATATATATATATAATATGTATATGTATATATGTATGTATGTGTATATGTGTGTATGCGATATATATAGAGACACAGTCACGTAGGCACAGGATGTATACGTATAACATCAGTTTTATTTGTCTTATTTTTTCTTTCCGTAACACCTGAACGATCCAACCAGTGATATCGATGTCGTTCAGGTGTATGATCGAATTTTTACCAGCACACCGAACGTACCGATATCGATATCATCGAGTTCGAGATAACTAACTAACCGCCAGTTGTGCTTCGTCTCATCTTTGTTTAAATCATCGACGTCTGCGTGCATTCGAGGTAGCTTTGAGGTATATTCATTTTATTGTTTTATTTTTATTATTATTATTATTTTTTTTTTTAATTTTATTTTTATCTATTTTTTTCTAATAAATATTCTTTGAATCGCGGACGTTTTTTGTCGTTGTTGCGATAGTTATAGTGTTACAAAAAAGAAAAAGAAAAATAGAAGAATTATCTGTTAAGAAATCATCGTAAAGGTTGTACGTTTAACACGACACTTTTGAGATCTATAAACCGACCGTAAGAACCTCTGTCTTTCATCGATATCACGCGCAGTCCCTGTGTTTGCGTTTGACTTAAATAAACTCAAAGGTGTCAAGTATTTTCTCTGATATATTCAATATAAGCGAGTGGTAAAGCGAACGTTCAAACGAGCTGCCTATATTCACGGTTTTAAAGCTAATAGCGCCTTTGAAAATATCAACTTCGATACATATGTATGTGTATATATATAAATATATATATATATATATATATATATATATATATATAACGTACGTAGGTACGTATATTATATTAAAAAGGGAAGAACAAAAAAATAGGGAACGTTTGGATTGAATTTGAAAAGTAATTGGGTGAAGATCGAATAAAACAAAAATCTGTCAAGGACAGAATTTTCATATTGAGGGAATAGATAAAATAGAACGAGGATGGATGAAAGTCTAACGAATTCTTTGATACATATGTATGTATATACAAAACTTACGTGTATTATATGAAAAAGGAAAAAAAAAGAGAAGAGAAGAATATTTGAATTAAATTCAAGGATTAGTCGTTTGAAGATTGAAAAAAATACTGTCAAGGTCGGAATTTTCATATCATAGGGAACGGATAAAATAGATAAAATAGGAAAAGAAAATATTTGAATTAGATTTAAAAATTAATTCGTACAAAGATTGAACCAAAAAATTCTTAAGTATAGAATTTTCATATCGAGTAATAAATAAATAGGTGAAATGAAGAACTAACGAATCGATTGATATATGTGTGTATAAACGTACGTATATTATATGAAAAAAATAAAATAAAATAAACATAGAATAGTTGTATTAAATTCAAGAATTAATCGTATGAAGATTGAAAAAGAAAAATTATCAAAAATGAAAATCTAACGATTTTTTCGATAGATATGTGTGTACGTATAAACGTACGTGTATTATTTGAAAAATGGAAAAAAAGAAAAATGTTGAATTCAATTTTCAAATTCGTGTATGAAGATTGAAATAACTGTCAGGTACGAAATTTTCATATCGAAGAAATAGATGAAATAAAATGAAAATAAATGAGATGAGAACATAACAAATCAGTTGATACACATGTATATATAAACGTATGTATTATATGAAAACAGTAAAATAAAAAGAAACGTTGAAATTAAATTTAAAAAATGATTACATAACGATCGAAAAAATTTTCAAGCATAAAAACCTAACGAATTAGTTGATACGCGTATATATTTATAAACGTACGTATATTACGAAAATAGAAACAAAAATGTTGGGTTAAATTTAAGAATTTATTCTTATGAAGATTGAAAAAAGTAAAACTATCAAGCACGAAATTTTCATATCGAATAATAAATAGATGAAATAGATTGGAAACAGGCGAGATGAAACACTAACGAATTTGTTTGTATATTATATACATCTATAATCGTAAGTATATTATATAAAAAGAAAAAACAATGTTTGGATTAAATTTAAGAATTAATTCGTATAAAGATAGAACGGATGAGATAAGAACTATTCATACTATTATATAAAAAAGGAACAAAAAATAGAAAAGAAATATATGTTCGGTATCGATCGAAAAAAGATTCTTGCCAGAAGATTTAAGAAATTCCGTCAAGCACGAAAATTTTCATATTGTAGTACATGATAGATAAAAATATAACGGGAGTGGGAGGATAATAGGTGAGATAAAAAAAAGTTTAACGATTCCGATCAAAACGTTCTATCTTTTTCTGATGTTTTTCTCGGCAGACACTTGGTCTCTCTCGGTCACGAGTCACGTACGCATTCGTTCTGCTTATGCTGTTATTAATTAGTGCAAACAATCTCGACCATATGTCGAGGCTTGCTCGCGGCGTTGGTTAAGAGAGAGAGAGAGAGAGAGAGAGAGAGAGAGAGAGAGAGAGAGAAAGCTAGATAGATAAAGAGAAAGAGAGAGAGAGAGAGAGAGAGAGAGAGAGAGAGAGACCCCATAATTTATATATCGAGATAGAAGAGCCCAAGAGAGTTAGCAGACCGTACCAATCGGTAGATACAGGAACATAGTAGTAAATCCCGTGCAATAATAATCTTTTCGTATCTTTCACAAACCATAAGCGTCGGTAATAAGCGTGATTTCGTCTGCGAATTAATCATTTAACGTTTATGCATTAAATATGAGGATACTAAATGATTGAAGAATATAATATTATCCCTAGAGGAATTCAAGATAGGATCCAAATAAATCTGCTGTATTCACGTATGACGGTTGCTTACGTACGTCTCGTCATGCTCCGGTTAGTTTTCTTTTTTTTTTCTTTCTATTTCTTTTTCTTCTCTCTCTCTCTCTCTCTCTCTCTCTCTCTCTCTCTCTTTCTCTAACTTTCCTTCTTGGTTTCCTCTTCGAGTACGATTATCTCTTAGCGTTACCTCCTCGATAAGGGAAGAAATAGAGAGCGAAGCTTAAGAGATATCTTTCATTCTTAACTAACGAAGAAAAATCTAGCATGAAGCGTGTTATTCGATTAGTCAGGTAATCGTTCGATCCATTAGATCGATAATTAAACATCGATTTTTTTTCGATCGATTTCACTCTGATTTCTCATTGATTTATTGAATGAAACAACGTTGCCGAAACTTTTTCTATGACGTATGCAATCGAGAAATTCTGATACTTTAACGGAATGCCGTTTGATCGTTTCTTTTTCTTCTTTTTCAGGTTAGGTTTGATATCACTAATGAATTAATTGAACAAGTAAATATGAGAGTTAAGTAAAAGATAAAATTAATAGGTTTATTCATAAATTTTAATTGTGTAGTAAGTACGATACACATGAAAATATTTAAATGATAATAATTTTTATAATTCTTTATTTTTTCTTTTTTTTTTTTTCATGGAATGCTCATTGACTTCTTTTCAACGCAGTACAGCGAACGTTGTTATATAGCAATATCATTATTACAGATTTTATTTATATCAATGTATTTATATATACAGGGTGTTTAATTGAATTTCAACAGTGGTACAATCGAACAATGAATTTTTGAAACCTTTTGAACCTTGTGGAAAAAATAAAACGAAGAAGAACGAGTACAGTTTTATGTGTATGAGATTGGGTTTTCGAGAAACATTACTTTCAAAACATCCTTTTCATATGAAAATATTATAATGATATTAATTTTTATAATTTTTTTTTCCTTTTTTTCTCATGTCACGCTTATTGATTTTTTTCAACATAATTTAGAAAACTCTGTTATATAGCATTATCGATTGGATACTATTCATATCAATGTATTTACATATATAAGGTATTCAAGCGAGTTTGAACTGTGATAGAACCGAGGAATGAGTTTACGAAACCTTTTGAGCTTTTCGAAAAAAAACTCGATTGAAAAAGTAAGAGTACAGTATGCGTATGGGATTGCATTTTTGAGAAAATAAAGAACCATTTTTAAAACATCGTTTTAAATGAAGAATATTCAAGTGATATTAATTTTTATAACATTTTTTTCAAGGAACGCTTATTCACTTCTTTCCAAGATACATACATAGTTTAGGAAACACTATTCTATAGCAATATCATAATTACAGATTCCATTCATATTAATGTATTTGTATATACAAAATGTTCAATCGAATTTCAACAGTGATACAACCGAGTAATGAGTGAGTGTTTCTTTGTAGAAAAAAATAACTAATTCGACAATGAAGGAGTAACAGTTTATGCGTATGAGATTTAATTTTCCAGAAAAATTATTCTCAAAACATTTTCTTATATGAAAATATTATAATAATATTAATATTTATAATGTTTTCTTTTTCGTATAACGCTTATTGATTATTTCCCAACATAGTTTGGGAAACATTGTTATATAGCAATATCGATTGGATTCTATTCATATCGATGTATTTACATGTACAAGGGTGTTCAACCAAGTTTCAGTCGAACAATGAGTTTTCCAAATCCTTTGAAATAATGCAAAAAGGGAAGAGTACAATTTATGTGTATGACGTTTCGTTTTCGCGACGAACAACCTTCAAAATCTCGTTTTAAATGAAGATATTAAAATGATATTAATATTCATAATTTTTTTTTTTTTTCACTGAACACTTATTGATTTAACGCGGAACACCAGTTTATCCTTAATTTACCATTCATTCTAATTCTCTCTTTCTCTCTGTCTCTCTCTCTCTCTCTCTCTCTCTCTCTCTATCTCTCTCTTTCTCTTTCTTTTTCTCTTTGTGAATATATTTCACGTCAAGCTTCGCCATAGAAAGGTCTTCAGACTTCGATCCGAGAGTTGACATCGTCCGATAGCGAGAACAATTGTACGTATAAGCCGACATGAACGTACTGATGATGTACCGTGTTTCTTACGATTGTTAGCAATATCCATGATTTCTCTGGAATGTCAATATTATCTGTTTAGTTGGCACAATGTTCAAGAGTATATATGTGTACGATATTACTTCTCTCTCTCTCTCTCTTTCTCAATTTTTCTCTCTCTCAGTTCTTCGCAATTTATACATTGGGCATTGATCTTGGGGGACACACGTACACATATATTCATTATTCATTCTCGAACATAAAGCTTCCAGCTTCTCTCATGTCATCGGGAGTTAGCAAAGCTCGTTCCGATGTGCGAGAGAGAGAGAGAGAGAGAGAGAGAGAGAGAGAGAGAGAGAGGGAGAGAGAGAGAGAGGGGTCAACTCGAGCAAGATAGCCCTCTTATCGAAGAAGAGGAAGAGAAGAGATAGAGAGAGAAAGAGGGAGAGAGAGGGAGAGAGAGAGAGAGAGAGAGAGAGAGAGAGAGAAAATAAATGATTTATCTGCTGACAAGCACCTGTTTTACAAATTTACGTGATATATAGGATCGGTCATATTAATCTTTTCTTGAATAGTTCCAATAAATTAGGGTTGTAAATACATTAATATTGCTTTATGGAAATTCTTCTTAATCGTTAAGAATTAGTTTATTTAGACTCTCGTATAATCAATAAACAAAAAATAAATAAATGTGTTGTTGTTTTTATTTTAAATAAGTAATGTTTAATAATCAAATTAATCGAACATTATGTATCAAATTTGAACGTTCAAACATATAAGATCATTCATTCTCTCTCTCTCTCTCTCTCTCTCTCTCTCTCTCTCTTTCTCTCTCTCTCTGTCTGTGTGTCTCTTTTTCTTCTTCTTTGAAGTTTTAAAAATTTACGTGATAGAGAGGATCGGTCATATTAATCTTTTCTTGAATAGTTCCAATAAATGAATTGTCAATACATTAATATTGCTTTATCGAAAATAAAATTTAATTTAGTTTTTAAATTTAAGTATTTCAATCGTTATGAATTATTTCAGTAATACCCTCGTGCATATGTATTGCCATTTTAGGTTTAAATAATTCGTGTTTAATAATAGAATTAATCAAACACGATGTATCGAATTCGAACGTTTAAACGTAAATGACTTCTCCCATTTTTTTTCTCTTTCTATCTATTTCTGTCTTCTTTTTTTGAAAGTTTTACAACTTTACTTGATAGAAAATTAGTTATATTATATTTTTTTCATAGTGAACATTCATTCTGTATTATCATTTTAAGATGACATTATATATTGTCATTTTTATTTTAAATAATTCGTATTTAATAATCGAATTAATCGGATATGATGTATCGAATTCGAACGTTCAAACACGAAAGACTATATCTCTTTTTATCTTCTTCTTCTTCTTCTTAGAAGTTTTACAAATTTACATGATAAAAGATCAGTTATATTAATTTTTTTTATTGTTACCGTTGCGTACATATTAATATTACAATACTCGTACGTATGAATTGCCATTTTTATTTTAAATAATTCGTGTTTAATAATCAAATTAATCAGATACGATATATCGAATTCGAACGTTTAAACGTAAAAGACATCTCTTATTCTCTCACCGTTTTCTTTCTCTTCTTCTTCTTAGAAGTATTACAAATTTACGTGGTAGAAAATCAGCTATATTAATTTTTTTTTTTTTTATAGTGGACACATTAATATTAATTTATCGAAATTCCTGTAAATCGTTAAGAATCATTTTAATAATACCCTCGTACGTATGTATTGTCGTTTTTATTTTAATAATCCATATTGAATAATCGAATTAATCGAGCACGATGTATCGAATTCGAACGTTCAAATGTAAAAGACATCTCACATTCTCTCTCTGTCTTCTTCTTCTTGGAAATCTTCTTTAACTCCTTGGCTTTCCTCGTTTCTATCCGACTCAAGTTGTGCCTCACGAATTCGGCTTGTCGTGCTTGGCAGCATGTTTTATGACCGAGCTGCTTTATAGCCAGCCCTTTGTTTGTCGGACCTGGCACGGAGGCCCGGTGGCTGTGGGTTGGGTATTACGTACCAACTCGGACGCCATCTCTGTCTCCCTCTCTCTCTCTCTCTCTCTCTTTCTTTCTCTCTTTCTCTCTCTCTCTTCCTGGGAGCGTTAATTTATTTATTTCCCTTTTTTACTTCTTACTCGTTATTTCCGACACGTACTCATTCGGTTCCACTGTGCTCGAGAAAGGTCGATTTATTGAATGCCAACTCGTATTCTCCCGTCAAATTGTATCGATCTATCACTCCTCTCAAATATTCCTATCGCTTTAATATTTTTTTTATCTTTTTTTCTCATTTCATTTTCGTCGTTATCAGATATATAGTCAGACAATAACGAATAAATCAATAATGGAATAATGTTCGTCGGTGCTAGGTTTGAGAGTCATTGCTTTGACTTATGTAGAGCTACTACATGTTAGTTGCACGTTTGTTGTCAACCAATCGTCAACGAGAGAGGCTCGACGAACGATCCTAAAAATCTAACCGATCAAAAGTTGGCTACTCTAAACTCATCGACTCGAATTTGTCAGTATCACAGTGAAACCTCGAACAGAATGGACGTCGTGAAGTGTTGTATATAATAATAATATTAGCTTTCAAACAAATAAACAAAAAAAGAAAAAGAAAAAAATAGAAGAGATATCGGATGTATCCATTATTTACTATAAAAATTTCCTTAACGACATTAGAAAGTATGATAACTCTTGCCACTGTTATTAGGGATGATTACTCGCTACCAGTTTTTCCGTGAGAACGGTCTAACGAGAATATTTTAGAAGTTTGGAATAGAGAGGAGGAAAGCATTTCTTTTTTTTAGAATCATGATAAGTTGGCTAAAGTTGCTCTAAGATCGCTCAGGGCCCCACGAAGTTTACATTCGTCAGTGTTCATCCTCCAAGAAAGTTACTTGAAAGTTGCTAACGCGTGCATTTGTCTTAATGTATTGCAATGGTCGTCAATGATCAAGCAAAATAAGTGTTCATATATTCCCTTGAATCTAATGATCGTTGATGAGCAATGGTTGACGAACGACTAAAAAACCAGGCAACCGAATATCGTCCTTGTACATTGTCCGTCTTTTCATAATCGCTGGTAAAATACATTAACAATACATTTATAACTTTTTTGTAAACCAGACACTATCGAATGTAACCATTAAGGAACGCAAAAGGACAGTTTTGTAGTTTTTTGTCGACATAGTTGCCGAATTTGATCGGAAGTTAGTCGATTGGTTTTTGTGGTCTTTCGTCGACTTGGTTTTTATAATCTCCTGCGGGCCTGGTTGCTTGGTTTTTGTGGTATTTTGTCGATCTGATCGTTGAATTTGATCGGAAATTAATCGATTAATTTTTGTGGTCTTTCGTCGATCTGGTTGTCGAATGTGATCGGTGGTTTAGTTGATTAGTTTTTGTGGTCTTTTGTCGACCTGGTTGTCTGGTTTTTGTGATCTCTCTCGAATCTGGTTGCCTGGTTTCTATGATATTTCCTCTACCTGGTTGTCGAATTTGATTGGAGGTTAGTCGATTAGTTTTCGCGGTCTTTCGTCGACCTGGTTGTCTGGTTTTTGTGATCTCTCGCGGACCTGGTTTTCTGCTTTTTGTGATCTCTCGCGGACCTGGTTGTCTAGTTTTTGTGATTATTCTCGAACTGGTTGCCTGGTTTTTGCAATCTTAAACGGACCTGGTTGTCTAATTTTTGTGATCTTTCGTCGACCTGGTCGCTGAGTTTGATCATAGAAGGTTGGTCAGTTAGTTTTTGTGGTCTTCCATCGACCTGGTTGCCTGGTTTTTGTGATCATACGTGGACCTGAAGGTCTGATCTTTGTGGTCTTTCGTCGAACCGATCTGATATCGCGTACTCGCAATCGACCTTAGAAATATTTCTATTTAATCTACACCGTTATGCTATATCAATATCACTCTGGCCTCTTTATCGTTTCTCTTTCGCGCCTAACGTCGTTATCGCGTAACCGTAAACCCGCATCTTTGGTGGCAAGGAAAACTTAGGTATTGCGCGAGCAACTCCAGCTCATTGTCATCTGAAAA
>OU426869.1:965403-992903 GCA_911387685.1 Dolichovespula media
AACTACAGGAATTTCATTTTTATTCGCGTTTGATGGAAAACCTTTGGGACCCCTTACAGATAGTACATGATATCTTGATTCTTATTAAATAATCTTAAAATCATAAAAGGAGGTTTAAGGGGGTTGGAGGAGTAGCAAAAAAAAAAAAAAAAGAATAAGAAAAGAAATAGAAACCAGAAAACTTTTTTCGTCTTTTTCTTTCATTTTTTGTATACGAGCTTAAATAGTTGAGGTTAAGCAAATGATGATGATATGTGGGCATAGTATAAGTATCGTATCTATCCACATCGTTACGACGACGTAGAGTTCGCCTACTACGAGGTCTCGTGTCCTCCTTTATCCTCTACTATCTATTCATAGACGAGAAAGCGAGCTGTCACGGTGACATACGCCGAAAGACAATGGATAAAAGAGAGGGAAAAAACCACCGGGTAACTACTCCTTGTGTACTTAGTTGGAAGAGGTTTTTTTCTTTTTCCTTTTTTTCCCTTTTCTTCTTTTCTTTCTTTTTTTAAAGGAACGTCACCTTTACTAGATGATACAGCGACGACATGATTCGATCGTACAGGGAACCCCGCATCTTTCCTTTCTCTCTCTCTCTCTCTCTCTCTCTCTCTCTCTCTCTCTCTCTTTCTTCCTTATTCTTTCCTATGTATGTATCTCGTTTAGAGATTAACGACACGATAAAGGTGGAGTTGGCGTTTGAACAGGAGATAGATAGATAAGGGTAAAAAAGACGAACGAACAAGTCAATATCCAGTGGATCATTTTAATTTATTTCTTCTTTCGAGTCAATTAGTTTAACAACGAAAATAAAAGAATGAAATTAGAAAAGAAGAAGCATAAAGAAAAGAAGAAGAAAAAACAAGAGCGAAACCGGAAAGAAACAAAGTAACGAATAAATGAACGAAGGTATCTATCGGAGGATGTATGAGAAAAATTTGAGGAAATACTGGAAAGAAAGGGTGGCTGAGGGTCTGGGGGGGCAGGACTGCGGTTTAACTATCGTCGGTCCTCGATATATATCTTCGAGAGGGCTCGTAGAAGTAAATAGTTAGTCGTGAACGTAGGCGAGGTCGTCGACCTTGTAGCCTCTGCGGTTCCTCTATCCTCCTATCCTCCTATCCTCAGATGCCCGTCCCTCTTGTGGATCCACGCTCGTCCTCGTCGTCTTCTTCGCGTCTCCTAGAGAGCTTCTCTTGCATCCATAGAGCACTACTAGCCATTATATTCATCCAACTATCCAAACGTATGTGCGTATCTCTTTATCTATGTAAATGTAAATGTACGCGTCTTACTCTCTCTCTCTCTCTCTCTCTCTCTCTATCTCTGTGTCTGTGTGTATGTGTGTGCGTGCGTACGCGCGCGTCTATCCTTCCGATGATATCTACAGGGTGTCATAGAGAAAATCACACACTCGCTATCAATATTACTCGACGACTACTCGTGTCGTCGTTTGCTCTTAGTCGTTACCGTTAGAGTAACCAACCAATTGAGAAAGTCAAAGAGGAAACTCGGTCCTAACTTACGTAGTACGTTCCTACGGTGATTTCGAGGCTAACGAGTGAGGTTAGATGTGATACTACGCGTCTCCGCGTTCTTTTAAGTTACATCTCGACGCTTCGGTTTATATCCGTTCCTTAGATATCTACCTATCTACATATTACTTGATTTTTCTCTCTTGTCACGGATGGTTGGTCAAAGAGAGAAAGAGAAAAAGAATAAGAGAGAGCGAGCGAGAGAGAAAAAGAGAGAGAGAGAGAGAGAGCGAAAGAGAGAGAGAGAGAGAGAGAGAGAGAGAGAAATTCTCTAGGATTTCGAATTCGCGTCTCGATCGAATCGTTGATAGCATAATCGAAGATTGAATTATTTATTTTTCTCCTTATTAATCGCTATGTAGAAACGCAACCCCAGAATACGTTCCTGCTCTTTACTTCGTTATATATATATATATATATATATATATATATATATATATATATATATATATATTCAAGGCCGATTGCAAGTATCGACGAATACCTACTAGAAGGCACGATACGTGTAAATGTCAAGGAAGTGCAGAAGATGCCGTGTCTTTGCTTGCTCCGCCTCCTCGCTCCTCTTCTCTCTCCTCCTATCCCTCACTCCTTCTCTCTCTCTCTCTCTCTCTCTCTCTCTCTCTCTGTTTGTCTGTCTGTCTCTATTTTTCTCCTTCTCTCGATCCATGATCTGCGATCTACGTTTCATTAGTCGAGCTTTCACGCCGGCTTCTAGCAAAACACGTATGAATCACTACGTTCTCTGATGTTCCAATTAGAATTGTAATCATTACAGGTTTCGATTCTTACGTAGGGAATTTGTCTCTCTGTAGCTATACGACGTTAGTTAATTTGTTTTTTATTTATTATTTCTTTTATTTTCTTTATTATTAATATTATTATTGTTGTTGTTATTATTATTATTATTATTATTATTATTATTATTATTATTATTATTATTATTATTATTATTATTATTATTATTATTTTCTTCGGTTTCTAGTTGCCAGGCTCAAGGCCACTCGATTCGATCAGGATGGAGCAACGGTGGTCCCTATACTGCACGATAATACTGCAGACTTTCATAATGGCTTTGCACGCCATCGACGACTTTCGGCATATTTCTTACGAAGGTAAAATGACATTATTTTTGTGATGATAATAATAATAATAATAATAATAATAATAATAATAATAATAAACACAACACACAAAAACACTTCGGATCAGTATGGATATAAGAAAATAAATTATATTAAAATCTTGAAACCGTGCAGAATAGTTCAATCATTCTCAATACTCTTGATATTAATTAACACAACACAGAACATACGGATCTGGCTCATTACTAATAATACATAAATATACTCTAGAAAAATACGTTATCCTAGAAACATTAAAAAGTAATTCGATCATCCCTCAAGAATAATAATAGTAAATAAAACAAAACACATAAAACAACTCGGATATATACAAATACGGATGTATACAAATATGTTATATAAAAAATATCTTATCCCAAAAACACGTGATATACAATAGTACGATCATTACTCAAGAGTAATAATAATAAATACAACACATAAAATAGCTCCGACTCGGTAGGGATATGTAGAAATTTATATTCTACAAAAATATGTTACCCTACAAACATGCGAAATAGTTCGATCATTCCTCAAGGGAAATAATAATATATGCAACAGAACACATAAAATAACTCCGTTTTGATACGGATATACATACATAAATATGTTATATTAATAAATATGTTATCCAAAAAACGTGTGGAATGGTTCGATCATCTCTCAAGAGAGGAGAATAAAAATTACCTTGAAATTTATTTCAACCCATTACAGAAAAAAGAAAAAGATAGACTATCCGTAAATAAAACGAGAAAGAAAAATATAATAAGTATAATAATTTATAATATGCGCGTTTTATTGAGAGCGAAAAAATTCCGAAAATATATGGAGTTATGTTTTCAAATTAAATACATATGAAACGTACGACTACGAGTAATAAAGTTATACCCAATAATCATATCTACCGAAGTATTGATCGTCAAAGAAATTTCCGGACAATCTGAAGCATATTGGGTTACATAACTGAACCACTAGTACAAACCAAAAGCTTATCCTGCTTTTGGGTTATACTGATGACTCAATACATTCCATATAATCCGTAAATTCTTGAATACCAGCAAAACCAGCGAACGGAATGAGAGTGAATCCCTTTATCGTTAAAATCTAATCTCAGTGAGACATTATTCAAACGTACGTTAAACACAGGTTAAAGCAGATAATAATCACAATAATAATTATAACGATAATAATAATAACGATAATAATAATAATAATAATAATAATAATAATAATAATTGATAATAATTATAAATAATAGTAATGGGGATGTTAACAAATGAACAACATTTGTTACGTGTTAGTAACGATCTAATTACTGTATCCCTAACAATGGCATCTTTTTGCAAATATTTATAACACGCAAGAAATGCCACACCCATAGAAGAACTTGAGAAGCAACATTGGAAAAACAAGTTTCATCTTTTCTGCTCGTGATAGTCTAATGAACTTAATGGTCGTTTCCCGATCGTCCTCGAGCCTAACGATCCATTTCTCTCTCTCTTCTCTCTCTCTCTCTCTCTCTCTCTCTTTTCGTAATAGCACAGCCACGCAAAGGTGCGGACTGCAACGCGTTGCACGCCGAGGGCGGCGACCAATCGACCAGTAGATAGTCAGCATCCCGTAATTTTCATTTGCATGTAAAGTACTTCCTGTGGCTAGACCGCGAAACTCCTCCTCTTTCTCTCTCTTTCTTTCTATCTCTCTCTCTCTCTCTCTCTCTCTCTCTCTCTCTCTCTCTCTCTCTCTCTCACTCACTCACTCACTCTCTCTCACTCACTCTCTCTCTTTTTCTCTTTCTTTTTCAGTCATCTTTTTGCCTAAAATAGAAATGATCTATTCTTTGAGTATCATCTCGTATAACGTATTTCTTTCGAAAAAATATTCCTACTCGTATAATATTCTGATATATAACACAAAATATCAAAGCTCACTTTGATTTGCTTAAGTATCGGGTAATGTAAAATAACAATAATAGAAGTTTCAATATCAGTATATTCCTCATTTGTTGATACATAATTAAGAATAGTTATTAGTTTTGTAGTTATTATTATTTATTAGAAAAATAGGGGAAAAATATAAAGTAAAAGATTAAAAGTTTAAGCAAAACTGCTCAACTCTCTCTTTCTCTCTGTCTGTCTATCTATCTATCTATCTATCTATCTATCTATCTATCTATCTGTATTTATCTCTCTCTCTCTCTCTCTCTCTCTCTCTCTCTCTCTCTCTCTCTCTCTCTCTCTCCCTTTCTATCTCTTTCTCTGTTAATCGTTTTTTTCCCAGAATAAAAATGATCTATTCCTTAGATATCATCTCGTATAACGTATTACTTTCGGACAAATTTTTGTATTTGTAAAATTTTGTGATATATGGAACAAAATATCAAAGATCACTTACGTTAGATTAAATATCGGGGAATGTAAAGAAAATATATTAAAAGTTTCGATACTACTATCATCTGCATTCATTAATATGTACTTTAAAAAATTATTAGTTTCATAGATATTATTATTTATTATGAACATAAGGAAAATATAAAATATGTAGTACGAGATTTTGTGTTAAAAAAAAGAATTAACTGCTCCTCTCTCTCTCTCTCTCTCTCTCTCTCTCTCTCTCTCTCTCTTTCTCTCTGTCTTAACCTTTTTTTGTTCATAATACAAATAATTTATTTCTCGGATATCATCTCGTACGACGTATTTCTTTTGATAAAATATTTGTATCCGTAAAATTTTCTGATATAAGATAATGACAATAAATTATCAGAGCTCACTTATGTTATTTTGTAAATTGAAGGTTTTATTTCGCGCAGTTTCTCAAGTGTGATCGTGACCGAGAAACGATGACTAACAATATTATATAAGAATATTCAATTTAATAATAAAAATAAGGATACAATAGTTATAAAATATAATACTCTGAATAAGTTTAAAGAGAAAACTTTAACGTCTTTATCGTACGATGGAAGTGCCGACAGTAAAAAAGAAAAAAGAGAGAAAGAAATAATGAACAACGCCGGACAAAGATAATATTCAGTCATACTTGGAGAAAAATTAAAGTACCTAAAACCATAAATCAAATCGATAAATTCACACCGTAGCATTAACGCCATCTGGTTGATCTTTTCCTTTATCTTATTTTTTAATTTATTAGATTCAACATGTTTGATTAAATATCAGAGAATATAAAGTAAAAATATTATAAATATTAATATTAAAAGGTTTTGATATTATTATATTCGTCGTCGTTTATTAATACACACTTGACTAATTAATTTCATGAATATTATTTATTATAAAAATAAGGAGAAAACATAAAAGAGTGTGAGTTTTTGTTCAAAAAGAAAAAACTAATGTTAATACGAAAGACTCCGCTTAAAATTAAAAATAATAGTTAAAAGTATCGTTTAAAATTGAAAAGCCTTTTTCTTTATTTTTTCTTTTGTTTTTTTTTTTTTTAACAATTTGGAACATGTAAAGCTAGTATCCAATATCAGCACAATAATCACGCTCGATGCATTGTATCCACTGTTCATTAACTTGATTCTTAGAATAGTAGCAAAACAAAATAAATATTTTAGGTCGTTATCCAACTTCAATTCAGTAATATATGCCAATATAAACCCTTGTCAATTTGTTCCTATACGGTATTTTATGAGTACCTTGTATTAGGAAAGTCATAGGATCCCATATTAGAAAAATCTTAGGTTAGAACGGAATAAGAGTTAAATAAATTTGAGAATAATTTATTTCAAAATAATTTATTTTATCGTTTTAATGTTAATAGAATTAGTTAATAGTACTAAGATTCGAATATAATAAAAAAAAACTGATAAAATAACTCACCTTTAACGTTGTACATAGCTTCTTAGTAAATGATTATAAAAAAAAAAAAAGAAAAGTGAAAGAAAAAATCTTGCGACGTGAAATAACAAGCTCAAAGGCGTTTTACTGAAACGATCGTTTTCGCATGAACGGCTGTTCCACGTGGACGACATTGTTGTGTTCGTTTTAATAGTTCTAAATATTGCCTCTATATATTGCAACCCTTCCTTGTGGAAGGGCTTTATGAGGGTCTCATATTAACGCACACGTCTCATATTCTATACCGTTATCCTATCATTTAATTAGCATCCACATAGAATCCGATGGAAAGTGCAATTTTGGTTTAATGTAAAGTAGACCGGAGCATGTTAAGACGTTTTGATCAATTTTTAATTTTTGTTCAAATTAATTGCTTAATAAAAAATATGTTAAAATATACAACCTTTATGAGGAAACTTTTGAGAGAGAAAATATACGTAAAATAAACTAGAAAATATCTTTTTCTTTTTTTTTTTTTTTTTTTTGATAAAATTTAAAATCAACTCCCAATGTGAAATAAGGTTGGTATATCTGTGAATTGAATATTTTTATTACAAAAATAATATATTGCTTCAATCGCGTTGTTTATAATATGATTATCATCGTGTAGATACATAAATGAAAGAGATATAAATGAATAATTATTTGAATTGATTCGGCGTAGCCTAGTGAACAATAAAAAATTAATCTCTTTGAATGTACGAGTAAGAATTAATGCATGTGCAATTAGAGAATCTTTGTCGCATTATATGCGAGCACGTTTCATACAATATATGCATTTAATTAATTCCTCTGCTTATTCAGATTTTGAGATTGATCCGTATTCATTATATTCATGTTATTATTCGTTTTCAGATTATTACTATTATTTATAGGTCTAAATCATTTTTCTTTCTCTTTTTTTTTTTTTTCTTTTTTAATCGTACCTATACGTTTATACCTACCTTTTATTAGCAAGAAGAAATATTTATTTCTTTTCTCGTTATTAGCCTTCGATAATTTCGACTACCTTTAAGTTATCGATCGCGTGGGACTCCGTTGATCTAGTAGAGGAAACAAGATGGAGTACTTTTGAAAGCCGGCCGATCGTACTTAACCGTAGCTAAATACGCGTCTCTTTTAACGAGTTTGCGTTAGAAATATTAACGCGTTGTGCTTTTTTCTTTTTCTTTTTTCTTTCGTCCGAATGTTAAAGCTAGATCGTTTACTAATTTAAAAGCGCCGTAACTGTCGCCTCGTATAAAGTCGAGAGTCTTGTTGGCGTGCCGACCCGCAAACGATTGCGAAAAGTTTTATGATTGCATAATAAATTTAAAGCGGCCGATTTAAATTGGTCGCAGTTTTAGTTCTCGGTAATTGAAGTTCTCATCGTCGTAAAATATTCATTTCTTTCTATGTATATATATATATATATATATATATATATATATATATATAGAATGTAAGAGGATAAATATAAATGTGTATATAATATACATATATATATATTATATGTAGCATACACACACGCACGCACAAATATATAGATCCTTGGATAGTTTAATAAAGTTCATTTTAAAGATCGATTACAAACGATAAGCGGGATAATAATAAATTTACGGATTATATAATTTATTGCACATGATACACTAGTAGATTTTATAGAATTTTTAATACAAATTAATCGTTTTCTTGTTTCCTTAAAAACATTTGTTTTAAAGAACAGTTAAATATGACAAGCGAGATAAATAAATAAATTTACGGATTATTTAATTTATCACACATGACACATGAGATTTTATAAAATTATTAATAGATATTTATCGTCTTTTTATTACCTTAAATAAAATTCGTTTTAATGATTATATTA
Source organism: Dolichovespula media (assembly GCA_911387685.1). Lineage (NCBI taxonomy): Eukaryota > Metazoa > Arthropoda > Insecta > Hymenoptera > Vespidae > Dolichovespula > Dolichovespula media. The sequence goes on from OU426869.1 coordinate 973,775, forward strand.
TAAGCGACAAACGAGTTAAAATTATTTTTTGATATTACACAATCTGTTACACATGATACACGAAATTTCCATAAATTATTAATAGATATCTGTAGTTTTTATATTTCCTAAAATAAAATTCGTTTTAAAGATCATATTGTAAACGATAAGCGAGATAAAAATAATTTTATGAATTATTTAATTTATCAGATTTTATAGAATTATTAATAGACATTTAACGTTGTTATTTTCTTAAATAAAATTCCTTTCAAAAATTATATTATAAACGATAAAGGAGTGAAAAGTAATTTTACGGATTAAATAATTTAAGACGCTTCATGCACGAGAATCATAGAATTTCATTGTATTATAATTTTATTAATACCTATTTAATATCAATTTCTTATATTCTTAAATAAAATTTATTTCAACGGACAGTTACAAATAAATTTATCGGATTATTTAATTTATCACATTGGGTACACGAGTTTTTATTACATTTTGAATAGATATTTATCGTTTTCTTGTTTCCTTAAATAAAATTCACTTTAAAGATAATATTACAAACGACAAGCGAAATAAAAATCATATTGCGAATAAAATAATGTATCACCCCGAGAATCGTCGTGTTACAATAATTTATAAAATTATTAATAAATATTTACCGTTTTCTTGTGTTAATTTTACTAAAATTCATTCAAAAAATCAATTATCAACGATAAACGAGATAAAAATAAATTTACAGTTTATATAATATATCACACATATGATACGCGAGATTTCATAAAATTATTAATAGATATCAATCATTTCCTTGTTTTCTTTAATAAAATTCATTTTAAAGATCAATAAGAAATGTTAAGGGAGACAAAAATAAATTTTACGGATTATTTAATATACATCATATATGACACACGAAATTTTATAAAATTATTAATACATAGTTATCGTTTCTTTGTTTCCATAAATAAAATTCATTTTAAAGATCATATAAAAGATACAAGAGGTAAAAGTAATTTTATTTATTACACAATTTATCAGATTTGAGAATTTTAGAAAATTATTAATAAATATTGATGGTTCACTTATTTTCTTAAATAGAATTTAAATAAAATTCATTTTAAGGACTAATTATAAACGACAAGTGAGATAAAAATAATTTTACTGTTATTCAATTTATCACGCATGAAATATGAGATATTATAAAATTATTGATAGATATCTATCATTTCCCTGTTTCCTTTAATAAAATTCGTTATAAAGATATGTAAGAAACGAAAAGTGAGATAAAAATAAATTGTAAGGATTATTTAATATACATCACAATGACAAACGAGATTTTATAAAATTAATAATAGATATTTATCATTTTCTCGTTTTTCCTTTTCCCTTTTTTTTTTTTTTTAAATTAAATTCATTTAAAAATTATATTATATACGGCAAACAAGATAAAAATAATTTTTCGTATTACACAGTTGATCGCACATGAAACACGAGATTTTATATAAGTATTAATAAATATCTATACTTCTCCATTTTTTTCCTTAAATACTATAATTCACTTTTGAAAAATCATATTGTTGAACGGACAATGCGAAATAAAAATAATATTACGAATTGAAAAATTAATCACATTTGACACACTTGAGAATCGTCGGTTACAATTGTTTTATAAAAGTTGATTAATATTCCTCTTTCCTTTTTTTTCTTCTTTCTTCTTTTTTATTTTTTTTTCTTTTTTTTATTTAGTATTTTTTCTTTTTTTTTTCGTTCTCGTTTGAAACTCGGTAACGTTTAATCGTCGCCTGGTCGTTCCAATTATTGTCTTATATATCCCAGTTGTAAATGTGCTAGAAAATCTATCCTGGCTCGAGGCGAACGATTCGAAAGCTGGATTACGCGATCAATCCTCCCGATATCTCGGAAAAGTATCACCCTAGGGAATCAAGAACGAGTTATCTTCGATGAAACGACGTTCGAACGACGAGTTGGAACGACTTTGTCGTTTTTTGCTCCTCTTGCTTTCGCGAAAGAAGCATACCTATTCATTTTACTTTTTCTTATCTCTTCGTTCTCTCTCTCTCTCTCTCTCTCTCTCTCTAATTTTATTCTACTTTTTCGTTTAGTTTCGTTCCGACGTACGGCCGTAGCGTGGCATCATTTCTCCACGTAAATTTATATGGCCGCATTGAAAATCACGAAGCGAGTTAGACCCAAAGTATAATCATATTCGATATATTTTCTTTTTATTATTTTCCATTATCGATGACGACGACCAGCCGAGAATATTAACAACCTTCAGACAAAAGATCCACCAATGGAGTTTGCTTGTCGAACGTACATTCTATCGCAAAGAGGTTTGCGTTAATAACGAACAAAATGTATATGAAAAAATATATATGTATATATACATTATATATAACTAAGTAACAATTTTATTATAACAAACGTCATTGAAATAATATATTTGTCGCAATAAAAATATTCAATAATAATTCACACATGTACCAACTTATCCTCGCACTGGGGTAAATTGATACGTTTTAGATATCAGTTCATATATATAAGAAACAAACAAAGAATAGAATATTAATAATCTTAAGACAAATAATTCACCAATGTATCTTACTTGCTGAACGTTCGAAGTATTGCAAAGATGTTTTTCTGACAAACGGACAAAATGTGTGTGTGTGTATATATGTATATATATATATATATATATATATATATATATGTGTGTGTGTGTGTGTGTGTGTAAATATATATAAAAAAAAAAAATTCAGGAAACCCCATAAATGTCTCTATCACTCTTTTTCTTTCTATTTCTCTCTCTCTCTCTCTCTCTCTCTCTCTCTATTTTTCTCCCTTTTCTCTCTCTTTCACTTCACTCTCTCTATTTTCTTCCCTTTCGTTTAAACTTTCTTAGACCGAGTGGACTTCCCTCCGTATATATAAATATATATCTTTTGTGATCGATACTCATGAACTGCGACATTCGAAATATTAATTATTTAATGATCGACGAAGAAGAAATTTTGCTCTCGTAGATATAAAAGTACGAAAGCAAGATTTTGTATTTACTTATTTACTTACCTAACGAACGACGATATATAAGGTTATAAATCTCGGCCAAAGAGTAATAAATCATATATTTATTTATTTATTTTTACACTGATATTTGTCCGTTCGTTCGTTGTTATGCGACGAATATAACTCATTGAATAGTCTCTTTATTTCTTGCGTGAGAGACGAACAGCTGGAACTTTAAACGCGAGAATCTCTTCACGAGAACCCTACGGGAGGTCGTTGTTCCAGGTAAAACTCAATACGATTGCGGAAATTATATTCTTTAACTCTCTCTCTCTCTCTCTCTCGCTCTTTCTTTACATTTTTTTTTTAAATCAATCGAATTCTTTCGATATTGATTTGATTTCGATTTCTAATTTTTAACTTTTGATACTTTCGATATAGAATTTTTTGTCGTTAAACATTTCAAGTCGGAGAACATAATAATGCCTTTTCAAAAACAAAATCTGAGACTGCTTGACATAATTGACATAGTTTTTTTTTTTTAAATAAGAACCAGAATAGTAAGAAAGAAAAAAATAAGAGGAAAACAATCGTCTTCTCAATGTGTAAAATTTTCAATAACTGTAAAGTTCAAGTCGGTCGTTTTGAAATATTTTTAAAATGTCTGAAGTTGTATCCTTCGCATTTTTCTTCGAAAAGTACTATTAGGATTAATAAAATTGGCTTGTATGATTTAGTTTTGTTTATGAAACAAATAAATTAGTTTAAATATAATTTACTTTGATAATTTAATTTATTTATTTATTAAATAAATAAATTATTATTTATTAAATAATCAAATTAGATTAAATAAAATTTATTCGACTAACACTAATTTTTCATCATTAATTGAAAACCTAGATCAATTCTATTATTTAACATCTATCGAACTCTTATTCAGTTCTATCTATTTACAAGTAAATACTTAAGAACTTTAAGTATTTATGTAAGTAAATAAAAACTACAATAGTTTAGAAAAAAAAGAAAAATACAATGCAAACAATCGCTTTTCCAATGTGTAAATTTTTGACAAATTAAAGTCAAACAATCGATTCAAAATATTTTTAATATATCTGAAGTTATATCATTCGGTAATCTTTTTGAAACGATATATTAGATTTAATACGATTTAATTAATTTATTATTTATTTATTAATTTACTATTTATTATTTAATCATTAATTCATTATTTATTATTAATTTATTAAATAAATAAATTTTATTTGGCTATAATCAATTTTCATCATTGATTAAACACCTATACCGAACTTCGATCTTAAACATATCTTCTAAAAATGTCTAGTTTTAAACTGATTAACTAATGCCAATTCAGTCGCTTTATATGCTCTTCAATCAGCTTCACGAAAAGTATCAAAGATTTCATGGCCATTGATCGAATGAAAAAGAGTACAACATAGAATTTATGTTATACAGGGTGTACCAATTTTTTTTTTGTTTTTATCACCAAACTTTGCCGGGTTTAGATATTTTATAAGAAAAGTTAAGAAAAGAATAGAAATATTATATAAACATAAACTCTCAACTGGTACATCGAGGAGTTAAAAAAAAAGAATAAATACAAAATGACAATGAGAATATCAATAATATAATGTCAATGTACTTTTATTTGTTTTGTTTTGGATACTGTGAGAGAAAAAGTTTATCGAACGCAGATTAACACACACACACAAGGTCGGAAATTAATGCGGAAATATTCGTTACATATTCACAAGCAATTAAGGTAAATGAACGAGAAATTAGTAATGCGATAAATTACCAGTTGTTGCGTTCGTAATAACTAGCAAGATTTTAAAATGGAATTATAATGTGTACCGACAATTTATTACCATGTGATATCGGCAAGGAAATGGTACGTTGTCATTTTGTAGTTTTGTTATAACTTTTTAATAAAGAATATAAGAACCTATATTTATATAACATATTTCTTTTTCTTATTTTTACTCAGTTGAATAAGCCGGTAAAATTTTGCGAAATAAAGAAAACTGGGGGACTCTATGTACATATGATGAATCGTAAAAATATTCGGTCACCATGGATACTTTTAAACTCCGACGTTTTATGCCCTCGTGTTATTTATATCTACAAGATAAATTCGAAAAATTGTTGATTTTAAATGGATTATTGTATTGTATTGTATTGTATTGTATTTAGAAAACGTACATTCATTCAATTTATGCATAGAGATATATCCGGACAAATAATTCGTTTCTCAATAGGGTAAGTCGGAAGCTGATGACCCACTTTTTTTAAAGCTTCAATACGTTCATAACATCCAGTAAATTCAGTACGTTCGGTACATTTAATCAATATCCAAAGCAGAAATATATGTTTCGACGTACAACTGTACTACTTTCTCTATTCCCGACGAATACAGCATCATCCTCGTCCAAAAAAAATTTACTTTATTGTTTCTTGGACTACAAAATGTGGAAAAAAATTTTCATCCGTGGATGAATCTCACGCATTACTTTTTATATTTGAGTTTGTCTGAATTTTTAGCACGTTCTCTATTATTGTCGCCGCTTGATACGTCTCCTACGTTTTCTAATTCATTTAACTACACCCGATGACGTATCGGGGATTACGACAAATTTTATTTAGCATCGTTCCTGGCGCATTTCTGTCACGGAAGTCTTGTTATTAATTGCTCGCGAACAACCAGGTAAGGCAGGTTCTGGTTTTTTATTTTCCTTTGTATCTTCTTCGGTTACATGAGGTATATGTTGTTACGGTCGTTGTTCTTCGTTTAAGAAAGCGTGTAATGGACATTCTCCATTAAAAACTGACTAACACAAAGAATAAAAATCTACTATCTCCGTAAGCGGCTGGGTTCACGTCGTAAGGTAAATGACGATGTATAATTTTACAATGGGTCAACTATACCCGAAAAAATCGGGCCATTTAATTCGAGAATCAAGGAGTAATGATTTACTCGATTTGCCAATAATGTTATGATAATATCTTATTGTACGAATATAAACGTAACTTTTAAATACTATATTAACGTAATTTAGAAATAGTTATTATTTTTTGATAAATTGTTACTAAATTGTGATGTGAAGAAGAAACAGAAGATTTTTCCGGAGTAATTTAATTTCTATATTATAAATAACTTACTGAACTTATTATTACATTCTAGATCGTTAATGTAGTCCTACGTCATTTAAAATCTTTACATTGAATTGAAGATTGTAAAGATCCGCTATATAAAAAAAAAGTTATGTCGTGTATACGATACTAAAAAATATTATTATTAAAATACTAAATTTTAATTGTCAATTTATTCGTTCAATTTCGTTTAATTTTACTAAATTTTCTTGTTAAACATGCTAAATTGTTATATTATTTCTTAATTTAATAATATCTTTTATATTCCAAGTTATTATTAGATACAACGTAAAGTTATTACGTAAAATACATCTGTAAAGATGTTATTAAGTTTTACGTTACAATGAATCTATTATATCAGTTTTCTAAAAATTGTATTTAATGAATTTAAACATCTTTTTTAACTTTACTATTTCCAGTAAATTTTCATGGAACATTATAATTTTTTATTTTAATTTTAAACAACAAGAGAGTATAAGGTTATTCTCAAACAACAATATTTTTTATATAATTATGATTCGAAGAACAAACGGTAGATTTTTCAAAAATTCGGATGACCTACTTTTTGACTTAATTTCTATTCACTTTATTTAATTTAATTTTAATTTAATTCTTATATCAAGAAATAACATCAAATTACTTAACTGGAAAAAAACAAAGAGTATTGTTCATGAGTTTTCGTTAAATGATTATCAATCTTATCATTAAAAATATTTGAAAATCGGACTGTATCTACAAAACGTGTAATTGAGTCATCTCACTCATTGGTGTCATCTGAATTGTAATTACAAACGCATTTACAATTTATGGCTCAAATACTACTTGAGTCAAAATGTTTTAACGTTTCCTTATAAATACGATAGATCGTGTTTAGTATCAAATAATTAATATTATCGGTACAATTCGATCATTAACATTATCATTTATCGTGAAATTATGTTAGATAAGTAACAAACATTTGCTTTTACTATCGATTGACGTTTTAATCACCGTCCATTCGTAATTTCTTCTTCGTGAAAAAGAAAGAAAAGGAAAAACAGTCGTATCGTCAAATCGCAGCTACTTTTAAAGTTAGTTAAAAAAAAAAAAAAAAATAAGGAAAAGGAAAACCTCGCGACAGATATCGTTAATGGATGAAAAAACGAAGACAAGATTGTGCAACTTCCGTAAAGTGCTCGGTCGTTGAATAATAAATGCGAGAGAGAGAAAGAAAAAAAAGACGGGGGGGGAGAGAAAGAGAGATAGAGAGAGAGAGAAAGAGAGAAACGGATATGGTTATTCGAAAGTTAAAAGAAAATTCACGATTAAAGTGTATGAACAATTAGCATCAGAATTTCGAGAAGAAAGTAGGAAAAATGTTAGCAAACAGACTGTTAGGCGAATGTTTAAAGAAAGCGTTTATAATAGAGATATAAGAGTGACTATTAATAGACCGTTGATCAGTGAAACGAGTAGAAAAAAAAGAAAAAGAAAAATGAAAAGAAAGAGAACGTTTAATTTTCGCAAAAATAAAAAGATACGATATCGAAAAAAGAACCATGGTCATGGAGTGATACAATTTTCGTTGACGACTCTAAATTTAATTCTAATTTTTTCAAATTTAAATTTTATGTATATATCTGGAGGACACATAGCGTAGGCGCATAATTAAATTCATTTATAAATCGTAAAAATTTACGAGAATGGAGAGAAAAAAGAACGTGCGCGCGTTATCTGTTGTATTTCATATTTATTTATATTATTATATTATATAATATATTAATGGGGTTATTTGCGTCGAGCAAAGAATTGGAAAAATTTTTTGTTCTTTTTCCATTAATTTTTCTCTTCCATTTTTTTTTTTATTTATTTTCTTTTATCGAGGATATTGCAGGTAAAAAGAAATATTTACATACTTTGAAAGAAAATTTAATACAAAGCGCGGTCATTACAACATATTGAAAGAAGTTTCAACCTTTATCGGAATAATAATCCACAAAGCACAAAGCACTTGACCTTAACCCAATATAAACGATTTATGGAGATAATTTAAACCATATAATAAAAACAACAACAAAAATTACATACAAAAAATCGTATTCAGTCTTTGAATGATGTTATAAAACAAAAAGATCATTCTATTCATATATAAATATATCTTAGTGTAGGAATATTTTTTTGATTCATCGTATAACATACAAAAATGTTTATTTTCTAATTACTAATTAATGAAATGTTTTCTTTATATTACTTTAATGTTGTTGTATCACGTCGCACGATCGTGAAAATTCGGTATTCAATAGTTCGCCTAACTTCCAGGGGTCGTGTTTTTGTAAAATATTTTATTATATTTTTATTTTCATTCTTTTATTTACTTTGTTTTTTTCTTTTAGAAAACGTAGATAAATATATATTTATATAATTCTCGTTGAAATTGCAAGCGACAAAAATGATTCATTCCAAATTTATAGAATAATACGTATCTACTCAAAGAATTAAATCTTTTTGTTTATTTTTCTATTAAAATTTTGTATTTTATTTTTTTCTATTGAAATTATAGACAGATAAAAAGCTATATACTCAGTAAATATTTATAGTTGATTTAGCGAGCGAAAAAAAGATGGACCACTTTTTTACGTGGTTTACCCAATTTACGGAAAAAAAGGAACAGAAACAGATTTCTTAAAACTCAAAAATTAGAAACAAAACGGGATAACAAAACATATATTATCTTTAAATCAAAACCTTTGCATTCGAAACTTAAAAAGAAAAAAAAAAAATTACGTATCGAAAGTAACACATAGCAAATTACAAAACCTGAATTAATTTGAAAATAAACAGAAGTTATTAGTTTGAACATTGAATCAAACTAATTTTCTCTTAATATGTTTTATTTTTTACCAATTTTAAAATAAACCCATCAAATACGTTTAAATTTCGAGTTTGATTTTATACATTATTATTATTATACGTATATTATGAAATATGGTGTACTATGTCGAAGCCTCGCGTAACGTAATAGTAATCTTAAGTAACTAAGTATTTGGCTCTAGAACGAAAAAATGGTTGAGTATGGTTGCTCTTATGAAATCTTTAAATCTCAATTTTCTCGAAACAACGTTTCGACGTGTACGCCATATTTCTACAATCAATGGCCTCAATTAGAGAAAATATAATAAACCGTAAGTATTCGGACGCCGTTTGATATTTTCCAAGGCATATTTTATTAAACTCCTACGAACACACCCATCTTTCTCTCTCTCTCTCTCTCTCTCTCTCTCTCTCTCTCTCTTTCTCTTTCTCTCTTTCTCTTTAGTAGAGTGGAATAAGATGAAGAAGATCTTTGGATCTTCGCGCGTGGGCGAATCGTGCGGCACGCGCCGACACGCGCGCACGAGTATAAATTTCTACTCCTCTCTTTCTTCATCGTTCCTACCACGAAAGCCTTTTATTCCGTCCTCGCTCGACGGGTGGTACCATACGCTTATTTCTCTTTTCTCTTCCACACTTCATTCTCTCTCTCTCTCTCTCTCTCTCTCTCGCGCGCGCGCGCCCTCGCTCTCGCTATCCTTCCCTCTCTTTCTCTCTACCTAACCTCTTATCCAGTCTTCCCTCACTCTTTGGAACTCTATGTACATACGTCGAAAATCGTCGTGCGTTTAGACAACGCGAACCCATTCGAACATCAAAGTTAATCGTAAATAAGAATTGAGATCAAGTTCAAATGTGTACTTACCAATCAAAGTCAATTTCAATAACCTAGTTTCATTCAATAGGTTTCGACAACCATTCAAAAGTCAATAAAGTTTTCGATGATTGCACTTGCAATGTAATCATTTTATGTAAATTGATTTCAAACTCTAGAATGTCGGTTTCAAAATTCTAAAGTGAGAGCACCTTTAGATTTTGGAAAATTTATTTATAAATGGTATGATATTAGAAACATTCGAACCTTTTACAAGTGGTACTCGAATTTGTAGCGTTAAAAATAGTGTAAGCTGGTAACTAGAGATAGAATCAAGTTCAATATATTTTTACGAATCTAGATCAGTTTTAATAATCTAGCTGCTTTTAATGGATTTCGATTACCATTCAATAGTCAATAAAATTTTGAATCTTTATACTTATAATGTAATCATAATATGGACCGTTTACTTTAAAAGTGGTATAGATCCATTTATTGTTGTTTCAAGAAAATTAAATGTTTGCATAGCAATCGCCACGCAATTTCTTTTATTGGCCAATTTTAAATTGAACAAAGAATTGACACTTTTTAAGATATTAAATATTAACTAGTTATAAATAAAAAGTTAACACTAAATTAATCACAAATTATGTAATCTCATTTTTTTTTTTTTTTTTTTTTTTTTTTTTTTAATGGACATCCCACTTTCCAAATAAACGGTCCACGTATAGGTTGGTTTAAAATTTTAGAATGAGTACCTGTAAATTCGACAACATATTTATAAATGGTTCGGTGTTAGAAATATTTGAACCTTTCACAAATAATACTCAAATTTTATGTGTTAGTAGGACACGGATAGTTAACCATATCATTAAACAATATATCGGTATTTTAACTTTTAACATGTCACGGTTGCGGTTGCCGAGAACTGAGAGGTTAATTAAAAATAAAAAATTATCTCAGACTATAGGTTGTGATAACAATCGTTCCATTGTTCGATCGAAGTATGTATTAATAAAAAATTCGAGTCTACTCGGCCAGAGTACGAATATACTGGGAAGTACCATTTACGCTTTTCAAAATATTTAGTAAGGGTTCGAACCTATTTCGTCTGGTTTCGAGTCTACTTGAAATTATTGCTTTCCAGTTTTGAAGTACTTGTGAAACGTTCGAAACTATTCAGTTAGGTTAAAAGCTACTTGTAATATACTCGATCCCATCTCTGTTCATAATGTTATCTTGTAAATGTCAGCGAAATTTATCATCCGATTCGAGTATTGTCAAAATCGTTTGTCATTTACCGCATTGACCACCATGACGGTCCCTCTCATGAAATGATAAATATTCATCAGGCCCGATTAAATATTCCGTCATTCGAGAGGAACTTGAACGGCTTCGAGGAGCCGATACCCTTTTTTCAGCATCCTTCCTAAGAATTTTCAATCCCGTATGGCTTCTTTTTACTTCGGATTTCTCATCCAACCGGAAGTTCACTTTCGACGCAAAGGTTACTTGGCCTCAACGATGGTCCGATGATTTTATCACCGTGCGTGTGATTTCCATGCAAGCGTGTTTAAAAAGAAATAATAAAATCTCGTAAATGTAAATAAATTGTAATATAAAAAAGACAATATACACTCGTTTCTCGATTTACTACACGGGGTTTATTGTTGTTTACGTGTTTGTTCTTTGTTAATTGTTGTTTTGATTTGTTCATACGGACTGTTTCAATTTTGCGGTTTCAATTTTACTCGGTCCTTTAATCTTCTCTTTTATTATTAGTGATTATTCTTTGTAAGAAACAATAGTTTAGCTCAGCGAACTATCAAGAACTAATATTCACTGATAGGGCTAGTGCAAGGCGGTTTCAGCGCGTTCACCGGAACCCGGCCCCACGTTTTGAGAGGCCCCGCGTAATCGCATTACAGATTATGTTAACGACACCAGTTACCGTGGCTTCAGCAGAACGTAGTTTCTCACGGTTGAAACTAATAAAAAATTATCTGCGATCATCGATAAGCCAAGAGAGATTTTTATCCCTAACTATTCTGTCAATAGAAAGTGAAGTAGCAAATTCAATCGATTTTGATGAAGATTTAGCATCGAAAAAAGCGAGAGAGATTATTATTGGATTGTATTATTATTTAATATTCATTTTATAGGAAATATATAATATATAACAGCTGTGTAAGTTTCCTTTAAATTCCTCATTGTAAAATTTTAGTTGTAGTATGAATGTCTATCTAGGCTCCGCAAAATTTTTTGAACTCGGCCTCGCAAAAGGTTACGCCCTTTCATTCGGCCCTCTTCACTGACATAATTCTCGTCAGTATATTTGAAAATTGACTGTTCCGCCGTGCTCGGTAAAACTTGGAACTAATCCGAGATAGCGTTGCAACAAAAAGCTGTCGAAATTGATACGATATAAAGAATTGGATCGTAACTTATTTATTTATTACATTGTTATAATGATTTAGTGCCAGTGGTTTATAATGACTTTGTGCACTTGGTTTTAGATTCCAATTCGTACATCGACAATGAATCAAGTTTATTACGATTTTTCTGATTTTTTATTAGCATTTTTTTTTAAGATGGAGAAAGTAGAGCTTGGAAAAAATATGTGAAATAAATCGTTGTATGACTTATATCGGTTTTGTTCTTTAGTATTTTTTTCGTACTGGTGGACTCTTTTTATGGGATTTCCTTCCGCGTGAAAAAAAAGAAAAACCCACGTGGAACAGTAAGCTGCGTTAAATCTAGGGTCTGGTGTAACCACACACACACACACACACACACACACATATGGTAGAAAAAAACGAACGTGATTCCTGACCATACTCATTTCGACTTAAGATATAAAAATTTTCAAAAACTAACGCTTCCTAAAACTACGCAGTTACACATACATTTACTCGTATATATATATATATATATACACCCGGTCAAACATATCATAATCTTAAAGTAAACATTGATTTATCTCAAATCTCTCGTCTACTATTTCATAGGATTTGAAATATAATATTTAGAATAGTTATATATATATATATATATATATATATATATATATATTTCTTTATTTTTTCTGATTTACGTTGGAAACATTAGCAGAAACTTTGGGCACGAGTTCGAAACATTTTGTACATTTCGTCGAAATAGAACGACACTCAAAGGCACCCTTGCTTCTTCTACCTTCGGACACAAGAGAGAACATAATGAGGGTTCGAAAGCTCTCTCAAAGCTAAGAGGACGAGAGAGAGAAAGAAAAAAAGAGAGAGAGAGAGGGACAGTATGTTGCTCCCTATAGATCCTCTACTTCTGTTCAGCTTTACCATCTCGTTCTTTCCACTTTTCTTTCTCTCTTTCGCCAATCTTTTTTGACACATACACACGCGCGCGCGCGCACGCACTCACGCATATACTCACACATTCACTCACTCAATCACACATATATACAGAAACATGTGTACAGGGTGTCTCATTTATCTCGAAAAATTGTGATATCTCGTGAGGTATTGAACTTAAGCACAAAAAAAAATTTCTTTTACTTCTTTAAAATAAGAATAAAAAGATCTTTTTCTGTTCTGTTTTGTTGTTCTGTTGTTTGTATTGTTTCCTTAACAATAGTTATAATAATACGATAATTATAATAAGATGAAATTATAATATAAATATGATAATTTCAGTTTCATATCTAAAAATTGCCGTACGTGATCTTTTATTATTTAAAGAATGTTATTAATTATATCATAAATTTGTGATTTCTTAAAGGATTGTAATAATCATATATCTGACCATCGGCTGATAGACCGTATAATATAAACAAATGCTAATCTTTCGATTTACCTTTATAATTCTTAAATTACCAATCTAACACATTTCACAATAATAAATGACTTGTATATAACAGGTCGTTGAATTCGTTTGAATAAATGTCGTCGAGCTACGAAAAGAAAAATAATATATAATTCCACTTTCTCTCTCTCTCTCTCTCTCTCTCTCTCTCTCTCTCTCTCTCTCTCTCAAAAAGAAAAATACTATAAAAGGAAAGGAAAGAAAAAAAAATGAAAAATAAACTTTGTCTTGGAAACTTTTCTCACCACCGGACCTGCAAAACGAAACTAAAAATCGTCATCGTATGGTAAGCCATTTCGTATCCAACGGATCTACGAGAGTTATATTTTTTTCCTCTTTAATTTTTCTTCTTTTCTTTTTTGTTTACTTTTTTCTTAATAGATTCACTCTCTCACGAGATATTTCAATTTTGTAAAATAAACGTTTCACCCTGTATATACATATACGTACATATATATATATATATATATATATATATATATATATATATATATATATATAGATGTATGTATGTATATATATGTATGTATGTATACGCATACCGGTAGAACGATTCAGTTGAAGCTGTTATTTCTCGAATGGGTTCTATATATGTATGTATGCATGAACTCGTATATTTCGAAAGGGGTTGAACATCGATCGTCATAACTCGCAGTACCCGATACTCAACGTCAAGTTTCCCTCATTTCTCTCTCTCTCTCTCTCTCTCTCTCTCTCTCTCTCTCTCTCTCTCTCTCTCTTTCATTTCAAAACGTTCAACCTGAAACAATACGTACAGAATACTAAGCAGAAATTTAATTAGCAAACTCTTCCTACAACAGCAGATGCGCGTTAGGGTTCGAACGTCGTTTCGAGTGTTCTCGAACGATTTTTTATTTCTTTCTTTCTATTTTTTTTTTCTTTTTTTCTTTCCCCTTTCCCACTCTCTCTCTCTCTCTCTCTCTCTCTCTCTCTCTCTCCCTCTCTCCTCTCCCTTTAACCCTCTTCTATCCCATTCTTCTTCCACCCTTTCGTTTTTCTTTGGAAAAATTTTCTGTTCGTTCTCCTTTCGCAAATAACACCCCCGATAGCTTCGATCCGATTCTCTCTGTTAACGTTCGATGTGAACTCTATTTCTTCCCTCCGTCCTCCTTCCCGACCGAACTACCGACTACCCATCGTTTCGATTGCTTCTCCTTCTCTTGATTATTGGTGAGAGGATTTAACGCGAAAAGTTTTTAACGAGCACGTGCCTTCGATTATTCTGCAAATCGCTCACGTACGATATCATCCTCGATAGTACCACGTTTCTCTTAAAATCCAGACGTTTTTTTGCCTTTCTTTTCGTTTCTTTTTTTTTTTTCTTTCTTTCTCTTTTATTTTCAAAATCATCGCTCGCGATAATCGCGTCTTCACGGTTGTTTTATTTGGAAAAAAGAAAAAAAAAGTGAAAGAAAGAGAATTCAGACGAGAAAGGTGAGACTATTGCAAGAGGTAATTGGTAATCGCGATCTACGTGTTTTCTAGGTTTTTTCTTTTTCGTTTGTTTTTTTTTTTGTTTTCTTCTTCCTTTTCTTCTTTCTTTTCTCTAAAACAGACAATTTTTTTGACTATTGATTTATTTACAAAAGAAAGGAAATAAAAGTACGAAAATCGGATAAGAAAGTTCAGAATATGTATGTAGATTTACATTTTGTTTGGTTGATTTATTCAGAGTAAAGAAGGAAAGAATATGTAAAGAAAATCAAATAAGAAAGTTGAGAAAATTTATTTAGATTTTGATTTTGATTGGTTCATTTATTTAGAAAAAAAAAAAGCAAATCAAATGAGAGAGATAAAATAATTGCGAACGGTTGGTAATCTTAATCAACGTCCTCTAATTATTTTTCTTTTTCGTTTATTTTCATTTTTTCCTCTTCCTCTTCTTTTTTCTTTCCTATAGAAAAGGAGATCTTTTTCCTTACGGTTGATTTAATTAAAAAAAGAAAATAAAAAAAAGAAAAAAAATAGGATAAGAAAGTTGAGAAAATGTACTTAGATTTTAATTTTGATTGGTTCATTTATTTAGGAAAAAAAAAAGAAGAAAAAAGAAAATCAGACGAGAAAGATAAAAAAACTTGCAAAGGTAGTAATCTTAATCAACGTACTCCAATATTTTTCTTTTTCCGTTCATTTTAATCTTTTCTTCCTTCTTTCCCGTAAATAAAAAAGAAATATATTTCTCGTGGTCGATTCGTTTAGAAAAAAAAAAAAAAAAAAAGAAAGAAAGAAAATCAAGTAAAATAGTTGATGAAAAAATTATTTGGATTTTGATTTGAATTGATTGATTTATTTATAAAAATGGAAAAGAGGACAAAAAATTGGCAAAATTTACTTAAATTTGGATTTTGATCGGTGTATACATTATTTAGAAAAGAAAAAAGAAAAGAAAAGAAAAGACAAGTAAAGAAAAAGAAAAAGAAAAGAAATCAGGTGAGAAAGATGAAACCATATGAAAGGTGGTACATAATACGCAACCACCGAGCACTCATATTTTTTTTTCTTTTTCGTTTGTTTTCGTTTCTTCTTCTCCCTTTTCTTTCTTCTTTTCCGTAAAAAGAAAAAAAAAATATATATATATATATATATATATATATATAAATAATCAGAAGAAGAAGAAGAAGATGAAAGAAGGGCACAGGCAATATCTTTCAGGTAGCCAAGGGCCTGGCTGGCAGACTAGAAACTACTTTGCGGTTCTTAAGCAGAAGCCAGAAGCTCGTCTTTCTCTTCGGGACCAGTTTCTCTTGGTGCTTCACCTCGGTCTTCTTGTTTTTGCTTACCCATAGGCTCGCGATCCTGTCCCTTCTCTTCCTTCTCTCTCTCTCTCTCTCTCTCTTTCTCTTTTCCTTCTCTCTCTCTCTCCCTCTCTCTCTCCCTCTCTCTCTCTCTTTTCCTTCTCTCTCTCTCTCTCCCTCTCTCTCTCTCTTTCTCTCTTTTTCTCTCCGTCCTTTCATGTCCTCCACCTTCTCCCTCATCTCCCTTCTTGCCCAGCCTCCTCCATTTATTCTTATTCTTGGAAGAATGCAGTGGTTCTCAACCAGACCGGTATAATTAATTCCAAATATTTAATATATCCGAGTAATACGAAGCCTCGTGTAAGTCTTACGACAAAGTGGACTATTCTTAAAAACTCATGTATTATTTCTTGTTGCGTTTTTTTTTTTTCTTTCTCTTTTCTTTTCCTCTGTTTCTTTTTTTTTTTTTTTTCGTAGGGACGATACAATTTCTTCAGTAGACAGAGAGGGCTGCTACGTGTTAGTTCTCGTTTTTGCTTTCTTTTTTTTTTCTTTCCTTTTTACTTCTCATCTTTTTTTTCACGATCGAAGAAATACCTTCCTTCTCGGTTTTGACGCGAAGGAAATATAAAATAAAAAGGGGGGAACGATGAATTCAGCATCCCGAAAGCTGCAATAAAACGCTCTGCACCGGCACTTATATTCGACCGGGACACGATATATATTAACGAGTTTTTTATTTAATTACCATCCTGTCGTGCGGTCATTACGTTCGGTAATAACTTTATCGAGACTGTCCCTTTTCTTCTCTCTCTCTCTCTCTCTCTCTCTCTCTCTCTCTTCCTCTCCCTTTTGCAATTTTTACGCTTTCCGCCTATCATTGTCGCGTTTCTTTTTAACCTCGAATATTAGTATAAAGATTTCGTATATATATATATATTTTTTTCTTTCTATTTTATAATATACTTTATATTACTATACATAATATTTTTTATTATTATATATTATATTTTATCATTTTTCAAATTATTAAAACTTTTCCGTATTATCAAGACGATTATACAATTATTTATATATATATATATATATATATATATATATATATATATATATATATATATGAGAACAATGATGAGAAAGAATCTCAAAGAGAGTATATCACAAATACGATTTTACAAATGGAGAAACTCCATTGGCGTGCGTTCATCCGCACAAGAGAATTCGATTGGAGAAATCGTACGAGGAATCGATCTCCGTGAACGATCAATGAGACCGCGTTATTTCACGTACGTGTGTGTTTCTTTTCATTCCTTTTCCTTCTTCCTGAACGACAGCATCTTCTTCTTCTTCTTCTTCTTCCTCTTTTTCTTCTTTTTCTTCTTCCTCCTCCTCCTCCTCCTCTTCTTCTTCTTCTTTTTTATTTTTCTTTTTCTTCTTCTTCTTCTTTCTCTTTTTCTTCTTCTTCTTTTTTCTTCCTAAAGAGAATTTCGAACGATCAACTTTCACGACCAACCAAAATCGAACCTTTTTCTTTTTTTCCTTTTATCTGATCGACGAACTCGAAACGAACATTGCCCCTCGCAGATCCTTTCCCTTCGAGCGAAAAATACCAAAACTTATTTCCCGACACGGAAACGGTATCCTTTTTCCATCTCATCCTCCTACGTTTCATTCCTGTAAAAATACTCCGTCGTATTCCTTTTCTCCTACACGTCGTTCTCCTCCTCCTCCTCCTCCTCCTCTTTCTCCATCTCCATCACATCTCCCTTTGCCTCCGAAGGATGAAAGGAATACTTCAATGTGAATCGACCGTGCTTCAAAAAGAAATGTGCGCGATTTAATTAAACCGAACGTATAAATACCTTCGATGTCTTTTTGAGTCACGTCAAATTACAAATCAAGGAGACACGAGAAAGAAATACAAAGAAAGAATAAAGAGAGACAAAGAGAGAAAAAGATAGATAGATAGATAGATAGAAAGAGAGAGAGAGAGAGAGAGAGAGAGAGAGAGACAGGGAGGAAGGGAAAGAGTGAGGGAGAAAGATAAAGAAAATAAGATAACAAATCAAAAGAAAAAAATACACAAACACAAAGGACAATGTCCCTTCTCATTCCCTAAAGGAAGTCAATGTCATCGTGGCGGTCAAGGAACGAAAAGGTCGACCGCACCTTTTTCAACTTCTCTCTCTTTCTTCTGCAAAAATGAGTAGTAGTAATAGTAGTAGTAGTAGTAGTAGTGTAGTAGTAGTAGTAATAGTGGTGGTAGTAGTAGTAGAGTAGTAGTGTAGTAGTAGTAGTAATAGTGGTGGTGGTAGTAGTAGTAGTAGTAGTAGTGTAGTAGTAGTAGTAATAGTGGTGGTGGTAGTAGTAGTAGTAGTAGTGTAGTAGTAGTAGTAATAGTGGTAGTAATAGTGGTGGTAGTAGTAGTAGTAGTAGTAATAGTGGTAGTAGTAGTAATAATAGTGGTAGTAGTAGTAGTAATAGTGGTAGTAGTAGTAGTAATAGTGGTAGTAGTAGTAGTAATAGTGGTAGTAGTAGTAGTAATAGTGGTAGTAGTAGTGGTGTAGTAGTAGTAGTTGTAGTGTAGTAGTAGTAGAATAGTGGTAGTAGTAATGGTGATGGTAGTAGTAGTAGTAGTAGTAGTAATAGTAGCAGTAGTAGTAGAATAGTAGCAGTA
>OU426869.1:997903-1135403 GCA_911387685.1 Dolichovespula media
GAAAAATTACTGCAAGTTTAAAGTTGAAAACAATTTTTAAATTCATTAATTATAATTTTTTGGAAATTCAAGCCGAATCGTGTCGGTTTTTTGCTTCGATCGTTTTGTTCCTCATGGTCGACACTTTTTTGATCTCTAAGAATGTTTCCGCGAAGTTTTTCTATTTATTTCTTCTGTTCTTTTGAAGGCATTCTTTTGTTAGACAAATGATGTTTTCGTTGAATTTCAAACGAATGCGTCAGCCTTTAGAAAAGTAATTGAACGTAAGATTGCTCTTTCGAATAGGAAAGTTTATCAAAAGAAAATGACAGAAAGAGAAGAAATTATATGTTCGATTAAAAATTACTAGAAATAGTAAAGTTAAAGAGATGTTTAAATTTATTAAATACAATTTTTAGGAAACTGATATAATGTATGCATTGTAACATAAAATTTAATAACTTATTCACAGATTTGTTTTACGTAATAACTTTAAATTGTATCTGATAATAACTTGAAATATAAAACATATTATTAAATTAAGAAATAATATAACAATTTAGCATGTTTAGCAAGAAAATTTAATAAAATTAAGCGAAATTGAACGAACAGATTGAAAATTAAAATTTAATATTTTAATAATAATATTTTTTAGTATGGTATACACGATATAACTTTTTTTTTATATAGCGGATCTTTACAATCTTCAATTCAATGTAAAGATTTTAAATGACGTAGGACTACATTAACGATCTAGAATGTAATAATAAGTTCAGTAAGTTATTTATAATATAGAAATTAAATTACTCCGGAAAAATCTTCTGTTTCTTCTTCACATCACAATTTAGTAACAATTTATCAAAAAATAATCACTATTTCTAAATTACGTTAATATAGTATTTAAAAGTTACGTTTATATTCGTACAATAAGATATTATCATAACATTATTGGCAAATCGAGTAAATCATTACTCCTTGATTCTCGAATTAAATGGCCCGATTTTTTCGGGTATAGTTGACCCATTGTAAAATTATACATCGTCATTTACCTTACGACGTAAACCCAGCCGCTTACGGACATGGTAGACTTTTATTCTTTGTGTTAGTCAGTTTTTAATGGCGAACGTCTACTACGCGCTTTCTCAAACGAAGAACAACGACCGTAACAACATATACCCCATGTAACCGAAGAAGAAACGAAGGAAAATAAAAAACCAGAACCTGCCATACCTGGTTGTTCACAAGCAATTAATAAAAAGACTTCCGTGACAGAAATGCGCCAGGTACAATGCTAAATAAAATTTATCGTAATTCCCGATACGTCATCGAGTTTAGTTAAACGAAGTAGAAAACGTAAGAGACGTTTCAAGCGGCAAAAATAACATAAAACGTTCTAAATATTCAGATAAGCTCGAACGTAAAATGTATTACGGAGGATTTATCCATGGATAAAAATTTGTGTCCAGATTTTGTAGTCCAAGAAATGCTGAAAATAGTTCATAGAGAGGATGATACTGAATGCGTTGAATATTAAAAGCAGTACAGTTGTATGTACATCGAAACAGAAGGACTGAACTCTACGTGTGTAATGTGACACGTAGTTTCACGAAGGATCTTTGTGAATTTTTTGAATTTACATGATTTTTGGATAAAAAATGTTATGGGAACATAAAAGAAATAACTTTTCTCCCCATTATATTCATAACCTTTCTTTTTTCAATTTTTTTTATGTATTCCATGATTGCCTGGATCATGTGCATGAGAAATAATTACATTTCTTTTTGCATAAATATCTATGATAATCTTTTAATTTTGTCCTAATTATTATAATTTCTATTTACGCAAAACATATATTTTTTCTGATTTGAATATCAATTATTAAATATACGATGTATTGAAATTTGAAAAAAAAGGAAAGTCGATCACTAGCCTATATATTTTCGAATGTTTATATATATAAATATATTTTAATATATATAAATGATGATATGATCAATATATATAATATATTAAATAAATAAATAAATATATATATATATATATATAGAGAGAGAGAGAGATATTAACCTTATATATTTCTAAATATTATTTATTCGTATATTCTAATAAATATAAATAATGATATAATAAGTATACATAGTATAAGAAATATGTATATAACTACACATACACGAAACTATCTGCTACCTGCCAGATACAATCAATTCGATAATTCTAACACCTTTTAGCAAATTTTCACACCTTTTTCTTCCACTATACTAACGTATTGATCAACACTATAGACATATCTCTTAACCAAGATATTCTCTCTCTCTCTCTCTCTCTCCTCTTCCTCTCTTTCTCTTTCTCTCTCTCCTCTTCCTCTTTCTCTCTCTCTCTCTCTCTCTCTCTCTCTCCTCTTCCTCTCTTTCTCTCATTTTCTCTTACATTCTCTTAACTTAAATATCATCAAAGATAATTTGAGATATGTATGTACTAACGTGTTCGTGTCTCAATTTTCTGCATTACAGATCTTGTGGACGGGAGTATGTTTCGCGAAGAAGGTGTGACGACATACTCGCAGCTGCTTTTCGACGTTGCTAGACAGCAGGTCGTCGTTGGTGCACGGTAAACTTATCTTTTTCTCTTTCTCTTTCGTTCTTTATATATACATAAACATACATATATACAAACATACATACATACATACATACATACATACATACATACATACATACATACATACATACATACATACATACATACATACATACATACATACATACATACATACATACATACATACATACATACATACATACATATATACATTCATACATCCATACATACGTACATACATTCATACATACATGCATACATAGATACATACAAACATACATACATACATACATACATATATACATACATACATACGTATATACATTCGTATGTACATACGTACTTACATACGTAGGTATATATACACGTCTTATTTTGACACGTTTACTCCCACGATCGGTCGAATACGACGTGCCTCTTTAATTTCCTCGCGATAACAAGTTCGCGATGGGATAAAAGCAACAAATTCTCTATACGTGGGATAGTAGAGAGCGGAAGTACCGAATAAACGAGCATAGGCTTGTAAACGATCACGACATCGACGGTTTATTGGCGGCAAGCCAGAGTTGCTACCCGATGCAATTTCGTTTTCCCCAAGCGTATCGGGAATAGATTCGATCTCTCCTTAGAAGAAAGAGAGAGAGAGAGAGAGAGAGAGAGAGAGAGAGAGAGAGAGAGAGAGAGAGAAATAGAAGGAAAGAGTATTCAGTAAAACTGCACTCGCACGATGCATACCAAGACTTATTTATTATTAGACTTAAACGTTTTCGAGTGAAAACGGAAGGAAAGGAAAGTTTAACTATATTGAATCTGAGAAGAAAATTTTTTAATTTTTTTTCGAAATCGAATTTAACCGTTCGTAAAAGAACGATCAAATTACACGCGAATGAACGTAGTTTTTTCTTGTTTCTTTTTTCTTCTTTCTATTCTCTATTTTCCTCATTATATCCTTATTCCTTATATCATTACGAAACAGGAGAATCCTGTTCGAATTATTTATCAACTACGCAAAATTTTTATTTCGTCATCATATCAATCGATTTGACGAAGATTTTCGGAAAATTAAAAACAAAAGTATTTTATTTTTTTCGAACTTCCAATTATACCTCAAAATATTGAAAAGTGGAAATAAAATTGACGAAAAAATTTAGAATAAAAAATTCGATTTATATTACGAAATTATAACTTAAAATATTTTGTTCAATTGAATTTTTTATGTAATTAATGCATCATGTAATCGTGGTAAAATCGTCAAAAAGTGTATTTTTGGAAAAATATCATGTTTAAAAGAAAAAATTTTGATACACCGTTTATGTTAGAGAAATAATAGAATAGGCGATTGAAAAATTTTCTGTCTACGAAGCTGCAAGCTGAATGAATGAATTTCACAATTCTGTCCTATGAATGAATATATAGAGAGAGAGAGAGAGAGAGAGAGAAAGGGAATACAATAATATAATATAATATAATATAATAAAGAGAACAGATTCATTAAACTGTGAAATCTTACAAAGTCTATACAAGCAAGATCTTATGTTCTTATTTGGTCGCCACGATGTTGAAAATTTTTCAAAAAAAGAAGTCAAATGAGAAGGTATTCTTTAAAGGATCGGAACATGTGAACATGTAAAAAATTAAACATATCGATTTTGTCGAAGTTTCAAATATCCTTAGTTCCCCTTTAACGTTACATCGTCTAGTGACATTTTATCATTCGATCTACTTGTTTATTTTATATTATTTTGACGTAATCATAATGGAAAATGATAGGTAGACAGATAAACTATAATATATTTATACGAATGAGAACTATTTTGCCGTGAAATGAAAAATTGTTGACAAAAAGTAAACGAATGAAAATAATAAATAAATAAAAATTAAACCATGAGATATTCATGCAGACGTAGAAATTTGTTGTCGTGAATTGTGAGATTGTCAAAAAAAAAAAAAAAAAAAGAAAAACTCAATTTCGTTGAAATTTCAAATTTCCTTAGTCCCCCATTAAAAGTGACATTGTCTAGTGATAATTCATTATTCTGCCTACTCATTCATTCTATATTATTTTGATGAAAATAAAATACTGACAGATAAACCGTAAGACATTTACACAGATTTAAAAATTTGCTGCTATGAAATGAGAAATTGTCGACACAAAAAAAGAAAAGAAAAGAAAAGAATAATAAATGAAGGAATAGAAACTCGATTTTTTCATAGTATTGAATAGCTCTGGTTGTACCCGTTAAAGGTCGTGCTCGTTAACAGATACATTTTCCTTTATTTTATATATATATATATATATATATATATATATATATATATATATATTTTGAATCAGACAATTTAACGTTACATATTTCACTGACAATATTTATAATCCGACCTATTCGTTCATTCTATTAATATTTTTACGCGAGGCGATATAAAAACAAAAAAAAAATGATAAATAATTAAACCATAGGATATTTACGCGCACGTAAAAAATTTATATGAGATATTTATATCTATCATTATAATTAAATACGAGGGACTGTCGACGAAAGCAAAAAGAAAATAAATAAATAAAAAAAATGAGAGAAGAGAAAAAGTAAAAAGAAAAAATAATAGTGAAAAAGAGAAATAAAGGAAGAGAAAACGCGGCGGCGCGGAGATATACGCGTGGGAGTAGACGCGCGAACAATTTTATCTCGTCTCCCTTGAGGTTTAAAGCGGTAGTTTGCAAAAGGTTGCCACCAGACAAAACACGACCCAATCGAAGAGAGCAACGCTCCGTTTTCTCCTTCGAGTACGTCGCGGCACGACTTTTAAACAAGTCCATTTGCTTTGGCAACCGGCCAAAAAGATGTTCACCGTCTATGGATCTCTACATCTATAAAAGATCTCTGATCTCTACGTAAGAGATCAGCCGTACTCAACCTGCTACCCTGACGAACTTTTATACGCTGTACGAAACACTTTGTATTCTTTAACAGATATTCCTTCATCTTTTCTTTTCGTTTTTTAATCTGATAATTCAATTTTATAAATGATAATTAAATTGTACTGCTCTTTCTGCCGTTCGTTTTTTTATCTTTAGTTTTTATTTCTCAAATCATCCTTTTCTACGGTGAAGATATACGAAAATTATATAACATTAAAATATTATTATTAACCTGTTATATCTGAAAATTGTCAAATGTTCGTTTCAACGTTAATAGTTATCTTAATTTTTATATTAAATCTTGTATACATATGGATTTCGAAGTTTCCTTTTTACGTGTGATGTAACGTAAGAGAGACCGTGGCAAGTTGATAAATTGAAATTATCTGGACACTGTGTATATCTACCTCAAACTCTAATACTAAACGTTTTATGTTTATGGTTTGTCTATTTCCTACGCTGACAAATAAAAGCTGTTATTCAATCGTTTTCGTTCTTATTGAGAATAAGTAAATATTCGTATTCGAGTTTTCAATTCGTTTAGGTTACGCCATGTAAAATTTTATAACCATTCAAACGTCATGTAAAATTTTATGTCCTTGATTATTGGTATCGGACAGTATAGGATGAAGTAATTACATTTTATTACTTTGTTTATATGCTCCATATATTTTTTATGGAAATGATTATATATAAAAGTAGTTTGATAGTAGACAGTATTTTTTCTTATGCATATTGATACCACAGCTTATCGATTTGAAAAAATGACAGCCGTTGGTATCAGTAAGAGGGATTTAAAGAAAGAAGAAAAAAGAACCATTTAAAAAAATTAACCAATAAAAACCCGGTACCCATGATAAAAACGATTCATTCTCCAAATTTGAATAAGTCGAAAAATAAAGTCGATGCATAACTTGTTGGCAAATGGTTCACGTAAAATTTCACTGAGATATTTTAGTTATACATCCACTAAATTAAAATAAATATGTTTTATTTATATTTCGTTCATTTATATATACGTAAATATAACAAGCTAAAGCTAATTATAATAATATTATAATCAACATGAATGAAATAACATATTTTGTATAATAATCGAATTTCATGAAAGAAATATTCTCTAATTCATCTTATATGTATTCTCTCAAAAGTATCACTTACGATACGCAAAGAGAAAGGAAAATCTGAAAGTATATTATAACATATATATATTATATTTACATATTATATATATATATATATATATATATATTATATATATATATACATTATATTTTAATATCTTTTTTATTATGTGAATAATTCGAACAAAATTGTAAAAATTAAAAACTGAGAAACGTATCATGTTAGCAATAAACGTAACCTAGCAAATATTTTATACAGTGAATGTGAACAAAACAAATATGGTTGAAAATTTTAGGCGAAAAAGTCGTGAGAACTGTGATTTTCATCATTTTTAAAGATTTTTGTTGATTCGTAGCAACGTTAATCGATAGTCGATGAAATTTTCATTATATACATATGTGTAAAAGAAATAAATCTTCAAAGTATATACTTTAAATTTTCTATTATAGGATCAGATAAGAAAAAAAAAGATAAAGTTATACAAAACGATCTTCACATATTTCTTTGCGATTTTGATCAAGTGCAAATTCTTCAAGTGCAAAGTTATCTGCTAAGCTAATCTTGACTTCTCTAAATAAAAAAAAAAAAAAAGAGAAGAAAATCAATCTTACAAGAAAGTTCTACTGTTGTAAAGAGCACGCGTTCAATTTTGTTCTTTAGCGTATATAAATGAAAGAAAAAGAATGAGTACGATGGATACAATCTATTGGATTGATCTATTGGATCTGTTGGATAAATAATTGCATGATTAAAGATTATACTTGTAGATATTGCAGATCGATACCTGCATATAATACCTACGTATACTCTGGACAGATCTTTCAAAAAAAAAAAAAACAGGTGTAAAAAGTGACCTTTACTTACTTCTTAACTATTCCAACCAATAGCAATTAAACGAAAAAAATTTTTCTTTTTCCGCGTGTCGTTTAGTCCTTTAATCCTTCTGACTTCTCAAAAAAAAAAAACAAAATGAACAAAATCAAGTCGTTTGATCGAATCTTTATCGTTGTAAAAACAAAATCTACTCTTTATCGTATGTATGTGATCCGAGAAAAAACAGTTACAAAAAAAAAGACGAGTATGATTGGTCCGAATTTATAATTTATTCTCCCTGCAAAAATAAGCGGACAAATAATCGAACGAGTAAAGTTTACAATTGAATTATTTAAAAGTCTGCGAGTTAGTGCACATTGCTAATACACTTATAGATATTTCAGAACGATGGATATACCTACATATACTCTAAAGAAATCGTTCAGAAAAAGAAGAAGTTGTAAAAAACGACGATCACTTATTTCTTGGCTATTCCGACCAGTCACAATTTAAAAAAAAAAAATTTTTTTTAATTAAGTCGTTCGGTCGAATTTTTATCGATATAAAAAAAATTGTGCTCTTTATCGTATGTACGTGATTCGTGAAAAAAAGAGTTACAAAAAGAAAGACGAATACGATTGATCCAGATATATACGTCCGTTTCAAAAAAAAGTATCGTCAAATAATTATTAAAGTCGAATTATTTCAAAGTCTGCGAATTAGAATTGATGCACATTCGAAGTATCACTTGTAAATATTGCGGATCGATGGATATACAAAGTGCCTCAGCTAAAGGAGGCCACCTAAATATTTTCTTTGTTTTTTATGATGTCACGAACTTTTATGGCATACTTTAAATGGCTTAAAAAGAGGTATGTTTTGGAAAAAAAAAATTTTGTTTAAGTCATTTTTTATGAAATTTTTTTAGGTCATCGGTATTTTTTACCCTATAAGCATGTATTTTTTTATATTGTACCTTGTAGCAGGTAAAAAAATACATTTGAGTATACTTGTATTGTGACCTTCAAATTAAACGCCAGAAATGTGATAATATTGTAAGACATCTTTTACCAATCATGGCCATGTGAATCTTAGAAATATGCACTACTGGTCTGTAGAAAACCCATGATGGTTGAGAGAAGTAGATAGGCGAAGACCATGGTCAGTGAACATTTGGTGTGGAGTTATAAATGACAAGATAATTGAACCTTATTTTATTAACAGGACATTAAATGGTGAGAAATACGCGGAATTTTTATTGAATGATCTGAACGAATTGTTGGAAGATGTACTACTAATTAATCGAACAAATATGTAGTGTCAACATGATGCCAGTCCAGCTCATTATTCACGAGCAACTACTCAAACATTAAATATAAAGTATCCAAATCATTGATTGGACGTAATGGGCCCATCATTTGGCCAGCACATTCGTCTGACCTAACGCCATTAGATTTTTTTCTTTGGGGAAAATTGAAAGAAAAAGTTTACCAACAGCGACCTACTACTCCAGAGAGAATGAAGAATCGCATAATTAATGCTTGTGTTTCTGTGACGCCAGAAACAATTAAAAGAGCATCGTAATCTGCGATTGTTCGCTTCAGAAATTGTATTACTGCCAATGGACATCACTTTGAACATTTATAGGATAAACAGTAAGTTTACATACCATCTTAACGTTGTTTTACAATATTATCACATTTTTGGCGTTCAAGGTAATTTGAAGGTCACGATACAAGTATACTCAAATGTATTTTGTTACCCGCTACAAGGTACAATATGAAAAAATATATGCTTATAAGGTAAAAAATACTGATGACCCTAAAATAATTCAAAAAAAATGACCTAAACATAACTTTTTTTTCCAAAACATACCTCTTTCTACGTCACTCAAAGTATACCACAGAAGTTTGTCGCATCATAAAAAACAAAAAAAATATTTAGGTGGCCTTTTTTAATTGAGACACCCTGTATACCCTACGTAGTAAATCGTTACTCGGTAGTGATCGTTCGGAGAAGAAGAAGGAAAGAAAAAAAAGGGAAACAAAAAAAAAGAAGAGAGAAAAAAAGGAGAAAAATGTTATTCACCCACGCGAAAATTTCACAAACCGAAACGAAATATAGAAGTGTCTCGCGCGTGCTTAGCAGATTCGAGATCACGAGCAAGTCAACGATCGATCGAAACGATCGATCGATCGATCGATCGATCGATCGATCGTTCGCTCGCTCGCTCGCTCGTTCGTTCCTTCACTCGTTCGTTCGTTTCGATCGATACGCGACAAAAAAAAGAAAAAGATAAAAAAAAAAAAAAAAGAAAAAGCAAGAGGGTTGTAGATACGCGCAAACGTTCGTACGCGGTTTCTATTAATAGAACGTTAAGTTATTAGCCGTCCCTGCCCACGCCTATACTTCGAAATGTACGCGTACGCTTTTTATAACGAGTCTGAAGCGTGCAAAGTGTATCGACTTCGGTTCGGTTAGGTAGCTTACGTAGGTAGGTTGGTAGAAATAGATATATAAGTAGTGGTACCAAACGAGAATCGAGTTTTGATCACGGTTAAGAACAACCTTCTCGAGATCAAAGATAAAAATTTACATGGCGATCGTCCTCTCCTCTTTTTCATGACGACTTTATTTTAAGAACTCATATACAGGAAAATAGAGAGAGAGAGAGAGAGAGAGAGAGAGAGAGAGAGAGAGAGAGAGATGTATGTACGTATATATATATGTTTGTTCGTTTGTATGTATGTATGTATGTATGTATGTATGTATGTATTTACGTATGTTGGTATCTACCTACCTACTCTTATCTCAATCGGGTAATTATTCGCTTCCTCGTCCGATCTAAGGATCTAACGGTCGATTTCGATCGCTAATGTAGATCTTGCAGTATCATCGTGTGTCAGTTATTCACTGTATGTATTTATCATTTATACGCCATCTTATAAAGATATTATTGAAATATGGCTATGGCGAATGTGGACTTGAATGTTACGTTCTTATCGTGTCGTGATATTAATTATCATGAAGGCCTCGATTAATTCTATTTCATACAAATATATATGTGTATACATACATATATATAAATATATATATATATATATATTTTATTTAATCGTGTTCGAGATTGTTCACGAAATTTCGACTTATAAAGAAACTGGACGTGTCGATAAAAGTACAAGGGACAGAAAAGGAAAGAGGCGAAAGTGTGTGGTGTTCGTGGTAAAGGCAAGGGGGAATTAATAATCAAGTCCATGAAATTTTCGGAGATATTGAAAGTCTGAAAAAGTTTCGTACGATCGTTGAAACTCTCTCTCTCTCTCTCTCTCTTCCTCTCTCTTTCTCTCATTCTCTTCTTTTTCTTTTCTTTTCTTCTTACGAAAGAGTATAAGCGTTATACGAAGTGTCAGTGGTATATAACATGCAAGAAGATAAAAGAGAGAAAGAGAGAGAGAGAGAGAGAAAGAGTAAGAAATTGTGGGGTGTATAACGTGCGTGAGATCGTTCACGATGGTCGACCACAGGTGTTAGGAATTTCATACTTGGTCATCGACGTATCATATTTACGATGTTGTCTCCTGAAGTTGCGGAGTTAAGCCTCTGGACCACCTCACTCTCTCTCTCTCTCTCTCTCTCTCTCTCTCTCTCTCTCTCTCTCTCTCTTATTCTCTCTCTCTCTCTCTCTCTCTCTCTCTCTCTCTATCTCTTTCTTTCTACTTTTCAATCCTCCGAACCACTACTTGCAGTACCTTCCCACCGTGAGAACGAACAAGCACATAATTCCTATATTTTCTCCGTTAACACAGGATATATAGATATGTATAATACGTATTTACACCAATCGCGTTCACGCGCACGCGTTTATAACCGCTTTTGACCATATATAGAAATGTTATAACGATTTAAAGAAACCGGGGTGGGCTAAGGTGAGGTGGGGAGAAGTTGGAGGAGATAAGGTGTAAGAAAAGAAAAAAGAAATATGATAATAAACTATAAAGAAATAAAATTCGTTCCTATTCCAAAGTAACCCCTAATTTCCGTAATGTCTCGATAATGAAGTAATTGAATCGCATTGAAATTATGGTGCAATCGATTTATAAAGAAAAAAAAAGAAAAAAGAGAGAAATACAAAATTTATTATTTTTATAATTATTAGAAAAGATAAAAAGAAAGGAAAACAAAGAGATTATTATTATCTTTGTCTTTCAAATTGTGTGCCAAAGCGATTCGATTAATCATTCGTTCGAACATAAGTTTATAACGTTTTCTTGCTGACACATCTCGTAACCGCCATTTAATATAATCGATAAGAGAGACAGGTACGGTGTATGGTAAAACAAAAAAAAAAAGAAACAGAAAAAAAGAAAAAAAAATTTGTCTGGTGAAATGGGTAACACTTCTTAATATAAACGGAAGATCCCGTTGTTGAAATATTTCTTTCGTGAGTCTTGTATATAGTTACATATGTGTATATGTACTCACTTATGTATTATATATATATAAATAACGATTCATGAAAATAAATATATGAATTACGTTGGAACGGATCCGAAATACATAGATATATACATACATACATATATACATATATACATACATTTGATCCAAACGATTTGATCTATCAAGGAACGCGTGAACTTTTTTCATGGTGCACATTGAACGCGCGTCACGGTGCAACGCGTGTCCCGTGACAAATCGTTACCAGTAGATTTATCTTCCTTGCAAATAAACTCTCTTATCCGCGCATATATACATATATGTATACATACATATATATGTATGTACATACACACACACACACACACACACACACACATATACAGAGTGTACCCAACGAAAAGTGTCTATCAGGATTATTACGAAATTTAATACTTTTTTGCTAAAAAAAGAAAAAAGATCAGAACAGGTCAATATTATTTTCGAGATGCGCAAATCCTTATCATAAATTCACCAAATTTGAGTTAACCCACATAAAAAATCGACGAACCTCTCCTTACCCAATCTCAAAAATTTCAATTTACAAAATGTGTCGTTTAAAAGATCTTTTAATTCCCTTTGTGACGGTACTCCTTGTTTTTCTATTATATTTTACGTAAAAAAATTTTCGATAAAACTCGTTCGCTATTTTTAGACACAATAAAACGCAAATTCGTTTTCGAAGATAACGTTTGTTTCATTACATACTTTAAATATCCATCGTATACACCATCATCATGAAGTAATACAATTTTTGCTCTCGTTTCTGTTTTACACTCGAAGATTTTTAATTAAATTCGATGCAATCGAAATTTTAACGGTATATTGTTTTCGCGTACTATACTATGCCATCGGGGTGGCACATTTTATGGATTTTAAATCCAATAGGAAAAAAATATATCGAAGATAAAAATATGAATGATCGAAAAAACGTCGTTCAAAAAAAAAAAAGAATTGTCGTATCGTATTGAAGCTATATAGTGTGAAAAAAAGAGTCGCGTTGAAGAAAATATTATAAATATGCTTCTTCCGGCACATTCAGAACATTTTCATGATTTCTACCATAGATAGATAAACGTAACTTTTCAAATAAGCGAAAGTAGGATTCTCCGATCATATTATGCGATAAAAAATGTGGATCAATAATTTTGTTACCTAAGATACAAACCCACGCATTCGCACAAAATAAACCGGATGTATTGCAGAATGTTCGACGTAACGCCGAGCGAAAACTTTTTTTTATTACTTTACCAAGCTCGACGATATACATATTTTGAACATTTAATGAAATAAAAGTTGTTTTCAACCTGACAACTTCGAAATTTATTGTCTCAAAAATTGTTCAATTCTAAATTCAAAAAGAAAAGAAAAAAGAAAAAGAATTACAAAAACAGCAACATCGTTAATAAAATTAAAGGACGAATTTACGAACGACGTACCAGTTGAATCCTGTTTCTGTATAAAATTATCGATGGAGTAGTTGCCCCTTCTCTATCTTGTTTTTTTAATTTGTGATAAAAACCTATTCACCTCAAATACAAAATTGATCTTATTTTATCGGGATATTGAAAAAAATAAATAAATAAAATAAAGTAAAACAAAATCATTAAATCTCGTATTGCCATTCTGATGATGGACACTTTTAGTTGGGTACACTCTGTATATATTTACTCGTCTGTATAGGCATCCGCGTTGGCTACATTCACGTACACACGTACGCACACATACATATGTACAAACGTCGATCACGAAACGTGTCCTTCGGACTCGCGTACAGGTTGCCAAGAGAGAAGTGAATGCAAAGTAATGCTGAGATAGTTCGGATCACTCGATCCTGACTCTAGATCTATCGTTTGAATCGATCTACGATTTACGAGACAGACTTCGACGCGATTAGACGGCATCGTATATATTTCGGAAGTCGAGATTATCATACCAACTGTCCGCTTTTATTATCCCCCACGTAGTCGACGTACTTATAAGTTGAGAGGAGTGTTTAATTTAATGTTTAAGGGTTTACACACGTACAACGATGGAGAAAATTATTAGGAGGGTGTCAACGGAGATATGTAAAATAAACTGACGATAAAAGAACTTTCGATAGTTTCTGTTTAAAAAAAAAAAATAATAATAATAATATTTAGACCGTGAATTAATAAAACGCTTTAAAAAAATTATATCATTTATAGTCATGAAGAAAAAATGAGAAGTAATAAATTTCTTTCATTAAATTAGATTAACAAAATTATAGGCACAAATCGTAAAATTTAATAATTTTATTCTGATTAATATCTCGTAAAGTATACTTTTTGTTTCATTACATCTGTAAGTCCTTTATTAATTAAAAAAAAATAATAATAATCTTCTTGAATGTTATATCATTTTTTTATCAGTTTATTTTGCAAATCCGTTTTCTTAGTAATCAAATATTTTCTTGTCAAGTCTATTTCACGCTATCTCGATCTGATTTAAGTTCGATAACTAACCTGGTGTATTTATAACTTTTAGGCAATTATACAACGATCATTGATTTGTGTTTCAGGTCGTTACCTTAGAAAAATTGATACGTGTTCAAAATACCTATTCATTTTTCCAGCCCTCTCTTTTAAATTATTCTTTGAAACGTTTAAATTCGTCATTCGTATTTATAATTTTAGTAATAAATTCTAATTTTTCTCTACCATAATAACTGATACAACCCCATACCATAACGTTGCCGTCACCGTGCTTAATCGTTGAACGAAGATTCTTAAGGTTCATTTCTTTGTTTGACTTTTTTCACACTTTATGGTGACCATTCGATCCTCAAATATTGAATTTGCTTTCATCACGAAATATTACGTTTCTTTAAAATTCAATAGGTTGAGAATTGTACTTTTCGGCAAATTTTACACGTTTCTTTTTTCTACACGTCATAGCATTCACATAAGGCTTTTTTTCTGTTCTACTCGACCATTATACGAATTTTTTTATAACACACTTTCATCAGATAAGTTTGAAAAAAGAACATTAATTTTCGATGCTCTCATTTTCCAATCTTCTGTGACTTCTCTCTATTTTTGCCTTCATTTTCAAATCTTTTAATAATATTTCTTACTGTTGTAAAATTTTTATTTATCGTATTTCCAGTCTCTCCGTACAATTTTCCATTCTTTCAATGATAAATAACGAAATTTCTTATGTCTAAAGTCGATTTTGTTCTTCTTCCAACTATAATAGAACACTATTGTATTCGGTTTTATTAAATTCTAGAAATTAAGCATTCTGATGTTGACCGAACGTTACAATATCTTATACTGAGTCTATGAATAGTGGAGGAAATTATAAAAAGTTCGGAATTGTTTTATATAGAATACATTACGTAAACCATTAATTTTGTAACCCAATATACATTAAAACAGTAAGGAATTGTTATACTTTATTTTTTCATAACTATAAATGATAACATTGTTGTTTCATGTTAATAGTTTTATTAATTTAAGGTCTATATATTATGTTATTTAACATTAAAAATATCGAACGTCCTTTCATCATTTTTTGATATTTCATATTTCATTGCGTGCCAATAAATATTATGACTCGCTGTACAGTTCTCGACCCTGAACATTTGACGTATTTTGAAAATTATTATTTTATTTTGTCGACGAGAAGGAAATAAAAGTAAATTGAAAAATTAATAATTTCACGTTGCTCCGCGATATTTTATTTATTTGAAAGAAATTTTTTCCGCGAAAAAACAATTTAAAAATCCATGCGGCATCTTAATTTCCTTTGCGTAGAAACAAAAAATAATTAAAATTCCAGTACTGTCCCGTAAAATAATGTTCATAACTACAAGTGCTGTCGACTAAATTTCTTTTTCTCTTTCTAATTTTTTTTTTTTTTAACTTTAATTTATTTTTTAATAAAAGTCTAAATGTTAGATGCAAAAATTGATAATTTTCTTTTCCCTCAAAACACCCTAATTTCCTCTCTCTTTCTTTTCTTTTTAATTTTAATTTTTAATATTTTTTGATTTAATTAATTTTAAATGAATTATTAATATTGCCCTTTTACCGAATTCAATAGTCTCAGCGGAATTGGACGTGCTGAATTCTTTTTATGCAAACAAAACATCAAGTGAGCGTCAAATGGATTGAATAGTCTTTCATGTTATTTTACTCCGTCCTTGAACAGACAAAAAAGAGAAATAGAGAGAGAGAGAGAGAGAGAGAGAGAGAGAGAGAGAGAGAAAGAAAAGAAGAGAAAAAAATCGTCAATTGTTTATGTACAAGAACGTAAAATGAAAACCTTTTAATTACGACAAAATCGTATCGAGCGTGGCAATCAGTTTACGGAACTATCCCCCGTATAATCACTTTCATCTAACTTATCGTTTCGATTTAATCTTTCAAAACTTCGATTGTTAATTCTCGATCCGACAAACTAATTAAATAACTGTTTAATAGAAAACCGTTAATGAGAGAATGACCTCGTTGCCAGATTCGATAACTTTAATCACTCAACGATCGATATTATCACACTTGCGCAATGTTTATTATTCGTTCCATATATACTCCATCTCTCTCTTCCCCTTTCTCTCTCTCTCTCTCTCTCTCCCTCTCTCTCTCTCTCTCTCTTCCTCTCTCTCTCTCTCTCTCTCTCTCTCTCTCTCTTTCTCTTTTCCTCTTTCTCTCTCTCTCTCTCTCTCTCTCCCTCTCTTGATTCGTCTCACAAAAGTAAAAATGAGATAGATAGGTAGATAAAGAGAAAGAGAGGAAGAGAGAGAGAGAGAGAGAGAGAGAGAGAGAGAGAGATTGCACTGACTCATAAAGTTTTCCTTCTTTTTCTGAAACGAACGAAACGTTAAATGAACGAACGGACGGACAGACGAACGATTTTACGGACAGTTTTATTTGACTTTTGTAAGAGATATGGAAGTTAATGAAAAAGAAAAGAGAAAAGAGGAGAAGAAAATGAGGAAGAAGAAAAAGAAAAAGAAAACGAGAGAGAAAGAAAATTAGAGATAGCAAAAAATAGAGAGGGAGAGCGAGATTGAGAGAGAGAGAGAGAGATAGGAAGAGAGAGAGAGAGAGAAAGAGAGAGAGGAAGAGAGAGAGAGAGAGAGGAAGAGAGAGAGAGAGAGAGAGAGAGAGAGAGAGAGAGAGAGAGAGAGAGAGAGAGAGAGAGAGAAAGAAAGTTATACACACTCGCTTGTAGGGAAAAGAGAAGTTAATAATAACATTTGAGAACGAGGTGAACACAGGATTCTAAACGACCGACGGGTTCGAGAACTAAGAAGGGCACCACCGGTCAGGAGGGAAGGGAAAAGGAAAAGAAGAGAATGTCACGAACGGCGCCAGCTTGGTCCGCGCCTATAACGCAATATGGCTCTTTCTACTTGGACAGTGAGGAAAGAGAGAAAAAGAGAGAGAGAGAGAGAGAGAGAGAGAGAAGAGCGCGTTGTGCACCCTCCCACCCCTCCCCACCTCACCCCTCACCGTCACCCCTCGCTTCTCTCAGTGATCACGAACGCGCATACATAAAACGCGTGTGAACGCACGTATTTATATTTTCGCGCTTGCTAATCCAGCAACCGACGCAGTAACCGGCGCAGCAACCGTCGCTACGACGTTACGTTAACGTTCGCCTCGAGAAACGAGCGTAGGATTTTCTGAGAGACAGAAAGAGAGAAGGGGAGAGAGAGAGAGAGAGAGAGAGAGAGAGAGAGAGAGAGAGAGAGAGAGAGAGACGTATTAATAGATTTCCGATAACCGTTTCGCGAATACGGTTAGAAACCGTCGTTTCTATTTGACGGTTCACTTGTAATTAGATAGGAAAAAATAAAAAAATAAAAAAAAAGAAGAAAGAAAAAGAAAAAAAGAAAGGAAGGAAGGAAGGAAGGAGGAGAAAGAAAGAAAAAAATCAGAGTCGATGAAGGAAAAGAGAGAAATCCTATAATTGTTTCGGTCGTTTAGTCAATTCATCGTTATATCTGTCAAATACAAATAAACTGTTCGTTTCTACGTTTCATCTTCGTTTTAATCGATCGATCGAAACGATCGACATTGTTCGAATAACATTTGCCAGGGTAAAAAATGATCTTTTTCTCCGATAACATCTCCGTATAATGTGTTTATTGCCGTGAAAAAAATTGTTTCCATCGGATTATCTGATACAGAACTTGAATATTGAGTGCCTATTTCTGTTCGATTCAATATCAGAAAATGGAAAAGGGGAAAATATTAAATGTTTCGATACTACTACTATATTTCGTATTTCTTAAGAAACGTTATTACCTTCTCGTAGGTATTATTATTTATTAATAAAATAGAGAACTGTAAAGGAATGCGAGATATGCGTTTAAAAAAAAAGAAGAACTGTTCCTAATACGAAAGAGTCTTGAGAGTTTGAAATTAAACAAAAAATTGAAATCATTTATTTTATATTATTTTATTTTATTTTTATTTTATTATTATTTTCTTTTATTGTTATTTTTTTTTATTTTTTGGAAGACAATCTGGAACGTATAAAGTTAGCATCCGTAACACCACAATATTCACGCTCGACCCATTATTGAATCCACTGTTCGCTAACCTGATTCTTAGAATAGAAGTACAAACAAAATAAACATTTTCACGTTATCCAATACAACGTTCCTTATCGATTCTTATCAATTAGCTCTTCTTCAGTATATTACAAGTACCTCGTATTAGGAACGTCGTATGTTCTTATATTAGAAAAATCTTAGATTCGAAGAGAAAAAAGTTAAATTAATCTGATAATAATTTATTTTAAAATGTTTCGTTTCAACGATAATAGAATTAATTGATTATACTAAGATTCGAAGCCAATAAAAAAGTTAGATCAAATAACTCAACTTTAATGTTGTACATAGCTTCTTTGTATATGATTAAAAACAAGAAAAGAAAGAAAAACTCGCGAAAGAGAAAAAACAAACTCACAGGCGTCTTACTGAGACGATCGTTTCCGCGTAAACGGTAGTCTCATGTGGACGACATTATTATGTTTGTTTTAATAGTTCTAAACATTGCCTCTATATATTTCAGCCCTTCCTTGTGGAAATATTATGAGGGACTCATATTAACGCACACATCTCATATTTTATACCATTACCCTATTAATTTAGTTAGCATTCACATAGAATGCGATGGAAAGTACAGTTTTGGTTTAATGTAAGGTAAATTGCAAGTTGACGCGTTTTTCAGTTTTTAATCTTTGCAAATATTTGTTTGAGGATTACTTGCTTAATCAGAAAAAAAGTTTGCTAAAATATACCTCGGCCTTTTTCTGTTTACATATCTTAAGCGAAACTTTTGAAAGAATATAAATTAGAAAATATTTACTTTCATGAAATCTAAAATGTATTAATTTATTCCAGTGCGCGATAAAATCGTGAATTACTTTTTGTGTATTACAAAGGCGTGAATTATTTTTGAATACTTTTACATTATTTTTCTATATTAATATTATTTTAAATATTCCAATCGTGTTATAATAAATATATATCCATACATGATTGAAAGGAATATAAAGAAAGTGTACAATAAAAAAAATTAATCACTTTTCAAGTTTGAGTCAGAATAAATTAATGTAATGTATAATTAAAATTAGTCTTTGACGCATTTCATATGAACCGATTTCCTACAAGACACGCATATAGATATATTCTTCAGCTTGGTCGGATTTTAATAATGATTCATTCACATCGTGTGCAGGTTATTATTAGTATCTCTTTAATTAAACTTTTTCTTCATATTTTTCTTACCACTACAAACAGCCTTCATTTTTTTTTTTTAATTGATAAGCCGTATCAATATGACCTAGAGATAACGTATCAACCTGCTCCGCAGGAAGTCGTTGTTTGAAAACATTTTCATTAAAAAAAAATATAATAATTTAAAAAAATATATA
The DNA here is from genome assembly GCA_911387685.1 of Dolichovespula media. NCBI lineage: Eukaryota > Metazoa > Arthropoda > Insecta > Hymenoptera > Vespidae > Dolichovespula > Dolichovespula media. The sequence continues at coordinate 1,017,726 of OU426869.1, forward strand.
TGGAGCATATAAATAAAGTATGAAAACATAATTATCTTATCATCGAACGATTTCTAATTTTCTATAGTCTCTTTAGGGACGGATTGAAAGGTCAACAGGGATATTTACTTTTCTTTCTTTATTTAGTTCTTTCTCGTTTTTTTTTTTTTTTTTTTTTTTTATTATATAAGAACGAAAACGATTGAATAACAACTGTTATCGTCAGCAGTGCAGACAGACGTAAACTGTCTATCGTATTAAAATAGATAAACAATAAACTTAAAACATCTGGTACTGATCGAACAATATATATATATATATATATATATATATATATATATATATATATATATATATATATATATATATATATATATAAGGATAATTTCAATTTATCAACTACAGCCCGGCCCTGTATCAATTTGTCTCGGTCTCTCTCTCTCTCCCTCCCACCTCCCACCTCCCATCCCCTAACAAATTCCATTATTTTTCCAAAGGATCAAACAGGTGGCAATGTACATGACAGTACACATACACTCTACGACGTAAATCAGATATAACAAATTCCACATTCCTTACCTTTCATGGGGTGTAACCTATGTGATCGTTGATACACGAATCCCAAGTTAGAATCTAACTACATTGGCGAGTTCAATTAATTAACAGATTATGGTTAGATTACTAAATGTCCGAAAGAACGTATTAAGAGTAATGGAAATATTTTATGGGATGAAAATAAAATCTCTATTATCGATTTTATTAGCTATCAGTCGTTGGCACTCCTGTTTCTCGTTTCTAAGCGTTAAACTCTCGTGAGAAACTATATAGTTAAGTATGAGTGTAATATATAAATAAAATGCGTATCGCGAAGCTTCGTAAGTACGTAGACGGGGCCTGGCGGCATCTAACACGTGGGCAGAACGATCTACGGCCCACGGTTTTTCGCGGCCGCGACTAAAAAGCAAAGCAAAGCGAAGCGAAGCAAAGCAAAGCAAAGCGAAGCGAAGAAAATCAAAGCAAAGCGAAACGAAACGAAACGAGCGAGCGAGTGTTAGAGGAGAAACTGTCCTCCTGGCCTTCCTTTCCAAGTCACGCGCGGTATCATTTCATTTTCTAACTGTTTACGTATTACGTACGTAGTTAGATTAAAACATTTAATTAGACTTCGGTTTGTTTATTTGATCAATATTATTATTAATTAACGATAGGTATAAAATAAATAGTCGATATGTATATATATATATATATATACACCCATGTATGTCGCTGTATCTTTAAAGCGATTGAAATTAGAAAAAAAAATATATTATTGGTCGTAATTAAATAATTTCAAACGGTGCATAATATGCAAATAATTTTATACACTTTTGTCCATCGATGCATCAGAAAAATACAACTTTTTTTTTTAATGTAAGCCTATATTTTTGACTTCACCAGTTGATGAAGTTTTTCTACGTTCTTCATAAAAAACTGGATGGAAAAGTTTTCTGAATTTTTTTCAATAAACATGAACCGGCTACTGATATTAATCACTAATATTAATGTAAGATTAAGATTTTCATTAATAAGTATTCATCACCCGTGATATTATCTGTTGATGAACACTCGTCAGCAGATCTAAATAATTCAGAAAAATTGTAATTATAACTTCGTAACGTATAAGCTTAGGGACATAAGTATGTTGATACTTTTACGTAGAGCATAAAAAACTACATCAACTGATCTAGTCAAAAATATGTTTCCATTAAAAAAAAAAATCTGCAATTGAATTTTTCTAATTCACCGATGCACTAAAATAAAAATTATATATTAAATATAATTTATTAAAAATTATATATTATATATGAAAATTATATATTTTATTTCTTAATAAAATTATTAAGAAAAAATTACATGCAAAGTCTGATATCATTTAAGTTTGACTTATAACGTTTTTATATTTTCGACCGTTTTAAGAGATACAGACTTTTCCTGTTGCGTGGGTCACCCTGTATATACACACACATATATATACATACATACATACATATATATATATATATATATATATATATATATATATATATATATATATATATATATTAATATTTTGATCAGGATTTAAATTTTTCTTCTTTTTCTTTTTTATTATTTATTTTGCAGATTTACGATCTACTATATTCTACAGAGTAATAAGAAAATGTGCTGCGAGGCATTTTGCTTGATGCGGTATACTGTCCCTTCAACAGTTCAACCGCTAATTATTATTTGGCCGGAACCTCCGGCCAATTTTTCTCGAATCTTCTTTTTTACTTTTGACTGGTTCGTTAATTCTTTAATAACGGAATTACTGATGATCTGTATTTATAAATATTTTGATCGGTATTTATAATAAAATATCAGCACGTAATATAAGCGGTCAGTATAAGTATAATAATTAAATATCTATTTTAAAATACATTGTAAAATAAATGATCGGTATGTATGAATATTTTGATTCGTCTTAATAATGAAGTATGACTACGTAATATTTAACGACATTTATATATATATATATAGATAATTAGTTTCAGGATTGTGTGTCTGAATTCATCATAAATACTGATCATCTATTTAAAATAAATTGTGTAATAAATGGTTAATATATATAAATATTTTGATCAATATTTATAATAAAATATCAATACAGAAAATAGAGTTCGGATTTATTACAAATATTGACCATCTGTTAAAAAGAAAATTGTAAAATAAATGATTGTCAGTATATCTGAATATTTTGATCAGTATTTATAATAAAATATTATTACATAATATGAGCGATCATTATAAATAATTAAGTATCTGAGTTTCGTTTGAGTTTATCATAAATACTAATTATCTATTTGAAATAAATTGTAAAAAATGATCAGTATATATGAATACTTTTGGTCAGTTTTTATATTAAATAAATATGAATATCAAGGTCAGTATTTGTAATTAAATATCAGTACTTAAGCGATCAATATATATAATTAAGTATCATAGTATTATAAATACTCATTATCTGTTTAAAATATTGACGAATTATTACATTATTATAAATTATTACATTACGTATTAATTAAAATACTGGCTGTCAGAATTGCGTCAGAGTTGATCGATGTGATCAACAGAGATGATCACTTATATTTACCTACTATATATATATATGTGTGTGTGTGTATACATTTTATCTCTCTCGCTCTATAAATATATAGGAGCAGTACTTGCTATTATTGCAGGATTTATTCATTGATTCCCATTATTTTTTGGATTTTCATTAAATTAGAGAAAGGTAAATGGGGTTGAGTGAGAGGATTAAATCCACATTCGTATGGTGATGGTTTTTCACGATCTTTAAAGTAGATATATATATATATATTTAGAGAGAGAGAGAGAGAGAGAGGGAGAGAGAGAGAGAGAGAGAGAGAGACAGAGAGTTAGTAAAATATATATAGAGTAACTAAATATATACATATATATATATATATTATTTATTTATTTATTATTATTATAAATAGAGACCGTTTATTTAAAATATCGATCAAAAATGTTTAAAATACTGATTCGATAAGTAGCAACCATTTAAATAATCGCTTTAAGGATTAGCCTAAGAACAGATCCCGGAAACGATCGCGATCAACTTTAACAGAGAAAGTAGAGAGATTTTTCACAGGAGAAAGCATTTCTCTTGCTTTACAAGGGAGCCGATGCATCGTGCGAAGAATGTCTTGTTGGAATCGTCGTGGTCGATTTGTTTCATTTTTTTTTTATGGTTTCTGTTTTTTCGTTTCTTTTTTTGATTTCTATGATCAACATCATCATTATCATCATTATCATCATTATTTTTCTTCTTATTTTTTTTATTTTTTTTTATTATTATAATTATAATTATAATTATTATTATTATTATTATTATTATTATTATTATTATTATTTATATTTATATCATTATTATTATTATTATTATTATAATTATTATAATCATTATTATTAGTATTCAGATAGGCTATTATTAATCCAGACGCAAGCTCTCTCAGGTACAGAGATTTGCCGTAGGACGTTTCGAAAGCTCGCAAGATCCGTCCGTATTCGTCCGAGCGTGCGCGACGGCGCCACGATTTACATTCCTATTTATTTCTCGTGCACGCCTAACGTCACGTCGCTGGATCACAGCTTATCGAACTGCTCGCGGCAGCGTTGAAAGGTAGAAAGGAAGGAAAAAGAAAACGAAAAAGTGGAAAGAAAGAAAAAAAAAATATATATATATATATATATATCATAATAATGTATGTATATATGTATATATATATATATATATATATATATATATATATATACACACACACACACACACACACACACACACACACACACACACACACAGAGAGAGAGAGAGAGAGAGAATCCATCCATAGATGTCCGATGCAATATCTCGAAACTGGTTGTATTATGATAGCAAGAAAATTTATTAAGAAAAAAAAATTTGCATCCCACTGAAGCAGCTTCGAAGTGCATGTAAACATCTCGCCTTCTTCATCTTTTTCTTTTTATTTTTATTTTTATTTTTTTTTTTATTACATATTCACGAAGTAGTAGTCATCGGCTCTTTCTTACCATCAATTTATTAAACAATCGTCGGTTTACGTAATATTCTGAAGTCATTTAACGCCGAACAGGATTATTGACTCTCAGCTCGTCAAAATATACGACAAGCTCGATTTGTAAACAATGTATTTGTATTGGTACGGGATATTAATTAATTAATCAGTATGAATTCATTAATCAAATCGTTAAGATGCCACGATTATCTTCGTTAACGATGCACAGCAGCCGATTTTTTACCAGACACGATTTTAATTGCGAATTACCGGTACTATATATAAATATGGAAAAAATTATTATAGATGTTCATTTAAGAAAAGAAAAAAAGAACTATATTGACCTTTATAATGCGAGAAAGGTGACAAACAAACAAAAAAAAAAGAAATTTTTTACACGCAGTTTTTAGCTGCCTCATTGTCAGTGCCAACGCAAATTTCTCTTATTAAATTTTCTTGCGACTTCAACCGGTCACGAGATATTTGCTCGGACATCTATGAGCGGGCATGTAAATCGTGTGTGCGCGTCTGTGTGTGCTACGTACATAAATATATACATATATATATATATATATATATATATATATATTTATATATACATACTCGTATACGCACAGCTTTCTGGACTCTCCTTTTAAAAACTTTCTGAACTATCGATCGCGTAAATATGAACGTGGATTCCTTTTGTCCAAGAATGGACATGGAATAGACATGAATGAACATTGTCAAAGATACCGTAAGCGTGCCATTTAAAGATCGGATGAATGAAATTAATTCCCTATGTACATACCATACGTCCATTGTATGTAATGGCGCTCGATCCATAATTCAAGTCTTCGATCATCTGGAATAAAATCACAAGAGCTCAACGAATCGAATAAAAGTGTCTTGTTAATTGTTAATTAACATCGGTTCTAATGTAAATCAACCTCATTGTTTACATATGTATTTATTTACGTTGTCATCGTTCTTCGTCCGTTCTATCAACCGCACCGAGATTACTTTTTTATTAAATTATTTGTTGTTTAATATTTCTCTCTCTCTCTCTCTCTCTCTCTCTCTCTCTCTCTTTCTATGTATCTATCTATCTCATCTCTATCTCTCTCTGTCTCTTCTTCTCAACTCGTTAAAATTGGGTCTCAGGGTTCCGTTAAAAATAACGTAAATTAATGAAAAAATAACTAATCGAGGAGAAGTCATCGTAGTTGTATCACTCAGCAAGGGGTAAGGGAGTATTTGTTCACTGAGCAGGAAGCAATCTGTTTCAATGTGGCCACTCGTAGGACATAAGTAGCGTACTTTGAGTACTATCTACTTATGTACACGACTCACTTATCTCCTACGCTTTGTTAACCGTTCAATTGATAGCTAACCGAGGACGCCGCGCTTGCTTGGTCTTTTTTTGAAGATTTCCTACGATCGATCGATCTATCCATCGATCGATCGGTCCATCTAAAGGACACCCATTTTAAATAGATCGTTAAGAAATCTTACCGTATAATATAATAATAAAATACATTTGGTGTCGTTAACGTGACGTACTCGAGATTAAACGATAAAGAAATTAAGATTCCCGTGCGGTTTGATAGATCGTGAAGGTTAACGCGAGACATTATCTCTATACGTGAATTAATAATACAAATCGATATCGGCGTCATAGAGGCGATCGTCGTAAAATCAATGGAAATTAACCTATCGACACGAGCGAGTTCCAACGTTCGCGTTTACGTTGAGTTGACGGTGACGCTAACGAGCCTGCGTGCGACGGTTGCAATAAATTGAACGTCGCCTACCATGCCAGTCACACCTGCGAATCGAGATTATGCACCTAGCTTTTGATAAATCTTTTACCTTCGATATATGATTTTTTTTTCCTTCTTTTTTCAATTTCTTTTTCTTCTTCCTCATATCGCCAAGAATGTGCGTACTCTTCTAACTGAGAGAGAAAGAGAGAGATAAACATATGTAATTCTAATATACATAATTCTAAACGAACTTCAAGGAATGGTGTTGCAAATGTCATTGAAGAATATCAAAGCGTCCACACTTATCGAGTTTCTCGTAAATGTTTTTTCTTTTTTTTTTTTTGGTTTTAGTTTTTACTTATGAAATGGAAGTAACAAGTGGTTACACGATTATAGGTTATACTTTGCGTCTTGGTTTCGTGAAAATATATGTTATTACAATTTTGGAAAGAAATTTGACGGATCGTTACAGTAACGTTGTTAGTATGTGATAAGTGCGAGAGCGTATGCAGCACAGACACAGACACACACACGCACGCGCATGTACATGTACACATATACATATGCACATACATACGTGGTCAGACATACGCAATACGTATAGATCTATAGGGCTACACGTGGGCGAAAGATCCGCGGTATGAAAAGATCTCATTAATTGGCACGCAACTGCCCGCGGTCGCACTTATATTCCACTTAAATAATAATTACTTGGTGGAACTATCGCACGGCGGTTGCGCCCACGTAGGCGCCGTTTATGCTTCGTTGCAGCTTCTCTCTCTGTCTTTCTCTCTCTCTCTCTCTCTCTCTCTCTCTCTCTATCTATCTATCTATCTATCTCCATCTCTATCTCATTTTCTCTTTCTTGCCCTCCTCCCTTTCTTTCTTCCTTATTTTTCTCGCTCTCATTCTGTCGTCGGTCTCTCGTGTTACGTCTACTTATTCAGGTGGATACGGTTAATCGATTCCCCGTCGGAATTTATATAATTTTTCTTTTTCAATCAACATGAAATAAAAATTTTTCCTTTTAGATAAACTATAGAGATAATATCTTTCAGTCGGTCATATACGTGCACTTTTATTTTTCCAGAGACAATCTCTACCGCTTAACGTTGACATCTCTAACACCTTTGGAACACGCCTCCTGGACCGCGCCAGAAGACAAAATAAATACCTGTCAGAACAAGGGCCAAAGCCCCGAGGATTGTCACAATTACATAAAGGTACTTCTCAGCAATGGCAAGAGTCTATTCACCTGCGGTACTTACGCATTCAGTCCTTGGTGCACCTGGAGAGAGGTAAGATTTATTTAAATTATCAATTTGTTTTACTTAATCCACTTACGAATAGCAATCGGATCAAGTTCAATATCTACATACAAATCCAAGTCTATTTTAATAATCAAATTTCATTTAATGAACTTTCATAGCTACTTTAAGGTCAGTAAAGTTTCAGTTATTGTACTTCCAATGTAATCGTTTCATGTAAGATGATTTCAAACTTTATAATGAGAATACCTTTTCATACGAAAACATTAAAAAGATTCGAACCTTTCTCGAGTAATACTCAATTTTTAAGTTTAATTTTTAAGATACGTATAGCTGATTGAAACATTAAACATTGCATCGGAGTTTTAATGTATCATGATCTCGGTTGAGAATTGACAATGAGAGATTAGTTAAAAACAATAGACTATCGTAGACTATAGGCTCTGATGACTAGGAATAGGATCAAGTTCAATATGTATTATTTATGAATCCGAATCAATTTAAATAAACATGTTTCATTTAATGGGTTTCGATTACTACTCAAAAGTCAATGGAGTTTCAATGAATAGACTTTGAATATAATCATTTCATATAAGATGATTTAAATCTTTAGAATGAAAATACCTATTAATTCGAAAACGCTAAAAAGATCCGAACCTTTCACAAGTAGTGCTCAAATTTTAAGTTTTAGTGAGACGCGGGTAGCTAAATTGAATCATTAAATATTGTATCAAAATTTTACTGTATCATGATCTCAGTTGAGAAATGACAATAACAAGTTAATTAAAAACGAAAAACTATCGTAGACTATAGGTTCTGGTGATTAGGAATAGAATCAAGTTCAATATGTATTTATGAATCTGAATCAATATCAATAACCAAGTTTCATTTAATAGGTTTCAATTGCTGCGCTAAAGGCAATAAAGTTTCAATGATTATACTTGCAATGTTACCATTTCACATAAGTTGGTTTCAAACTTTAGAATGAGAATACCTATTAATACGAAAACTTTAAAAATATTCAAGCCTTTCAAAAGTAGTACTCAAATTTTAAGTTTTAGTAAGATGCGAATCGCTAATTATATCATTAAACATTGTATCGAAATTTTACTGTATCATGATCTCAGTTGAGAACTGACAATGACAAATTAGTTAAAAACGAAAGACAATCGTAGATTATAGGTTCTAGTGATTAGAAATAGAATCAAGTTCAATATGTATTTATGAATCCGAATCAATTTCAATAACCAAGTTTCATTTAATGGGTTTCAATTGCTGCGATAAGGGCAGTAAAGTTTCAATGATTATACTTGCAATTTTATATAAGTTGGTTTCAAACTTTAGAACGAGAATATTTGTAAATTCGAAAACGTGCTTGCAGATAGTTATACGTTAAAAAGATTCAAATCTTTTACAAGTAGTACTCGTGTTTTAAGTGTTAGTAGGATGCGTATAGCTGATTGCATTATTAAACATTGTGTCGGCGTTTTAATTTTTAATTTTAACCTCTCAGGTTGCATCTGAGAAGTTAGTTAAAAACAAAAGATTATAGCAGATTATAGTCCGATGTGGTGACGATCGTCCCATTATTTTATCGGAGTATGTATTCATAAATGATTCGAATATACTTGAAAGTATCGCTTACGTTTCCGAAAATATTTACAAACAGTTCGAATCTATTCTGTCTGTGTTAATAGTTTACTTGAAATTATTGGTTTTCTTTTTTCGAAGTATTTATGAAACATTCGAAATTATGCAATTAGATTCGAACCTATTTGTAATATACTTGATCCCATCTATTTTCATGAATAACTCGTATAAATAATAAATAAATAAATTCGATAATATTTTCCAACGAAGATTGAGAATATAACGAGCGTGACGAGCGAAATGTCAGGTGTGGCAATGTGTCCTTATTCACCGCATGCCAACGTCACTGCACTTTTGGCTAGAGGTCCATCCGGCGGACTCTTCGCTGGTGCACCGACTGATTTTTCTGGATCCGATCCTGCGATCTACAGGACTCTCGCATCACCAAATCTCAGGACTCATCAGTACGATTCCAGGTAACAGAATTTGTATTCTGTCGCAACTTGAACGGAAGTTACGTATTTACATATACCTAACAAATTTTTTAAATAAAAGATTTAATCACTCATACCTTTTTATTCAATGAAAATATTAAAAATTGTCTTTGTGAAAGATTGTTTTTTTTTATTTTCTAAATTTACCTCAAAGGTTTTTCGATTCTTTATTCTTTTTATTGTTTTTGTTTGTTTTCATTTATGATATTATCCTGAGAATACATTATTGGCACCACAAACGCCGTACGGAACGATTCTGCTTGATTTAACACCAATAACTCTAAGAAGATGATTTATTGTTTTGATTTTTGTTTTGTTTTTGGAGAGGAATAATTTTTTTATTATTAAAAAAAATTATATGCAAAAGCAGATCATAAAAATTGCCTCTTTTTGAACCCTTTAATGTTTCTCATTTAAGCTTTAACAATCATATCGACCATTGAAATTTTATTCTTTTCAGATGGCTGAATGATCCACAATTCGTTGGTAGCTTTGAGACCGAAGATCACGTGTACTTTCTGTTTCGTGAGACCGCAGTAGAGTATATCAATTGTGGCAAGGTAAAATCGATTTATTCACATTCCTTTTTAGTTTTTTCCTTTTTCTCATTTTTTACATCCATTGTCAACTACATCGTTGCGTGCCATTGCGAACAATTGTGAACATCATGTCTGAGGAAGATTTAACGAAGCGTTTCACATTTTTCGTTGTAGAAAATATATTCGAGGATAGCTCGGGTTTGCAAGAACGATCGAGGCGGACAGATCATGATGAAGGATGTCTGGATGACTTTCAGCAAAGCTCGCTTGAATTGTTCCCTTCCGGGCGAGTTCCCTTTCTATTACGATGAGATTCAGGGTGCTGTCTATCATCCAGAAGAAAGGATAGTCTACGCGACTTTCACGACTCCGATGTACGTTAAAAATATAGATATTTTTTTTTTAAGCAAAAAATAAAAAGGCAAGACGAACGAAAGAAAATAAAAAATCTTATTAATGAAACGTTATTTTATGTCTGTTCATAAGTCGAGTACGAGGATGAATATGAGGGTAATATTATATAACAAAGTGCCGTATCATTCACGCGAAGCTAATTTTTTGATAAATATCAAAGAAAGATTAGAGAGATCGAGAGAGCGAGTGAGAGCAAATGAGTGTGTGAAAGATAGAGAGAGAGATAGAGAGAGAGAGAGAGCAAGAGAGAGAGAGAGAACGTTTTTCAATCTTCTTTTTGCCATATTAAATCGTTGTTTTTACAGTAACGGCATAGCTGGCTCGGCGATCTGTGCCTTCAATATGTCCAGTATTGTAGCAAGCTTCAATGGGCCTTTCAAGCATCAAGAGAACTTAGGAGCCGCATGGGAAAGGCGACCTGTTCCTCATCACAACAGAGAACATTGTGCATCACCGTCAAACACGGCACCTCATTTGATAATCGATAATCAAAGGTACCAATTGATGGACGATGCTGTCCAGAGCTCAACGTTGACGCCGTTACATACCGTAACGTTGGAGAGATTCACACAGATCGCTGTCGATCTTACACCAACTAAATTACATCGTGGCGTAACCGTACTATATGTCGCAACGACCGAGAGATTGATAAAGAAAATATCTGTACTTCCGAGGACTCAGGAAACTTGTGTAGTCGAGATATGGGGTCCACTTCCATCGATTCCAACTACATTGCAATTCTTAAAGGACACGCAAAGTTTATACGTTGGCATGGAAATTGGTCTGTTAAGGTAAAAGAAAAAAAAAAAAAAGCATTAGATTCAAAAGACACATTTAATTACGGGAAACGTGCTTGATACCTTGACACATTGATTCTTATTTTTTGTTTGAATTCAGATGTGATTTTTATTTATTAGAATACCAGCAGTTCAATGTCATCGTCATCGCAGTCGTCAGGCATGCCTTAACGCACAAGAACCATATTGCGGTTGGAATGAACACTTGATGAAGTGCGCCCAAGCACCTAAGCAAAATCATCTTGCCACTCACTGGCATCAGGAGGTTACGAAATGTCCGGTACTCACTGATCCAGTCGATGGCGGTTGGAGTGCCTGGAGTGCCTGGTCGGCCTGTCAACATGGCACTGGAGAACAGTCGTCTCATGGTCATTCTCATACACACTCCTACTTTGATCACGAAGAGGTATACTGTCCTATCACGCGAGGGAATTATGTTAGATACCTGAGACAACTTACGTTCTAATTCATTTCCAGATCACCGATACTTGTCAATGTCAGACCAGAGAGTGCAACAATCCACCTCCACAGCATGGTGGTACAGGTTGTATCGGAGCACGCGTCAGAGTGACCAATTGTACGGTTCATGGCGGTTGGACAACCTGGTCAGCTTGGTCAGCCTGTTCTCAAACTTGCGGCTTCGCTATGAAAACACGTAGACGTAGTTGTACGAATCCTTCTCCAGCTTTCGGTGGCCGAGTCTGCGTAGGACACGATCACGATGACATCGTGTGTATCGATCTACCACCTTGTCCCACACCGGCAAAAGTTACTCCGCCACCTCAAAATGGACAGTGGTCTCCTTGGGGCGCATGGAACGCTTGTTCTCGACCGTGCAACGGAGGTAAGACGTTTTATTTCATTAATGAAATAACTTAATTAACAAAACTATATGATTATTAATCGTAAGACGCATTCTGTTATTAAAAATATCATTAACTCTCTCTCTCTCTCTCTCTCTCTCTCTTTCTTTCTATCTATTTATTTATCTCATCTTTATCTCTCTCTCTCTTCCGTTTCATAGGCATTCGAATTAGAAGAAGAACCTGTGACAATCCGTCACCTAGGAAAGGTGGTGCCGAGTGCATCGGATGTGATTTTCAGGTAAAATATATTAACATACCGCACAACTTTAATAGAATTGATGGATGGATGGATGGATGGATGGATGGATGGATGGATGGATAGATGAATAGATGGATGGATGGATGGATGGATGGACGGATGGAATGCAGATAATAACGTTGATCCATACGTAGGTCGAGGAATGCAACACTCAGCAATGCGGAGAGACTAGAAGATATTCAGGGTGGACACCTTGGTTAGCCGTGAACGCATCGATACAAAATGGAAGCGTGGGTTACACTGAAAAGCGTTTCAGATTTAGCTGCCGCGCACAAACAGACGATCCCTCAAGCGTGAGAGTCCAATTCGCGAAAGAGGAGGAACGTTATTGTAGAGACGATGGTTCCTGTTTGCGAACGAACATCAACGGATACGGAGATAGCGTGGTCGAAAGTGGTTGGAGCGAGTGGTCAACATGGTATCCTTGCGATCGACCTTGTGGAGGAGGCTCACAGCGTAGAGTAAATATCGAAGCTTCGTTATTATTATATCAGCAAAATCCTTTTCTTCTTTTTCTTGTTTGTAATACATCTCTCCGTTATTTTTCCGTTAACATATTTGATAACGTCCGCTAATAAAATATAATTAATTCTTAAAAATTTTTTTGAATGAACGCAGAGAAGACAATGCGAGTCACCGCCGTGCGAGGGAATATCCGTACAAACGAGAATATGTAACATTCATCCATGTAGAACAACAGCTTTCGGAAGTGGCGTAATGGAAGGACAATGGTCCTGTTGGACTGACTGGTCCGAATGCTCGGCTTCTTGCGGTGTTGGTGTTCGTACGAGGACAAGGGAATGCATCGGACCAGAAAGTTGTGACGGACCCAGACTCGTAAGAGAAACCTGCGAAATGCCTAGTTGCGAGTCCTTACTTGGCTGGGATACGTGGTCCCGTTGGACCCCATGCGACAACGATCGTCAACAACATCGAAAACGTCAATGTCTTCAACATGGTAATGGAATGTGTCAAGGACTCAATCGGGAAACTCGAGATTGTCTCACGGATTGCACGGATAACGGTAAGCGATCGAATCCTTCAACAAAAACTAATTTTCTCGAACGATCTTTAACCTCTTAATTAAAATGGTATTACTAATTATTTCGTCATTTGAAAAATACTACTCCGATGAGCACTACGACATTTTTAGTCATGATGCTTCAAAAACTAATCTCTATTCGACATTAAATTTCACATCATTTTTGTTGTCACCTATCGCAATGGATTGCTAATTCGTATTATAAGTGCCGGTTATATATATAAAAATAATTCAAAAACGAATGTAATCAAAAGATGCACTTGATGATATTCGTAAGATTTGTAGAAAGAATCTAAATTTTGGTATCTCGATTATGTAATAATTGAATTGAATTCTTTACTTTTGTACTGATATGCTTAAATGTTTCAAGAAATACCAATTTCACATAGGTTATATTTCACATTCGTTTTATTAATTTTTTGATATTCGAGAAAAAGAACATCTTTCGGTTTAATATATTTTTGTTAAAATATATTTTTTTTTATTTTTATTTCCTCTTTCCTCTTTCTCTCTTCTCGTACTTTAGATCCGCAACGAATAATAGCATGCAATTTGCGAAGAAGAAATAACTTTTTCAGTGTGAAACGGGATTATTTTTAATTATAGAAGACAAATTAATTCCCACTTTTACTTTAGGGGTTTAAGATTAATTCTCATGATAATTCCAGACGTAAACGCTTTGCCATCCAGCGTAGAAAGTGCCAGCGTGTCGGTAGGAGCTGTCGTAGGTAGTTGCGTCGTTGGATTTTTCATCGGATTAGCATTAACGGCGGTTCTCTGCTTCTATTATTTGAAACGAAGAAAACCTCGTGTACCAGGGAGTCCTCATTACATCAGTAAGCAAAATCCTTACGTCACAGTGCCATTAAAGGAGGTATGAAATATGCGATAAAACGATAGTCCTTTTATATCCTCGATTCGAATGATATTTTTACGATAAGTGATATTATTATCGACAGGTAAACGCCAAGAGACAGCCTAGTTTTTCCGGTAGTACAAACGGAAACGGTACTCTTCGTGGAAAAAGTAATCCGAACGTGAACGGCCTTGGAAGCCCAAAATTATATCCAAAGAGCTTGGAATACGAGTCTGCGACATTGAAACGCAATAGTCATGGTCAACAACATATTCGTGCTGATCTAGATCAGGACAAGTACTATTGAACGAACGATCGACCGTATTAACGTCGTTTTGATAGTATTATATTTCGTTTGACACTAACGAATAATGATCATGAAGGAATATTGATAAGAAAAAGAAATAATGATTTCTTTCTTCTCTTAAAACATTCGCTGCGTCTTCAAAAAAAAAAAAGAATAACAAATACCTTCGCTAGGTGGGGTTTACAATTTTCTTTTTTCTTTTTGGATTCAGTTTAGGATATTGTTTATGTATTCCGCCAAACGAAGGGTCACGCCCATCGTAGGAAAGTAAACAATTTAGTCAATTGTTTCGCGTTATTTAAATCCTGAATAATCGGAGGAGTGCGTTAATCGTCAGGTTACTGTGAAAGAGACCGACAAAAAGAAAAGACGCAAACAACAAAAAAGAAAAAGAAAAACATATCTGTTATATTATCGTTTTATACAAGAACGTAAAAGCAATACGTTAAGTGCACTTTACGCAGAGTATCTACTTAATTAAAGTAATTACTTACAATAAGATGATTTGTGTATGATAGGGAAAAAAGAAGAAAAGAAATTAACGATGAGTCTAATCTCGTACACTTTCTTTTTCACGAGAACAAATGAATAAACCCCGAGAAGCCTAATCTTATGGATCATCATGTAGACGCCTTAGACGGTTGATACATTCGATTAATATATATATATATATATATATATATATATATATATATATATATATATATATATATATATATAGCGTGTAATATGGGAAAACTATTTTTTATGAGAGAATATTTACATATAGTTTATTTTTTATTTTTCCTTGTAAATACGTGAAAGAAAGAAACCGTGTGCGTGTGCGTGTGTGATACGAACGTGCGTGTTATAAAGTGAGTAAATAGAACGTGTCTTTGATATGATAAATATGTATTTGAAATTTATATTTGTACAAAGAAGTTTCGGGCGTTTTATAGACAAATCGAGGCTGAGGTTTCGTCAAACGTAAACGATGTACATACATACGATAGATTAACGAATATTTTCTTCATTTCTTTTTATTTTTTGTTTTTTTTGTTTTTCATGATAAAAAGAAAAAAGAGGATTTTTTGATACCGAATAACGTAGTGCCATGAGTTTGTACATATAGGATGCATTTTTAAAAATATTACTTTTGTATATGTATATATATATATATATATATATATATATATATCGACGTGAAGAAACGATTTAAGTGTATGTTTGACAACATTTATATATATGTATATTGCGTAACTTGACGTTGGCTTTCGTCTGGGTTACGTTTCGCTATTGGCTCATATTGAGTCGTAAATGCGAATTTTGAATTACATTTAAGGGAACAATCGCGAAAAAAAATGAAAGAAAAACGATATGCCTTATTGCCTGTCGTGATTGATCATTTTATGCGAGAAAAATGTCGAATTAGAATTTTATAACGATTGCATTTTGTAAGGATTGCGTATTATTTAACAACTTGTTTTTAAAAAATGATTAAAACTCTTTGTAAAAAGAGAGAGAGAGAGAGAGAGAATGCGAGAAAGAAAGAGAGTTAGATAGAAAGAGAAAGAAGAGATGCTTTCGTTACGATTAGACTGTTAGAAAGATCTTGGCGGTCTTTACTTTTTACATCGATATTCTTCTAAGCTCTTTTTACGACCTTTAATGCAGATAAAATATTAACAAATATTTGTACTCCATGCACTTAGTACCATCCCACTCCTCGTTCACTCCCCTAGCCCACGATATCTCCCAACACCCGCCCCCAAAATACCGGCCAAACGTTTACATTAATAAAGACAATATTTCCCTTAGTCGTTGAGTGACGTATCAGATTATTTTCATTGTTCTTATTTGTACCTACCGATCGTACGATCCTTCGAGATCCTTTGGAATCCTTTGGAAAACGAAATGATCATGAAATCATCATTCGTTATACTTAACGTAACGTGTTTATTGTTCTTCGATGGACAACAGAATGATACAAAAGAAGATACGATAGGTGAAGGATGGGGGAAAGAAAATAAGAAAAGAAAAGGAAAAAAAGTGAAATAATTATAAGAAGGATTAGCAGGTAAAAGAAACAGGTGAACGGTGGGATAAGAGACGTGGAGGAATCCTGTGTGCGCGTGTTTTTTTTTCTTTTCTTTTTTCTTACAAATTCGCTCCATACTTCTCGATTAGATCGATGGCATAATCCATGGAAGCACGCGTAGGTGGTGGTTGACAGGTGACGACCATACGAAAGAAATTTCCAAGATTTTTAGAAGTCAAAGGCATGTAACTGATCATAAGGGTGCCATCGAGTATCATTCGTTCCTTTATCAATGTTGTAACGTTGTATAATTTTTGCCACCAATCATCTGTCTCCTCTAGGCCGCGCATACTAGGTGGTACGTACCTGAAATATTAGATAAATATAAATATATACATATGTAGATCATCGACAAAATTAAGAATTGAAACGTTGAGATATTTTTTCTATTCCTTTTTTTTTCGAGAAAAAAAATTAATTATACACATCATATTTTTTTAATTAATTTTTCAGATGTCTTTTCTATATGTGTGTATGCATGTGCATGCAATAGTATATAATAAAGACATATAACGAGACGAATAATCGATCAAAGTAGCATGACCTCCTTATCTAACGTTCGCTCTCATATGTAGGTTATCTCAGCTGTGATATTGACATCTTGATTTACGTCAATAATTTTACCCGCTGTGAAACATATTTAAGATTAAAATTGACTTGCTTCGAGGGGGAGCATATATATATATATATATAATTTTTTATAAGTAGATCCACGTGAACGTCACGTGAGAGAATTATTATTAATTTCTTATTAAGAGATATTTTAATTTAAATATTAATATACCATCACTCTCTTCCTCTCTCTTATTATTACTTTTATTATATTTTAGTAGATGCTGTATCTTAGCAGTTTAAATTTTACAGGAACTATCGATACGAGCTGCATAGATCAATCAATTAAAAAACAAAGTTGACCTTCTCATGACCTTTATACAAAAATATATCATCCTCTAAATCGTTAAACATTTTTCGATACGGATTGATCAAGATGTCACTATCATCTTCAAACATCTCGTATATGTATATACTTGGAATGAAATTTTTTTATTTGTAAATTTCAAATAATTACCAAAAACAGATGTTGCAGCACTCGTAACTCGGCAATACGAGCCTATAACCATCCAACAACTTTATTCTATCCAGAAAATATTCGGCTGCCGACATTGCAATATCAACGGATTTTCTCAAACCGCTGGTACCTCGTGCCTTCCACATAAGCCAAAATTTCATGGCATCTACCTGAAATTAATCATGTCGAATCAATCGAATAATTAGTTCATTAACGTGACGTATCGATTTTTTAACGAACCTTTCTACCGCATTGCACGCTCTTGTCGCCTGTGTCCCAGGACACGTCGTAAAATTTATCCTGTTGAAAGAGATACTTAGCACCAGCACAATTGGTCTTGTGCAACGCATCCTTACCCTTCACCAAAAATATAGAACACTGAAGGGGTACACCAAGCATTTTGTGCGGATTCCAAGCTACCGAATGGGATCTGAAATAAATGAAAGGATCGATCGTGAGACAAGATCGTCAGATTAACTCATAACTAACGCATATATACGTTCTCGGTGCCGAAAAATTGATTAGAAAATATATTGACGATTTGTTGCTTTTCTTTTTTTTTCAGAAGGGGAGTAAAATAAATTAAAAAAGAAAAGTAATGGTTCTACGTTGTTACTTGATGTTCAATTTGTATGAAAAAAAAAAAAAAACATTTGTTTACATGTAAGCTTTATAATCGGTCAACCTCTAAACAAAAATACAACCATGAGTCAACCTCTGAATGAAAACACCGGCTTCACGAACGACATCCTAACTTTCTGTGTGTAGAAACATACAATTTCGGTACTGTCTTTTAAAATGATGCTTGTAATTAGGAGACCGTAGAGTCAAATTTTTGAATCTCGTGAAAAATAAGAAAATCGGGTCATTTTGAAAAAAAAAAGAAGAGAAAAAAGTATCAATTCGTCGTTTAAAATGTAAATTTTTAAACTTATTGAAAACATATTAAAAATTTAAATAAAAAAAAATGAAAAAAATAAACCAATGGCTCTTAGTTAAAGACATTATTTTATGATACAGTATTGAAATTTTAATAAATATATATTTCTACGCAAGAAGTTGTAACGTTGCCTTTTTTGGAGAGATCGATGCAAGTGCAGATTACAGAGTTTATACCTAACCAAATTGTAACTATACAAAAAAAAAAGAACATCAAGGAACAACGCTGAATTATTAATTTTCCAATTCATTATAAATCTCTTCCTGAAAATAAAAAAGAAAAAAATTCCAAAATACGTGAATATTTCGGTGCCGAGAACGTAACGCGAGTAAATTTAACTTACGTTTATAAAATAAATTAAATTTAATAAATTAATATTTAGCAAATTAATATCAATAAATTAAGTAAAATAAATTCAATTCAATTACGAACAATTCGATTCCACGTAAACGTTCACGATACTTTTCGGAAAGCAATAAAGTTCCACCTAGGCAAGCCTGTAAAAAATGATTTCGTTGATGAGTTTACGACAAGCAATGGATTATATCAGAATGATTCGTTACATCGTACGAGTACTAACGTCAACGTGCATCCAAAGGGACTCCTCCTCGCAGATCCTTGCTATTTCTGGCAATGGATCGAAAGCACCGAGAACCGTGGTTCCGCACGTTGCATTAACAAAAAATGGTAATTCCCCATTGACCCTGGCCTCGTTTATCGCTCTCTTCAAATCGTTCGGTAACATTTTTCCTAACTGGTCAGACTTGATCTACATCGGATAAGAAGAAAAAGAAAAAAGAGACGTAAGCTAGAGTTTTTTAATTAGATTAGAAATAGAAATGATAGACGTATGATAGAGTTTTTGAAATTTGATTTTTTCTTCTTTTTTTTTTTAATGAATTAAATGTATAAATGAATATATAAGAACCTTGTAAACATGCTCAGTGCCGATACCCAACCAATGAACACCTTTCATTATAGAATAATGACCTTCTTCGCTGGAAAAGCATGCCAAAGGCGGAAAACCACTGCATCCCATTCTCTTGATTTCCGGTAGTATCTTATATCTGGCCATTACCATTGCGTACATATTGGATAAACTACCACCTGGACATAAAATACCATTGGCTTCCGGTATCGATGGATATCCAACGAGCTTTAAGGATTCCTCTAGCACTTCATGTTCCATCAACGTAAAAACCGGTGCTACTTCGAACGTATATCTAACAATTTGAAATGACATTAGACGTGTTAAAATTTAACTATAATGTTTTAATAGGGAGTACTTACTGGCCCGTATTAAAAATTTCGGTGAGCCATGAACCGACGATTCCGTATTCGTCTATACCCGCGAAAAGTTGATTGTGAAAGTTCGGACTAAATGTTTTCACCGAATATTTTATTATTTGTCGTACGATAATATCGATTTCCTCGGAACTAGCACCGTCCTCGTTTAACGTTAACGATATTATATTCTGCAAATGTAGATGTAAATTTTAAATGAAATAACGATATCTCAGAAATGAGAATCGTAAATACGTTACGAGCAAAAATGTTCAAATATGATAGTACTCTATGTATCAAAGATCACCGGTAAAACGAGTCAGATAAAGAGAGAAATAAAGAATATGTATTACGAGCGGAGTTCATTGAACGAACACGGACAATAATATTATCCATTTTATTTTAACTTGAAATTGATCCGATATGATTAATTTTCAATCGATAGACGACGTTCGTTGTTCTATAAATATCTCGAGAAACATATTACCGATCAAAAATGAAACCTTTATCGAACGTTCGAACGATTGAGAGATAACATTTTTCTTTGTTTTCTTTTTTTTTTATTCTGTTAAATTAACAACACTAAAGAGACAAAAGCGTAATGAATTTTTATGACTGACCTATACCAATTTTTTAATCGTCAACCAAAATCGTTATCGTTGACAACCGACGGACACATTTCTTCTTACGTTTGTTTGTTGTTCGTTCGTTTCTATTTTTTCTTCTTCGAAAAGATAATTCTTAAATTTGATAAATATCGTCGCAATCCGTACGCCTTTCTTACCTTGAGATCCTTCGGATGACGAAAATTAATCACCGATTGATTACATCTCGCATCGAAGAGCTTTTCCTCTTTGAGAATCCTTAAGAGATCCTCGAGTAAGTTGATGGTACCGTTAGAACTACCAGTCTCTGCCATCGTGAAAGTCGTACTGAGTACTGCCGAGTATCTCGAAGCGAGAGAGACCCATTCTTTCTAAATGTATTTAACGTAAGTGTATGTGAGTGTGTGTGGGACTTTGTATGTATGTGTAAGAACTATATTTGTGAACGTGTAACGCGCGAAACAGCTGTTGAAAGAGAGAAAAAGCATGAGATAATTAAATGTGCATAATCATTGAAATGTCTCATCACTCAATATCATCCTTTCTCTCTTTTTTTTTTATTATTTTTCTCTTTTCTTCTTCATCTTCTTACGATTTTATAATTAAATTCAACTTTTTTTTTATAATTGCCAAGAAGATAAGTGACTCATATCGTTGACTTAAACCAAGTGGAAGGTATTTCCAATGATTTTACGTCTCTGATTCGTCTAATTCTTCTAATTATTCTTAATATTATTATACTTTAATCTTTTTCAAACACTTCTTTGCTTAGTATTTTATTAATTAAGTATAGTTTAGAAAATAAATGATCTCTATGTGATAAATGTCACAAATTTTTTCGATAAGTATAGAAAATAATTAATTAAACGTCTCGATCGCGTCTGAATTTGACGCGAATTTATTGATATTTCATCATAAATATTTACTGACGATTCAATTCAAATACCGATCTGAATAAATATCTCTAACGATTCAACAAAAAGAATTTCATTCTCATTGACAAGCTTGAAATATGAAAATGATAATATCTAAGATCAAACGGTAGAACAGTTAGTAAGTCGATTTTTTTTATTTTCTTCTTTTTCTCTTTTTCAATCTAATTATTAATTATGCGAAAACAATTTCAATAACAATCTTCATAAAATTATTAATATGATATCGTAAATGGAACAAAATATCTGGTAAAAAGGTAAATAAAGCAGCAAAGATTGAAGACCTCAACAACGAAATTATATATCATAAAAATTATTAAAAAAATAAATAATAAATATCCAATAATTAAGAAATAAATTAATAACGTGTTTAACGTATATATAATCAGTATATATCTATGTATGCCTCTAATTGGCCGCCATATTGTCTCGAAAATTCCGATTTCTTAATATAGGAATATATGAAGTGCTGCGAGTACAAAGGGCGAACTCAATATTCGAAAATTTATTTCTTTTTTCTTTTCTTTTTTTCCTTTACGAAACCGGTTTATTGGCTTCAAGGAACAAGCCTATGTAGGGTTCTTCTGTTGAGTTAACCCTTTTTATCCTGTATATGAAATGAGGCTTGAAAAATATTGGATGATTCTTTGTAAACGGTAGCTTTACTATATATGTAACACAATACTACTATATTGGCCAGGCACGGGTACCGACGATATCATTCGTTCATTATGCGCATGCGCTAAATTTTCTTAATAAAAGAAAGTGGGGATGCTTAATTTCGTGCTAAAACTGGCTAAAACTCGCTAGTTGAAGGTTGAAGCAATACAAAATTTATCAATGCTATTTATTTGATCAGTATTATTTTTATTAATTGATGCGATAAATTTTTTTTCTGTAAAATAAATGTACATTATACAGGGTGTTCACGATATTACTAACCAGCGTTTTTCTTCTAAGTAATAAGTATTAGAAAAAAAAAAAAAACATGTTGAGGGAAATGTTCTTGTTTTCTGTTTTTTAACAAAAAGGTTTTACATAATAGAACATATCATATTCTTTATATCTTCAATATTTTTCGAAGGATCACTTTGAGACGTGATCCTGAATGTCAAGATGAATATGTCAAGGTGAATTCGTTCATCTGCATAACGATGACCTTCAAGGTTATGCGAGATTAAAAATTTCATCTTCGAAAAAGTATTCGATTTTATAATTCTTTTTTATTTATTTTTTTTTTTTCATGAAATTCATAATAAATCCATACAATATTTGCCTCCTCTCGTACTGTATAACGATTCAAACATCATTTCTGTTGAATATCACTGACTAGACGATCTGTTAAATAATACTGAAATTATACTTTCAACGGAATTATACTTTCTTATAACGGAAGAAGCATAATTGATCACAACTTGATTTCGCAAAAAAAGAAAACAATCATATTTAACAAGATAAATTATTACAAAAGTAACAAATACTTCTAACCGCAAAGATACGTATTATTCAAATGCATACAATTCTATTGAATATCATTAACTGATTAGTTTGTTTAGTAACACTGAAATTCTTTTATAGCAATAGAAATAGTACTTCAATTATGAATAAAAAAGAAAAGAAAAAGCAAATAGTCATAATTTACCCGATAAGTCGTAACAATAACAAATACTTGTAACCGCAAAAATACGGATTGTTCAAATACATACATTTCCGTTAAATATCATTGATTGGTTGACCTATTAAATAATATTGAAATTTCCTTATTACAATAAAAGCAGTAGTGAACACACTTCGATGTTGAACAAGAAAAAAGGAAACAGTCACATTTAACAAGATAAGTAGTTACAAAAGTAAGAAATACTTGTAACCGCAAAGATACGTATTATTCAAATATTTTACATATATTATATTCATTTCTATTAAGTATCATTGACTAGTCTATGAAGTAATACCGAAAGTCTTTTATAACAGTAGAAGCAACAGTGGACACACTTTAACCATAATTAAAAAAAAAAAAAGTTATATTTAATGTGATAAGTCGTAACAGTAAAAAATACTTCTAACCGCAAAGGTATATATTATTCAAATACACATATTTCTATTACATATCACTTACTGGTTGGTCCGTGAATTGAATTGTGGTCTGTGAATTGAATTGTGGTCTGCAAATTAAATTGTGATCTGTAATTCTCTCAAAAACAATAGTGAACACACTTTGACTGTGAACAACGAAAAGAAAAAAAAAAAAGAAAACAATCAAATTTAGCGTGATAAATTTTAAAAGTAAAAAATATTTGTAACCGCAAAGATACGTATTATTCGAAATGTTTCTCTCATTTCTGACCATATATGTCCTTCAAGGTCATGGTCATGTGTATGAATGAATTCATCTTGACATACGATTTCATACGATATTAATATATATAGTATTTTATTTAAAAAATTAAAGATCGTCATTACATAACTCGTAAAAAATAGAAAATTATTTTCGCATTGTTAACTCGTAGAAAATAGAAAATATTAAGATGTATTATAGTCTTTTTTATAAAAATGTTTAAATTGTGCTAACTGTGTGATCGAAAAATATGAAAACCAGATAGCATTTCATTACATTGGTAAGAGAGTGTATAAGAAATATTTATATTATTTAATAAATAAAATAATATATATCAGTTTCCAAAGGATTTGACTATAAAATAAAAAGTGATTAAATGTTTGAGGATATAGCTTAAAAGACGATGTATCATGTATTTAATAATTAAAAATTACTGTAAATGAGTAATATCTACTTATTAATGACTATTGTTATATAAAATTTATTGTCATTTTTATATTCTCCATTTTGCATACATTTCATTAATATTATATAATGTCAATTAAATTTCATAATCTCATTATCATTATTTCAATGTTTTTATTGTTAAAATTTATTTCTTTATAGAGCAATTATTATTTTTAATTTTATGTAGTATTTACTTGTTATTAAAAAATTATCTGAAGGCTTACAATTTTATTTATATGTTGTATTCAACTCTTACGTGTGTTTACAACGATTGTATAATTCGATTTTATATTTCATCGCCTGGATACAACACCTGCGCAGAACAAACAAAGTAAATGCTTCTGATCTCATTTCATCAATGACTGAGAATTGGCAATATAATAGTTGCGGTATAATAAAATTATATGTGTAATAAATATGAAGGACGAAAAGTCCGCAAATCCTCACTCCTGTTTACTCTGCCTAAACTTGTAGAGTAAATTTCCTTTTGCAGAATAAAAAAAAAGAAAGATAAAACATTTTTATCAATTTCGTCCCGTAACAAAACATTTGAAATTATTTTTATCTCAATTATTTAAAATTATTCCCAAAATCATTCTTTATCAAATTCACCGTTAGTATTCGTGAAAATATTGTTATATGACAATAATGAAGTTCTTCGGATAAGTACTGTTACCTTACATTGTTTATTTCAGTGGATATTGTGCACAGATCCTAATAAAGGATGCCAGATACGGTAAATAGATGGTGTCTCGGTAAATGGTACCCCGATAAATAACGCCAGGGGTGTACCTCGCCAAACTATAGCTAGATGTCGATAGTGCTTGTGGCGGTCGCTATCGTTCCGTTCAAAAAAGAATATATAGATAAATTCCCACAACTGCTGACGTTTTGAATGATATAGGACAATGCCTTTCATTTTAGAAATTAATTGTTTATCCGTTTAATTCTCTTTATTTAAACTTCCAACCACACACTCAGAACGTTCTAAAAATATTTCTTAGATTCTAGATAGGCTACAGAAATTCGATTCTTCGACTTTCCGCACAAATGAAGCACCACACACTTATAATGACTTTGTCACATTGTCACTAGATGTCTCAATATCATTAAAGTTTCTCGTACTCATCGAGCATCTTATAATAAAAATAAATATGAGTTTTTAAATAAGCACATATGTAGGGTTGAGCAAGGGCTTTTAGACCTTATGGACTTTTTAGTACCAGTGTTCGCAGCGCCCTCGCTAAGGGACCTGTGTCTCATAGCAAGAACTAATCTTCAATATGTGTAAACTTCACTACATCGTATCGAGCGTCATCCCATAGAGCATTATCAGCCATTATCCTCATTCTACGTACATGGCAGCAGGGTGTGGCATTACGTGGACGACGTACGTAGTTAATATTTTACATACAAATGGGAAGAGCGTGTGTGTGCTCAATTGTACATCAATAGTTACTATGCCATCGTACAAGTTTCCAAAAAATTTAACAGATACGTGAAAAGTGGATAAAAAACTAATTTTGAAACTATATAAAAAAAAAACGAAGAGCCTACTTCAAGTGGTGCAAGAGTGTTGAGCGTAATATTGTGCACATATCAGTACAGTGAAAATGTACTATAAACAATTCTTCTTCATTTAATATTTTTATAAATTTACTTTTAATTTATATTTTATGACAAATATTATAAAAGTGCTACTTGGCAATTCCAATAGTATGTTCTAGCGTTTCTGTGATTTTTTTATCTTCCAATAATGCAGATTTTTTTATATTCCAATAATGCAGATTGAGCGCAATCTGTTTTGATCTTTTTCTTAACGTTATTAATTGTATTATTTATATTTATATACAAAATTTATGCCATAAAATTCATGATGTTTCTGCAATATCGACTTCTTCACATTCCATAGTTGTTTCATTTTGTTCTCTACTTTCTATTTCTTCTGTGCTCATTACAGTTAATAAAGGTAAAAAGCTTGTCTCATCTTCCTAATAGTTTACTTTATTCTTTATTATTTTATATTTAATTGTCTCAAAAGCAAGCACAAAATTATGATCAACTACAAGAAGTAATTAAAGAAATTACATCAATTAAAACACAATTATGTGAATCACAAGCAAGAAGATCTAATTTGGCAGAAATAACGCGAAGAAACAATTTGTCTGCAATAGCATTGAAATTGTATGATAATATTATAAAACTGAGATCACAAAAGAGATGTATAAAAAGAATTATAAACAGAATAAAACAAGAAAACAAAATTAAGAAAATAATATTAAACAGAAAAAAATATAAGGACCAAGAGGATAGAACTATAAAAGTACGAGAAAATTATATGAACATGATATTAAGAAATAATGATGTTACACCACAGGTACATAATTTTATATCCTTCTTATAATTTTCTTATTTTTATAATATTTTGTACATACATATTTTTTATATTATTTCTATGTTTCTATTTTATACACATTTGTTTTAGGCAAAACAATATTCAATAGAGGAGAAAATATTTTACATTGAAATTTATCACAGATCTTGTTCTTGTTCTTCTAATACTTTAAACACGCAATTAAAATGCATTCTAATTGATACTAGGTGTAATAAAATTATTTTAAAATATTTGACATCAACTAATGAAAACATTGATTTGAAAGAGTTAAATGTTGTGCTTTCTTGAGACAAAATGTTACTTCAACTTGGTCTTACTTATGATGTTAAAAACAACAAAATTGTTGTTTTTGAAGACTGGGGAATAAGACAAATAAGAAGATTCGCAAACTATACTATTTTATTTTATATCAAATGTTTAGCTTCTGATTGGAAAATGCTTATTAGCTATGGCTCCAGTAACAGCATAATATCATTTATTCAACTTTGTATTAAAACATTACTTATATTTCTACGAAGATGTGGTGTTAAGCCTAAAGCTACTGTTTGCGATCAGGGTGGATCAAATATTGCAGCAATTAACTAATTAATACAGCAAACACAAGCACAGTATTTTAGACATAATAGTAAGTAAAATATACATATAGTTTTTCACATATATTTATTAACTTTTTTAATTATGATACTATTTACTGTCTTTTCTTCAAAATTACAGATGGAAAATATATGTTATGTGGGACAAGAACGTATTGTATCTTTACATGACTATGTGCATCTTCACAAAGGTGTGCAGAATAATCTTCTAGAAAACGACTTACTTTTAGCTAAAAATGCAAAATTGTCTGAGAGTGAAAGAATAAAATCAACTTATGAAATTGATCAAAAATGTTTTTAAAATCAGAGACAATTTTTCTATATTGTTTATTTGTGTTGCGCATGTCTCTGTTCCTATCATGGAGGGAATAAAGCAAACTGTAAGGAAGATGAAACAAGCTTTTTACCTTTATTAACTGTAATGTGTACAGAAGAAATGGAAAGTACAGAACAAAATGAAACAACTGTGGAATGTGAAAAAGCCGCTATTTCAAAAACATCATTTACGGAATGAATTTTGTATATAAATACGAATAATATAATTAATAACGTTAAGATAAAGATCAAAACAGATTGCGCTCAATGCACTGCAATATTGAAAGATAAAAAAATCACAGAAACGCTAAAACATACTATAGAAATTGCCGAGCAGCAATTTTATGTTTGTCATAAAATAGAAATTAAAAGTAAATTTATAAAAATATTAAATGAAGAAGAATTGTCTACAATACACTGTACTGAAGTGCACAATATTGTGTCTAACACTCTTGCACATTCTTTTATTATAGAATGGTGCAAATTAATAAATAAAATGTTGCAGGTAAAAACAAAAATGAATTAAAACACGATTATATTTATTTCCAAGTACATAGAATGTCATTAAAATATTGCAGAAAAAGAGATCAGACTAAAGTAACAAACAAATAATTATATAACACATACATATTTATATATATTACATCGTAATGACACATTGTAATGTCAAATTGACATATTGTAATTTTTTATAATATAATAATAAAAAGATATTTTTAAAATAAATAATGTGTTACATTCTTTTTTATTTTCTTTTTAATTAACAGTTAAGCAAATAGTATATATATATATGAAAAGAAAGTACACTTTCTTTAGTTAGACATGCTGCGCTCTTAACGCTGCTCATGTCCTCTAATCGGCAAATGTAAGACGAGATGATCAATCCGATTGGCAGTTCGAGAAAAGATACAGATAAAGATAAATAGGACGATACGAACAGAGAGATAGATAAAAGATATAGAAATAATTAATAGATTTAGTTAAATAGTATATTTAAATATAGTATAGTTTCATAGACATAATTAAGTTATTATTAAGTTATTATTAAAAAGAATTAGTTAATCGCTGTAAAAAGTAGACTTTAATTATCGTTTTGTGTTGTTTTCAGGTAAAATGTACGTAATGTAATTAATGTAAATAAGTAATTACCGTAATTAAATGTTCTAATGTATTATGTTCAGAAAACATTTTAGTCTACTTTATTTTCTTGTGTGTGTGTTCCTTTATATATATATATATATATATATATATATATATATATATATATATATATATATTTTATATCCTTTTTTAAAGTCGCCACGCCACAATTTCATTCGGACGTTTCCTAATCCATCGATATTTCAGTTTCTCTTATACTCTCTCTCTCTCTCTCTCTCTCTCTCTCTTTCTCTGTGTGTGTGTTGTGTGTTGTTATTGGTTTACCATCAACCCGTTACCATCAGAGTTTATAGCTAGAAAACGTACGAATCTAACTTTCCTCATCCACTCGGAATCGAAAGCACGATGAGAGAGAGAGAGAGAGAGAGACAGAGAGTAAGCGATACTCTACTAAGATCATCTAATCATGACTAAATTTCTTATTATACAAATTCTACTCCCGTAGCTGTCATTATTCAAACGAATTCTTCCTAAGTATCGTCATTCGATTATATATATATATATATATATATATATATATATATATATATATATATATATAAATGTATATGTAATATATTATATATCTTGTTTGAACTTTTCTTCCTATTGTTTTCCTTCCCACCAATGAATTCATAAAAAGTGATCTTTGCTTTTCTTTTTCTTCTCCTTCTTTTTATTCTTTGTTTTGTTCGGCAAAAATACATTCGCATAGACGCGACATCTAGATATCCATTATGAATGATATATTCATTGATAGGTGATAGAATGGAATTTTAAATGATTCTTTTTGATAAATAGAAAAAACTATTACTCTACGTATACGTGCATACACACACACACAAACTCTCTCCCGCTCTTTCGCACGCACCCACATCAGCATACATACATACATACATCATGCGCGTGTGTGTGTGTGTAGCAAACGCTGCGCGTTGGCGCTTTTATTTATTTCATTTACTTGGCAGTGGCTATCTCACTCAATTTACCAAGCATTAAAGATTAATTCTTGTCCATAAAACTCTCGCTCAGTGAGGTACCTACTGCAAACTGTGGTACCAAAAAATGTATGGAGGTTTTAATCCCTCTGAAGTTAGCCGAGCTTGTAGAGTAGCCCTAATAGCATTCAAATTTAATTATATTGAAGTAAAGTTTATAAAAGCCATCACCATTATTAATAATAATATCGAAACATATCATAATAGAATATTGTCAATTGCATCTATAGAAAAAATACTTATATTTGAAACATTTATTACATTGATTAGTTAGGTTAGCTTTTTAAGGTTGAAGTTAATATGACATATTATACTACATAATGTATAACGAATTTTATCTATATATCTTGTTATAAACTATGAAGAGTATTTAAGAAATTATCAGTCTGTGAGCCTTTAAAAATTTTTAAATAAAAAGAAAAAAAAGGAAACATTTTTAAAGGTTCTGTTACAACTTTTCTTACTACCAACACTTGTATCTTTTAATTAATATTTTAATTCATCGAATATGACGAAGACAAAAACAAACACGTAGAAGACTTTGACAGTCACTTCTACAGTTTCGTTTATATTCTTACGATAGTAAACTGACGTTCTTAACATTTAAATTTATTGTTACCACTATTGTCCAATATGAATCAGTAACAAGGATGGACCATTTAGCGTACTGGAACCAATTCTCAAATATGATCACATTACATACGATTCTATAGCAGGATAGTTTATCTATCCTTTTCGTTTTGTGTATTTCTTTTCAATTAGACTATTAATTGAACAGAAATATATATATCTTGTATCTGCATTAAGTTAAAAGATATATTTTTGAATATTTTTATCATTATCCGCTAGATGTCGCCCACGGCGATTTATACCATGTTATAACAAACTTACACATTTCATGAAAATTCTAAATATATATTTTAGAAATGGCGGGAGAATGGTTTGCTAAAGTTTAAGAATTAAGTTTTATGAATATGATGTAGTGTATTTTATATTTCGATCTATTGCCGTATTAATTATCGAATAATGGAAAGTTCGAATTGTTTACCCGGTACCAGTCAAGTAATGTTGCAGGCACCGTATAGTACACCTAGATTAAAATTTAGTTTAGAAAAATCGTTAACTCTAGATGAAGAAGGTGACACAGTATTAGCAGGTATAGTAATTAGGATAATGTATTTTTAATTAATTTGTTTATTTATTTGCTTTTTTTTCTTTTATAATCATATATTTATAATAAATTTAAGTTTCATACTAGTTTCATATTCTAGAAATGGCATCTTTAACTTGGAATATTTATGGGGTATCAGCATTATTTGGATTTCAATATAATGATAAAACTACTCTTAAGTTGTATGGAAAACGATTGAGGGAAGAAATAGCTACTAATTTGTCACAAGAGAATGTATCATATAATGCACATTTATCTATTATAGAAAATACAATATCAGATACTACAAATCTACCTCTGCTAAAGGTTTAAATTTTATTTATTATATTTTTTCTTTGTTTCCTCTTATCCCTATATTAAAATTATAAGGAAATATATGAAATTAATCAAAATAGTTTATAAATTAATTTTAGGTTGTAGTTAATGCAAAAAAACTTGATCAAGAGAATAATATAGAAAAGTGTATTTATACAGGATTTTTTCTCTCATTGAAAACAAATGATGATTTAAATGCAAGCAATTCTATCAAATTGCCTTTGTTATTGTGCCGTGGTACTCGTAATTGTATGAATGTTGTACATTCCACATTTAATCGTATGTTTGACTGTCTTATAATTGCATTACCTATTGAACAAGACGATTTGATGTGGCTACTTCCAATTATAATTTTACCTACTAGAGAAGAAGAATATCCAGGCGATACTGAAGAAGTTCGATTACAATATCTAGTGCCTCGATCACCAATTACAGATACAATTACTGTTAAATTTAGTACCTTAGATCTAATAAACATTTTAAATGTGTAAGTTTCAGTATTAACATTTAAAAGAGCTATAATTATTCTAATTATATATATATATATAATTATTCTAATTATTAAAAATAAAAATTAAAATTAATTTGCAGAATAACGAAAAATGAAAATAATGAAACGCAGATGGTTATGAACCTAACTATTGAACATATACAAAGGTTTCGTAAGTGTCTACATGTTCAAATGAAAACAACTGCTGCATTAGAATTAGGACTCTGCACTTTACACAGAATCAATTTGCCTAAAGGAACTTTAATGGACAACAAGGTTTGTTGTTAATTACAACAAAATTTTTAAATGTATTAATATGTAAAGTAATAGAATTAAAGTTAGAGTTATTTTTTATTCATTTATTATTATTATTATTATTATTATTGTTTAGATGAAGATAATGGATCCATCAAAAATGAAACATGTTTTATTATACATGACAGAAAAATCTTTAGACATGTTACATGCATTATCTTTGTAATTAGTTATAATATATTTAAAATATTTTTATACAATTCTTTTTATTTCTTTTTATTACATTTATTGTATGTTTATTACATAGATAATAAATTTGCTGTGAATGAAATATAATTTAATTATACTGAATTAAAACAGTAATTATTTATATTTATATTGTACATCTCTTCAGTCAGAAGGTCGTCTACTGTAGTTAAGGCCAAATTTATTTTCCTTCAACGTCCTCGTCCACAATTTCCATCTATTATATAAAAGAAATGCACGTATCATTGGATAAAATTTATATAAATAATTCTAACGAAGGTTTTAATATCCTTAGTAATGATTCAATTTTATTATCAATTTTTAGCGATTTAATATTTTTCAAACTTACATCATTTATCAAAGCAACTACTTCCTCCTTATGTTTCCTTGCTTTGAAATTTAACAAATAATGCTTGATGTCTATGTAATTATCAGGTTTTTCGTCAAATGGAGGTGGTAAAGATATTCCAAGTATTTCAGGTAACATAAAAGTCTTCAACCATGTCACAAGAGGTGTGTGACCTCGAGTGTATAATCCATCACGATGATAAAATAATAATCCATCCAAAGGTGCTAACCCAGATAAATTCGCTAAAGCTGATTCTAGATTAGAATCAAAGTATATGCGTGGTAAAAGTAAAATAGGATAAGTATTGTTAAAGACGCCACCTTCTTGTAATTCTTTTATTTCTTGAAATTTTGATTTCAACCAAAAGAATCGAAATTCTGTCTGAAATTACAAATATTATAAAAAAGAAATATTCAACTCTGTAATATATTCGATGATATAAAGTATATATGTATATATATATATATATATATATTACATCACAATTTAAAAGGGAGTGATTAGACCATGCTAGCACATCTAAAACAAAATATGTTTTTTCTTTTTCCATCCATATACAATCCAAAATAGTGCAACGACTGTGATGTTCATCGGAATTTCCTCCAGGCAGCACAGACTGAAATTTTCCTAACCTGTTACCACGTCTGTTAAAAGCTTCTGTTGTATTCTATTAAAATAATTGTAATATTTTTATTTTTAATAAAATGTTTTACCATTATTTAACTAATATCAGTATATATGATATATTATATATATACTTTGTATGCAACTATTAAAGTTCTTTTGCCTTGAGGGCAAGGGACTATAATCCATTTTTCTAGAATATCCTGAGGTGCTTCAAACATCCATTCTGACAACATAAATTGATTGGCATAATGTTTGAATCGTTCATATTTTCTCCAAGGTTTGTTATTATATTCAATTTCCATTTCCTCTTCATCTTCATTGTCAGATTTTAAAATTTCTAATATTTCTCGTCCAGCATTAAATGTGACATCTCTATTTCTATATAAATGTAATTCTTTTGATTATCAAGAATAAAAAATATTCATCATCGAGAATGAAAAATATTCATCATCGAGAATGAAAAATATTCATCATTGAGAATGATATATATTTAAATAATATTTTCTATTGACTATGATCGTTTCATTTCTTCGCACTTGAATTACTTCTCTCTGTAGTAGGTTTTAATAGTTCTTCTAACTTATGATACTCACCTTTTTTGAATTTCTAAAAGTCTTTGACGTCTTAATTCCTGAGGACTATCGTAATCAACTTCTAGTTTATAATTATCTTTTTTAATTGGTTTCTTGTAAAACACTAATCGAGCATTTTTACAATGTTTCTCCTCAATATTTGTAATACTTTTATCTGTCATTGTTGATGTCATATTGTCACGTTTTAAAATTCTTACTTTATACTATAAAAAAATATTGTTTGTACAGTAGAATACTTTATAACCTCTAACTATATCTCATTGATGAAAAGTTTTCGTTTTTCATATGTATAATTGTTATTTCTAATAAAGAAATATTTAATAAGTGCTATAACTGTTTCTGTCTTTCGTTACATAATTTAATTTATAAACATGTAAATAAATATATCACTATACACTCTCTTTAATTAGAGAATGATTGATCACATGGAAAAAAATTTTCTTTGACTGAAACGCCTTCTAGTGGATCAATGATTTTTTCTTCTCATATTCACTCATGATCAAATTTGATATAATATCTTTTTCTTTTTCTTTTTACTGATTATAAGATATAGCGAGAACAAAGATTTCGCTACTTTGCGTAATCAAAGTAGTAGTAGTAGTTCTTAATATTATAATAAATACAGTGACATTCCTTTTTTTCATTTATGAGTTTAGTCCTTTAGTTCACTGTTATGTTCTTTATGATTTATCAATTTGTTTCTTTTTTTTAAAAAAGCTCTTTTGCCCTTTACTTCGGACTTTATTTGGAAATTTTTTAATATTTTACAAATAAACACGTAAATTTGTAAAACATTTTGAAAAATTGTTGAATTTTTCTTATGTCTTCTTAGATCTAATATTTTCACTGAATTTTCATTAGTGAACAGTATGCAGACCAGTAAAAAAATCGAAACATTAAAAGTATACATTAAATTCTATAATAATCTACATATATCTACAATTCTAAATATATCTACAGTTTTATGAATTTTTAAGACACAAATTTGACTCAAAATAAAAATGATAATCTTATGAAAAGTATCAAAATGAAATTTCTTTGATTTTAAATGATAATATTGTTATTTAATATGCTATGTATGTGTAAGTTTATCTTTATAATAAATGTTATAAAAATTTACAGTTTTAGTAAAACAAGTGAACGCGACTTGATTTTATTATTATTATTATTATTATTATTATTATTATTATTATTATTATTATTATTATTATTATTATTATTATTGTGAAACAATTTCTGATTTATTCTTTATTTTCTCTTAAAAAAAGAAAACGAAAGAAGAAAATATATATAGTCACCATAATTATAAATTTTGATTAACCAGAAAAAACATTAAATTATCAACAAAATTTGTATCGCTAACTAAGGGTAAATATAATTACAGATAAATAAAAAAACTGATGTATTTAAAACAGTTGACAGGAATCCCGACGCACAAACGTAAAACAAAACAGTGTATAACTTTTAAAACATGCTTATCAACATTGCACATTTAATATCAACAATATGAAAAATATATATATATTTATTTATTGACGTTAAAAGGATGGCAAATTAATGTTAAACAATCAATCTAATCAATGTGCATTTGTTGATGACACATCAGAAGATCGTTTTAATTAATTTACTCAAGACAATGTAATATATTTTTATTTCCCACCGACTATCGTAAATATCATTTTAATTTTCAATTTCTACAAAGTATTTAAAATTGCATTCCGATCTTAATTTAAAGATCATAGTTTAATAACATCGATTATCTTCGTTGAAAAAAAAAAAAAAGAAAAAACACGTTTTAATGTTTCAAACACTTTTGTCGGACATATTACTTCTTATGCTTCTGTTACTGTCCCTCCTCTGTGCTCCACGAGCTTGTCTCGTGGTACGAACAGTCGTAGGTAATTCTCTGTCGCTTCCTACTCTTCTCAGACTCGTGTCTCTGTCGATCCGAGATTTGCTATTTTTTTGTACTGGACCACGTATATTCGTATATACGACATAAACTGCCAGAATACCAACGACGAACATGGCAACGCCCACGCCACTGACCGTACCGACCTATTTATTGAAAAAAAAAAAAAAAAAAATAGAAAAATGAAAACGAAAAAAAATGAAATGCTAAAAATCAATATTTTAGTAAGGTAAAAAAAATGACAAATTTTCTTTCTTATTTTTTCCCTCTCTTTTTGTTTCTTTTTTCTCTCTTTTATCTTCTTTTCTCAAATTTTCGATCACTTACCATGGTCCACCATTCGCTATCGTCCATTTCAGATACAAGAATGTGAGTCGTGTCATGTTCGTTCTCGTGTAACATTTTCATTTCCTTCGTTGCACATCCAGAACGAGTACCTTTTTCCTCCGATACGATTTTCTCAAATGCATCAGGTATATCGTCATTCTTTCCATCGTCATCATCGTCGTCGTCGTCGTCATCTTCCTCTTCCCATTGAATCTTCACCGAATTCTTTTTCACGATCACGCTGCC
Source organism: Dolichovespula media (assembly GCA_911387685.1). Taxonomy (NCBI): domain Eukaryota; kingdom Metazoa; phylum Arthropoda; class Insecta; order Hymenoptera; family Vespidae; genus Dolichovespula; species Dolichovespula media. The sequence continues at coordinate 1,054,141 of OU426869.1, forward strand.
AAGATTTTCTAATTTGGAACCTTTCATTTTTATCAAGAGATCAAGAGACTGCGGGGCATCCTGCGATTCAATATTATGAGATATCAATACGTTCGACAGAATGTTGTTCCAATCTACGGAGTTCATTGGGTTCTTACATTTTTTCTTTTTGCTAAAAATAACAACGTTATTACCAGTAAAATAGAAAAAGAAAAATTATAACGACATACCATATTTAATATAATAAGAATGAATTGGATCTATATACTTACCAAACCAAGTCGATTGCCTTAATATAAATTTCAATCGCATTTTCAAGCCATCTTACTTCTCTTAACGCTTCGGCGTCATATTTATCGGTTCCATCGCCTCCAGGCCACCATTTGGATTTATCGACTCTTTCTTCGAGTCCAGGTAATACTTCTCTTTACGTAATGAATCGTAAAGTTTATTATAACGTATCAATATATACATGGTTGATTATAAATTGAGGATCAAGTTGAATATCTCATTTCTTATGGACAATAGAAAGGAAATCTACTAAGGAAAATTTTGTGATTTCACGTATCAAATATTTTAAGAGTACGAAATAAAGCGACCGACTTTCGATTAAATCGGAAATTTAATGATTTTAAATTTTTTCTTACGAAAATCACTTTTTTATTATTATAGATAAGATTTCATTCAATTTTCTTGACAAAAAATTATTAAACAAATTAATAATTAACGAGATATTAGCTTATATAATTATATTTAAAATATAAACTTAAAAAAAATTGACCATTAAGATCATGAACAAATAAAGTCTTAGAATAAGTTCAATTACCACCTTATTAAGGTTATTAATTGATAACGAAAGACTTTAAAATTAATTTATAATAACAACAAAAAAGATAATAGCTTAATTAACTCAATAAATATTCGAAGTATTCACGACTATCTTGTTATGCACGATCAACTTGTAATCTTGTAAACGTATTGCTTTGTATTTTGTAACATTTCAGATGTTATTTGATTAACGACGTTTATAATTTTCACTTGTAGTTCTTCTAAACTTTTCAACGCTATTGAGTATACCTTATTTTTATAAAATCATACCAAAAATAATCTAAAGCTGTTAAATCTGATTGCGTAAATAACCATCTAACAGGACCTTGGTTAATAATTTAACCAATTTAACCAATTTATTTGTTAGTATTACTGCTTCTAAACACATAGTATAATTCACACATTAATATCTCGTTAATTATCAACTTTTTTCAATTAAACCACCTGTTTAATTAATTTATAATAAATTAATCCAGTTAATTATTATTTATACTCGTTGAATAATTTTTTCACGACAATTGATTAAAATATCTAATTCTTAAAAAAGAAAAAAAATACATGATGTTCCATAAGAAAAATTAAATTAATCATTTAAACTTTTGGTTTAATCGAAATTCGGATGTTTTATCTCATATTCTTAAAAAATGTTGACATTTTCTTAATAAATTTTTTTGTTTTTCTATCGCACCTGACAAAGGAAATATTCAACTGGCCGTTAATTTAAAATCGACCTAATATATGACGTTAGAAATGTATAGATTATTACCTCGAATCTTCCAAAAGCAATATGGTGTTAGACGTATCAATGGCATTTAAATGTTCATCGAGATTTCCTTCGCTAACAATAAGAACAGTCGCGTTTACGAGTTTATTAAAAAATCTTTTGTCGGGTTGTCCAATATGTACAACATGGGACGTGTAGTCTGAAGAAATAATATTTAATAAAATTAATAAATAAAGAAATATAAAATAATGTCCAAATAAAAATTTTTTTGAAATGATCAATTACTTTTTTCGAGAACGAAATTTACTTTACCTTCGTTTTTGTCGTTACTGTCATCTTCATCGTCATCGTGAACAAGAACGCACAAGTTCTTCGCAATCGCCGCCATAGTTAATTTCTTAGCGATATTTTGAACATCGTCGTCTAATTCTTCTTCAACGTTAGCAACCAATGTGAACGATTTCCATTTCAACAATTGAACGACTTTCAAAACTCCCTATAAATAATAATATCATATTTCATTTATATTTGTATCACATCGCGAGGTGATTTTCGAAAAATCCTCGTTACCTCGACCAAATAGGAATCAGATTCGTGAACGAGTTGATGAAGATATGGAGCGTTAGAAGCTTTTCTAACAATGTGTGGTATCTTTAATATAGATGTTACTTTGTGAACAGCTTCAGCATTGGTTGTAGTATCGGGACCGATTATACCTGTAAGTTAAATGAGGGGAAAAAACAGAAAAAGAATGAGTGATCGGATAAACAATGTGTCATCAAAATTATCGAAAAATTCGATCGTTTCGCGTTTAAATCATTTCTCAGATACGAAATATTTACCCAAATAATGAGGTGCTTGCAAACAATTAACATCCGCTGATACTAAAGCTTTCATAGCTGCTTTCAATGCACCAGTGATGCTATCGCACGTATCAAAAACAGCTATTTCTGTAATCGCAAGATCGTATCGCATCATTTCATATCTTTAACAAGTTATAGCAATTCTAAATTTACCTATGTCCATGGTATTTGATTTATTGTTATGAATTTCCGTCAATAATTTAGCTGCCTCGTAAAGCAGAACACCTTTTGGAGATAATTTTTTACAGGGTGCGTCATCATGAATACTCGTCAGTAGGGAGATGTGCCCTCGAGATTCACATTCTGTACGCACTCCGCAAGTGCATGCTGCAATGATCGCGCAAATGAGACCCCATTGACGAAATTTTTCCATTATCTTATTCCTTTCCTATTCCTCTTTTCTCGATCAATTACTTTTTCTCATTAAATAACGCGTAAAGCCGAAGAAAATTCTTCTTTTTTTTTCTCTCTATTTCTTCCTCTTCTTCTTCTTTTTCTTCTTCTTCTTCTTCTCTCTCTCTCTTCTTCTTCTTTTTTTATTCGAATTACAACACTGAACTTTCACTCACACGCTTTATCATATCCTACTTTTTATTGTTACTCGTACGATACGTTTTTAAAATAATAGAAAATATTATTTACGTTCGATCGAGTTTTACGCGCTTGATTAACGATATTTCAAAGTAGTTGATCGAAACCCGTTATATTCGAAGACTGGGATCTCCCTTCTGAGTGCAGACCTTGGTATTGAAAAATGCTAGCTTTATAAGGAAGCCGCGACATGTATTATGTGAATTTCTAGGGTTTTATCTGTGCGTCCGCAAACCAGGCGCTCTCAAAGCAAATCATTTTTTTTCTCACAATTTTCATCGAGTTAAAGATTGAATTTCATACTTCGATTATAGATATTCTACGACATCTTGGATGAATCTTTATTTTCGTGGAAAATTTTTATTACGAACGAATTGATTTCGTACAATAAAAACAAATGGTTTCATGCGCATCACGAAAAACAAATTCTTCAGAATCTTTCGCATGTGAATGTTCTTGCAAAAAAAATCATTCCGCGCTATTAAACGAATTATAAAATCGTTAACAGAATGTACTGATTTATCGCGATACTTTTGTATATTCGTAAAAACAATGTGAGAACCGCCTTTAATAATCTTTAAGCTTCTTATCGTAGTATATCGATTGTCAGATGACATATATTTAATGCTCATTGCACAACTAACCCTTGCATAACTATCGTATTATTTGTTAAATCTGGTTGATGTACAAAATTCGTTGGTAACACTGCTTAATAATATTATTACAGGAAACGTCGAATCTCCTACTATTATCTGTACCGATCTATAATCCAACACACAGATTAATCTTATTGATTTTCATCGTTAAAGATTTTACACAATCGTAATTAATGATTGATAATCCTTATTATTTCCTTATTGTTACAAATTATTTCGCGTATTTATGAAACTTATTTTAATTTAGTCTTACGTACACACGAGAAAGTACTATAGATAGACAATTTAAAGTTATCTATACAGGGCGTACATCCATAGATGTACGAGGAAATATATCGCAACTGATTGAAATTATAAGATAATTTAATAAGAGTAATTTGCACGTGTCCGAGTCAGGTGTAAAGATCACGTAAACATTTTTTTTTTTTACTCGTGACCTCCTCGAGATATAAAGATCATTATGGTTTCATTTTTAAACGGTTACCAATAATTTTTTTTACATATTTATATGATAGTAAAAAATGGATTCTATGCATCGTTTATAAGATAATCGACATCTTAACGATTGACTGAAAGATTCATACTATACTGCAGTTAATACTCAATCCTATACAAATATAGTATTTACGAATCAAAAAGTTGTGCATTTTGACGATTTAATCTAAAAAAATAAAAAACAGATATACCTATATACGAATGTAATATATGTAAATATAAAAGTAATATTAAGTTGAATTAATATATGATCGATGTTGAAATTATTCAAATGTGTATTCTAATTATTTTTTTTATATAATCGGGTCAATATTATTTTTTACAAAATAAAATAACAGCAAATTTTTAATTTAAATTTCAAATCAATCATCATATTCATCATATTAATTTAATCGTCAAGAACAATTACGGAAATGTCGACAATTTTATTTCCTTTACAGTTTACTTTATTTCTTTTATTTCTTTACTTCGTTTACTTTTATTTTATTTTCTTTTAAATTACACATTTTATTGATAATCCTTAACATTTCATGATATAAATGTTTGTCAATCAAGGAATACAGCATTAAAAGAAGGAATGTAAGAAAAACAAGAAGTTGCATATGTAATTATTAACAATAAGATTTAAAGCAGCGTTTCTCAAACTATGTTTTACAAAAAGTCAATAAGTATTCCCTGAAAAATTATGAAAATAAATATTATTTTACTATTTTCCTGTGTTTTGTTTCACGCAATTAAAATTTGAGAATAAATGTTCGTTTTCTTTTCTTTTCTTTTCTTAACTCTTATATTTATATTCTTAATTAATTAAGTTATTTATTATTATTAATACCTATCTACCCTATAAAATAATCAAGGTGTTCCGTTAAAATACTAAAATCTTCTATCATAGAAATAGTTTGAGAAACGCTAATTCATGGCTAACATTGGGATCTTTCAACTTTTTAATTTGGATGGGAGTATTAAAGTTATTACATTCGTTAGTAACTATGATTGATTTTGTACTTTTTTGTTAATACACATTACGTAAACATTACCGTACGTAAACATTACGTAACGTAAACATTACAATAAAAAGTTACAATAAGTAAAAATACATTGCAAATAATAAATATAAACATAATCATACTCAACTCACTTCTTAATTTTAAATGATATTTTTAGTTTTTTACCTGCAATCTTCAATTGTATTTACCGAAATCTCTTACGAATACATTTTACACATATCTATTTATTCACGAATATATTCTATAGGTATGACGAGGATTGTATAGCGTGTATATGTATGTATGGATGAACGTATACTTGTAACATACTTTAAAGAGAAAGGACCATAACCGTTTATGGAGCAGTAGTTTTACCTTGCAAGGGTGACTTATATGTTAACAATGTTACGTCAATATTATACACATAGATAAGTTTGATTTTAGGTTATCTCGCATCGAGGAAAATTATGTTATGTAATAACGAGCATATTTATTAAAAAATTATACATTTTACAATGATCTATCAAGATTTTGCTTATTCTCTCTTTCTATCTTATGACACATAATAATGTTTATATTAACAAACAAAAAAGAAATACAAATTTTATATTCATTTATCAGCATGTCTCTCTCTCTCTCTCTCTCTCTCTCTCTCTATCTATCTATCTATCTTTCTCTCTCTCTTATATATTTTAAAAAACTTTTATATTTAGAAAAATACATATTTTACACTGATTTATCAATGCCTTTTTCTCTCTTTTTTCTCACTTCTCTCTCTCTCTCTCTCTCTCTCTCTCTCTCTCTCTCTCTCTGTATTTTTTATGATACTCAATAACGTGTATATTAAAAGAATTACAGATTTTACACTGATTTATCAAAATTTATATCTCTTCCTCTCTCTCTCTCTCTCTCTCTCTCTCTCTCTCTCTCTCTCTCTCTCTCTCTCTCTCTCTCTCTCTCTCTTAGAAATGTGCCATAAAAAAGAGGAAATGGATCCGACGAAACGTATTAACTTCAATGAAAAGGCAAAAATCTATCATTATTCTGTCACCATGTAAATGCCGTTAATCTATTCTCCGTGATTCAAAGAAAAAGAAATACGTGTATACGCGGTCTGGCTATCGACCAACAATAACACAGAAGAACGACTTTTAACAGAAAGCTAGAACGCTTTTTCGTTTCCGATTTTCTTTAGTACGAAAACAAGCTCGCCTATACATATACACATATATCCATTCGTCTGTCAAACTTTTCGATAAACCATCGATGTATGTACATAAGGGTACTACATATACATACATATATGTGTGTTTATGTGTATCCAAACGTGAGAAGCTTGAAGAAAGTATTTTTAAAACTTCAATAACGCTAGAACCATGAATTTTGTTCGTTTGCTGAATAGTTTCACATGATTCGTAAAAGATAAAGGTTTCCTGGTAATTTATAAACCTGTTTACGAAAGGATAGATAATATTTGATCAACTACCAATATTTATCTGTGTATATCGTAATGTTCGGTCCGCTATGCGGTATATAAAAATCATCAAAAGAAGGACGTTTATAGTCACGAATGACGTCATTGACTATGATACTCGTCTTTCTAAGAAAGCGCGAATATTATCGAAAATGTTCTTATCGACGGTCGTAAGTGGTTTTCCTCGTGACAAAGGAAACAACGTTATGCATATATCATTTTACGTTGAATTCGTTGTTTAATTGCAAATATTACAATAGTCGATAATGAAAATCTTTCTGAGTTGAAAACGGTCTATTAGTATTGAAAAAAAATGAATTTGAACTTAGTTATCGTTCCTAAGATTACAGCTCATTAATGATATAAGGGTAATTTTATGGGTACTTAGGAAATTTGTGGTCTAATGTTGGCACAACTAAAGAGTACAGGAATACCGAGTCATTGTTGACAAGTTTTTATTTATTGTTTAGCTGTGTAGTTTGTTTAAAGTAGTTGTCACGTTCATGTAACGTATATTGTCATTAGAGATTTTGCAACACAAATTTGACTTTTTGCTAAACAAACAAACCCTCTTACGAATCAAATTTTTATCTAGAAATTCTTGCTTCGAATTATCGTCTTTCAATTTGTAAAATACAAAATAACGAAAAACTACTTTTAAGAAATACATTCGAAAGAAAAATTTCCAACTTATTTTATCATCTTCATTATCTGCATCTTATTTTTCTTATATTAATTTCTATATTGATTATCTATTGAACAATCAACGATGTAATGAAAATTTGCATGAATTCATATTTTCAGGTAAATGAATTATAGATTTGAGATTAGATTTCTTACAATTGATATTCTTATAGTTTACAAGAAAATTACTCATTCTCGTAAATCATAAGATTTTCCAGAAAATTAAATGTCGATAATCAGATCATTTTAGAAATTTACTCATTTAATAAAAACTAAAATTGCTAAAATTTTACTTAGCTGCACGAAAGAAAGATGTAATGTTGAGTTTATAATTAATCGCAATTAATTATTTATTAATTTAATATTTAACGTTTACGTACGCAATTAAGATTTCTAAAAAAAAAATGAAAGCTAATAAATAAATTCTAAAATCATATTCGTTATTTTTTTTTTCCCACGCTAAAATTAGAAAGACTTGATTATTTTAATTAAAAAAAAAAAAAATAATAATAATAATTTCAAAGTATAGTTTTATTTTATTAAGGGTTATCGATGTAAAAAGCATCGTCAATGAAACGCAAAGAAAGAAAACAGGCAATCAATGTTAAGATCGTTATCACCTTACAATTAGTTTTCATTGTATAACATGATTATTTTCTTATGTATCTACAGTGATTTGAATAACAAATACATTCGTACGTAATGTAAATAAACAAGCCAATCGAAAGTAGAGTTCAGCTGTAACTCCTCCTCTTGTCTCTTCCTATCGTTTAACAAGGATATACTCGGAAAAAGATACTGGTGTGGGAGAGTGGCTAGTAAGCACGCGTCGTATAAAAAGCGCATGCTCGAAGGAAAGGAGAACGCCGTTTGAGAGTTTGTGGCGGGCCGAGTATTCCCATTCAGTTTAGCGGTACAATTTGTAAGCCACACTTCGCGTTTCTGACATAACACCCTGTTTACGGTACGATTTCGTCACGAGTCATTGCATCAATAGAACGATTGTCTCGACATCGTTAATAGTAAACTGAGAAATTTTCTCGGAAGATATATAAAGAAGTAAAAAGAATGTCGAATGAACGTTAAGTGAAAATAAATGGATAAAACGACGGATCGATCGAAAGAAGAAAGTGGATGAATAAAGTCAAACGTAACGGATTCTGAAGAAACGTAAAAGATAGGGGGATTCCGTTACTCTCGATTTCAGTATTGTTCGAAGAAACCAAAAGCATATAACCGAGAAAGAAAGATCGTAAACCTCTTTAGGCGTGAATGATATCGAGTTATCTCAAATACAACCATCGATTCGTAAGGTGAAAAACGACGGGACAGGAGTAAACTTAATCGTCTGTAATGATCGACACGAAGAAGCTATCTCTTTCGCACTGTGAACACCTTTTTCATTTTATAGTTACACTAGGAAGAACTCGATCTCCTCCGTAGATTATCTTAACCTTTAATATTTTGTCCTTTTCCGATTGAGATAAATTAATTATCTCGATGATGTTTTATTATTATTATTATTATTATTATTATTATTATTAATTAATCAATTAATGTGCAATCGTAAATGAAAACGACCGATTGGCATAAATTCAAATCGATTCATTATATATGGGAAGTTAATCGATGTTAATGAGACGTGCCAAGGTAACTGGAGGAGCTTCGAGGACTCGCAAAGAAGTGAAAAGAAAATTTGAGAAAAAGAATTCTGAAGATATAATAATAATCGGCATTGGATTTATCGATTTAACCCGAGAGGATATAGCGAGAGAGTCGACAGCTATTGAGTTACGGGAAGCAGTTTATAATGTCACTTAACACTCCTGTCTTGATGCAAGCGGTGGTTACTTCAAGATCGAGACGAGCTCTACCGTATGCCATCACGGTTCGCACCTTAACTTTATTTTCTCGATGGGATTACATCGGCCTGGTCGTTAACCGTTCTAAATTTCTCGACACTTGTGTACCATCGTGTTTAGAACTAACACGAACTAAAGACATATCGATGAGTGTAATGAATTTTGAGTGTTAACTGAGTAAATTAAAAGCGTTATCAACTATATATCGTATATCGAAGCATATAGGAAGATGGATCGTTCGGAACGAAAACAAAGAAAACAAGCTAAACCGATCAACATAACGTCCTTTCTTATTCGACGATCGTCGAATTAAAGTGATTAATCGTTTGATCGTTTAATTAGATACTACAGTCGTATTTTGCCTACTTTATATAAATTCGAATTTTCATTAACGCACGTACGCATATAAGGTAGGCGCAATGAAAATTTTTTAAACCGAGATAGGTGAATATGCAAGACGCGTCCGTATTGCATGGGACATAGAAATTCTTCGCCGAGGATAAAAAAAAAGAGAAAATAGGAAAGAAAAGAAAGAAAAGAACGAAAGAAAGAAAGAAGAAACGTGAAGAGAAGGGAAAGGTTTGAGAATTTTTCTCGTGAGAAGAGATGCTTTCTACGATGTCGAGCGTCGCACTTGAATTAAATTCGTCATTTTATACGACCATCATTAGAAATGCCGCTTTGGATGGATTTTCAGGTAAATTTTTTAACGTAGAAAGTAGAACAAAAATATATATCTATCTACATACGTATTTTTAATAGGAATCCCATTTTCGTCTTTAGTTTCAGTGATCGAACCTAAAAATGCAACTTCGACGCTTTACATGTTACCTATGTATATTAGGACAACGTCTATGGTTATTTGCATAATTGTCATGGCACTTGGTATAATAGGAAATCTCATGGTAATTATTTCGACATTAACGTGAACGTTAATTCCTAATGAATATATTTACGAGTGGGCTTTTTAAAAAAAAATGTTCTTCGATGATTTAAAAAAATCGATTTGTTCCTTTTCATGACTTTTTGGATTTACGATTAGATTTGTTGTTTTAGAAGTTTTGAAAAACGAGTAATTGATTTTTAAAAATCATTTTAGACCCCACCTAAAGACTTCTTACTCGTACTTTACAAGGTATTACATTTGTATGAAATTAATAGGTACCTTTGGTCGTTCTACGAGGCAAAGATATGAGAAACAGCACCAATATTTTTCTCGTAAATTTGAGCGTGGCCGATTTGTTCGTCCTTTTAATATGCACACCGACAGTATTGGTGGAAGTCAATTCTGGTCCTCAGGTTTGGCCACTCGGTGAACACATGTGTGAGTACAATTTTTTTTTTTTAAACCCACGATATATATTTACCTTTACCATACTATTATCGTCTTCCCATCATTCGCACAACGAAGAAAGACGAGATGAAGGCGCATTGACATCGATGATATGTCGGTCAACAATTCCAAAAATATCAAACGCCGCACATTTTCTCCCCGAAGCTGTCATTGTTACCTTGGAGTTGGGTAAAACCATATGTCGTTATTCCCAGTTAAAAGAGTCTCAGAAATGTAAAGAGGAACAATCGATTGTTCGAAAGACGTAATTACTATCATAGAAAATGACATTTTGTTGTATGATTGGTATATTTAAAAAAAAAAAAAATCATGCGATTTTTCAGAATTCAATCGTCAAAAATTAACCTATTACTTTTAATAGTTCATGGCAATTATACTCGACGTGCAATTATACGATAAAATGTATTTAAATATATCGAAGCACTTTCGGAGCATGTTGTCCTTTTATGCATTAAATTTAAAAAGTTTTCGGTACACGATTTATGGAAAAGATAATGCACCAAGGTGGATGGCATCCAAGAAACATTTTAAGATATAAAATCTCGTTAGTTGGTCGTAGAGCACTCGGAGTACTCGGATTTCATGGTAACCGTCGGTAAATTTTCCAAAGCAGAACTTGGCACAATGAGTATATGTACGTGCGCGTGCGTGTGCCTGTGCGTGTGTATATGTCCCCTTTTTACCCTATATACCTGTCGATAGATTAAATGGTTCTTATCAAACCACATAAAATAACGCAACAGTTGAATAGACACGTACTCACACATGACAAATGAGATATATCGGACTTTTATCCTTTAAGCCAATTATTATTTCGACTTAATTTAATTAAACTTTACGTGTTTAATTATTTTTTCTTCTTTTATTTTTTATATAATTGGCACTATTACAACGCAAATATCGATAATGTTTAAACGATTTCAATAATAATATTTAAATAAGTCAAATTTTTTAATTTAATCGTTCGAGTTTAATGAAGTATCCATAAAATCCACCATAAGTTTGTTCACCACTTTTGTTTATTCCTCCATTGCTTCCCGTCGGAGTGTCTTCTCGACATTCCTCTCATTTTTTCTGGGTCTTCGCGCCGACATACCGTTTATTGCAACCTAAGACATTCCTAAGTGCGATCCGGATGGGATCCATTAGAAGTGAAAGTGTAACTCAGACACATACACACACCGAAACGGAATCGATTCTGTCGTTTCTAACTACAAGTAAAGAAACTTGAACGTCGGAAAATCCTATTCTTATTTGCTTTTTCTTTTTCTTTTTTTTTAATCAAATAATTTAAGCTGTATCAATTATCCGATAGCATGATTATTTAATCCTCAATTATTAAACGCGTTCGTGTGCTTATATCAAAGAGTGATTAATTCCACGAAACAAAAAGTAAATTAAATCGATCAATTTATAAAATATATATTCAAAGATATATAATAGTATAATGTATTATTACATAGACGTAAGTTTTATGTTAAAAAATGTAACGTAATTAATTCAATATAATTTCAATTGACTTCTGAAGTATATTAATTATTAATCAAAACGGCATATATACAAAGCTTCGTCACAATTATCAATGATAATTTATTTTAAATATGAATATTAATTAATTACACCGATCGAGTGTTTCGGTAGTAAATTTAAAAAAAAAATAAATAAAAATAAACGAATTCAAAAACTGAACTACTAAATTATAATACTTGTCGAAATTGAATGTAAAAATAATTTCAACTGTATTTACTTATGTACAATGAATTCTCGAGGAAAAAGAAAGAAAAAAGAAAATCGTAAAATTCGTCCTTCATTGTAATAATTTAAACATTTTTACGAGTATCATTCTCACGACGGTAAAGTTCCGGGAAGATTTTCATCGTGATTAGTGTCATCGGGCATGATGCCAAATCTCCTTTTTTTCTAAATCGCACGCATTTCCGAGTTAGTAGCAGCTGTCGTTGTATTCTCAAAACTTATTTCCCAAATGTCGTCCAATGGTAGGACGCTTATCGGGTCGCGATATTTGACGCTTGCAAAAAGTTTCAAAGTGAAGAATATTATCGATACACCTATAGTGTCATATATAATTAAAAAACAACAAAGAAAAAAACAGAAGGACCCTACCGCGTGCAATAAATTTGAAAGATCTATTTATCCGAAAAAAAAATTTTTGTCCAAACTCAAATATTTTGTTTTATTAATTAACCCGTAAAAATGACGTTCAAATTCGTATACCCGAGCTGTTCCTTTCGACAGTATTTTAAATTTAGCACGACGTTGCATCTCTTAATTTTTTTTCGCGCATTTTGCTCGTAGCCCTCGTTTTTGCATTCAACTCTGCTCTTCGGTAAATCACATTTAACCATTTGTTCTCTTTTGCTACCCACCGAGTTGTTCGACAAATTTTCGCAGTAGAGATTCCATTAAGAGATCACATATTACTGTTATGAAACGCGAGGAGAACGATTTGTTAATTTCATCCGCTAAAATTTCTTTTTTGTTCTTTCTCCTTCCTTCATTTTATTTTTTTTTCTATTTTCTGTTTTTTTCTTTTTTTTTTTTTATTTCTCTTTATTACTAGTCTCTGATATATTCCACGTAAAACGAAATTCCAGAAAACGTCAGATATTTCGCTTTAACTTTTTATTTTAGCTTCGTTTAATCATATCAAGCGGAAGGATACGCATGGAAACTCATTCAATCGGAATATACTGATCGTTAAACGAGTACGAAAGATATTACATATTTCGTCGACATAACGAAAATACAAGTACGAATCAATAAACACTCCAAACTTTAGTTCCCAACCCGTCCACTTACCATTTCTTTTTATAGATAAACGTAAAGGCACGAGATCCCGATTTCTAGATCGTATGGTTAGCTAAGACGGTGCGATGCGTTAAAACAAGCACCGCGAATTTTGTTACTCTCTTTTTACACAGTCGACGTACTCCCGTAACGATGCCAAAAATATAAAAGATTATGCACGTTTTAACGATTATACTCTTTACATCTACTACTCGTGATAAAATACTTTTTAAAAATACGAATTTGATATATCTGTCTCCCTCTCTCTCTCTCTCTCTCTCTTTCTCTCTGTCTTGAAAAAAAAAAGTTATTTCCATCCATGACAAAGAAAAGATGATTCTGAATAATTATTTTTTAAGAGAGAAAAGAAAGCTCACTGTTACTCGTGATAAAATACTTTTTAAAAATACGAAATTTGCAATATCTCTCTCTCTCTCTCTCTCTCTCTCTCTCGCTCTCTGTCCTGGAAAAAAAAAAGATTATTTCCAGGACGATTCAGGACAAAAAAGCAAACTTAAATGATTCTAAACAATTGTCTTTTAAAAGAGACGAGAGAGAGAGAGAGAGAGAGAGAGAGAGAGAAAGAGAATGCGAAGAAAAAAAACGAAGAAAAGAAAAGGAAAGAAAAAAAAATGAAAAGAAAAAACAAAGATTCTCAAACGCCCCTATTTGAGTACGCATGTAACAAATAGTGATTAGAGGTATTACGAGTAGGTGAAGTAACCCAAATAGATAATGAGAAAGCAAAGCGGGTTCTATCGTTGCTGGTGCTAGCGTATAATAATGCGATCTTGTCCTTTGTGATAACGAGCTAAATTTAATGAATGCGACTCGTAACGGAAAAAAAAAAGAGGAAAGAAAGAAAATAGAAAGAAAAAAGAAACACAAAAAGAATGAAGAAAAAGAAAAGAAGGAATTTGGATAGGTCCATTTATTATTATTGTCCACTCGTAGAACCGCAAGAAAATGTCAATTCGAAATTTAATCATTTATTAGGGATGAACGTACGTGTCCATACATTCGTACGCGCGCTTTTGTGTATGTCTCCGTTCATCTCCCTCTCTTTCTCTCTCTGTGTGTATATGTGTATGTGCATATATGTATATATATATATATATATATATATATATATATGTTAGTAATATATATATATATATATATATTACTAACACGATCATAAAGTTATCAGAAGGAAAATCACGTAGGTCCGGTACTATTAATCGCGTTCTCTACTCTGACACTCGATTCCATTACGCTCGATTCCACGAACCTCAACGTAATTAAATTTGCTCCTTTGTCGTCATCACCGAGTCATCGTTTCACGAATGAAACAGACATAAGACGTAATGACAATCATAAATAGCTTTAATTCACTACGTGGATCTTTTTAATTGAGAAAATTCAAGTATTTAGATACGTACATATATACTCAGTGAACAAAGTTCTCCGATGAGATAGATCTTTTTCCCTTTCTTGTTTCTTTTTTTTCTTTTCATCATGCCTCGTTGTTAAAAATTAATAAGGAGAAAAAAAGAAAATAAAGAAAAAATAGAATATATACACACACAAACACATATATTTTATATATATATATATATATATATATATATATATATATATATATATATTTGATAGTTTCAAAAGAAGTTGGATAAAGTTGCTCTAGACATTGAAGTGTCCTTGAAACACCGGAGGTTCTAACATCGCGAAAGCAAGGCTAGGGCAAGATAGAGAACAGAGAGGGAGAGAGAGAGAGAGAGAGAGAGAGGCACTCATTTTATACAATGGAACTACGTATACAAGGTAGAACTTGTTACTGGATAGGGTTGATGGAGGTTCACGGGGATGAAAACGAGTAGGTGAACTTCTACTCCCCGTCGCGAATTACCGTTGCTCTTAGCCAATACGCTGTTGGAGCATTTAATGCTACGGGCTGGTATAGCACCTTCTCTGTCCAACCGGTTTCCTTCCAATATCTCTTTAACCTTCGTGGCAGGAAATACGATAAAAAAGCGCCATGCTCTCTCTCTCTCTCTCTCTCTCTCTCTCTCTCTCTCTCACTTTCCCTCTCTCTCACTTTCTCTCTCGCTCTCTCGCTCTCTCTCTCTCTCTCTCTCTCTCTCTCTCCCCCTCGAATTTCCACTGTCCATGTTCACTTTTTAAGGAAACTTTGAAATCCAAACTCTCGGAATTCAGAATTATT
This sequence comes from Dolichovespula media, assembly GCA_911387685.1. Taxonomy (NCBI): domain Eukaryota; kingdom Metazoa; phylum Arthropoda; class Insecta; order Hymenoptera; family Vespidae; genus Dolichovespula; species Dolichovespula media. Next base: position 1,069,648 of record OU426869.1, read on the forward strand.
CGACATTTTTGTTAAAGCTGAAAAACAAAAAAAAAGGGAGAGATTTTATCAAATATATATTCTAGAGTACATTTCAACGGACAAACATCGGCAATATTCCAATTTCAAAGTAGCACGTGCCCGAGCAAATTATAATATTTCCATTCTATCCTCTTGTATTATGGAATGGCAGCGAAGTGATACTGGCTATGAGAAGACTTCGCCAGGTTAGATAGAAGGTATAAGGAAACTCCGCAAGACTCGGAGTTAATAGAAAAACCAGCAACGAAAATTGGTAAAGGGAGGTCTAACCATCTTTGAGGTTGGGTACTCTCTTTCGTCGTCTTTCTGATCACTCTCGGGAGCATCTTTTGACAGAGTAAAATCTATCCGACGAAAATTTGCTTTTATTTTTCGAGTCGCTCATATTGAATATATATATATACATATATATATATATATATATATATATATATATATATATATATGTATATATATATATATATACATATATATATATATATATATATATATATATATATATAAAGAACAAAGAAACAAATTCTCTGATAAAGTTTTCTATAACGATAAATCTATCTCTTCGATAAGAGAATTTCCCGAAAATATTTGATTCGACAATACGACGTGGGAAAAGGGGGATGAATGCATCGTATGCTGGCGCCGTGAGAAATCGATCGTGGAAAACAAATCTCAACCCTTAAGCGACCATGTTAGAAGGGATAAAACCATCACCGAGAAGTATACCAACAGGTTCTCGCATTTTTCCTCAGAATTTCTAATACAAATAGAAAATTAAGTGAAAGCAAACGTTTACCATTTTGACACAACTATGTTCTCGCATTTCGCATTTTATCGAAAGCACGACATGTCTATGTATGTAGGTATGTACGTAAACCAAAAAATATCATTTTTATATACAATCCTATCGTAGGACGAAGAAATTTGAAAAGAATTTGAAAATAATATTAAAGGGCTTCCCATTGAGTTATCGATAGGTCAATCGAATGCTTAACCTTTCTCCGAAGAAGAAAAAAGAAAAAAGGGGAAAAAAAGAAAAAATTCTTTTCATCATTCATTCATTCCTTATCATCTCCATTATATTTCTCATCTTTTCCTCCTTGGGTTTTCTTCTTTTGGATATCGTATAGCTGAGTCGAGTTGGTGAAATCAGAAATCCCTTTCAATTCCAAAGGGACGTTTTCTTCTTTGTGTCACTCGGGAAGTAAGAAAGAAATAAAAATAAAAACGTTATCATAGTTATCACAGTATCGGCTGAACTTTTACTCCCGTAAGATTTCCTCTATTTTTCTCGTACGAGAGGAAGGGGATGAACGAAATATATAAGGAAAGAAAGAAGTTGGGAATAGAAAGAGAGAGAGAGAGATAAAAGGACAGAGAGAGACAGAGATATAAACGAGCAGTGCAATCATCTATCCTCTGTTTCGTCAAGAAAAGGGTGAAGGAATTGAGACAATTGACCCATGTGTGACATTAGATGTCACATGCACTCTCTCTCTCTCTCCCCCCCCCCCTTCCATATGCGACAAAATCTGACAATGAAAAGACCAGAAAAATCTATATTTCTCTCTTTCTATCCTTTTTTGTTGAACGGTGAGTGATTTATCTTAACCATCAACGATTAATTTTCTTCTCATCACTTTTTACGACGGTCAATATATCAAGGTCATGGATAATCAAGTAACGCTACTTTAGAAGATATAAAAACCGTACTTTTTTTCTCGTCCTAATTCCCCCCACCCTCCCTTATTCTTTCGTCATCGACATTTTATTATCGCTAAAAATATGATTAATATCTTTTCGTCCGTCGCGTAGTGTCGCTTAAGGGCTAAAAGTAAGCGTGATAATTTCGTACAATAACAAACGAAGTGTTACCAATCTGCATATACAGGGTGTCCCTCTAAATTCGGAGAATCGCTTGGGGTGTGAATTTGAAAACAGCTGTTGAAAACAAAAGAAAAAAATGTTTTCATCTAAACATACATCTCATTCGACCTTGTTTTCGTATTATTATGTCGGAAGAATTCTATCGGAAGATGGAAATAATCGAACTAATTCCATCTACTTGTATTTACAAACTGAATTCAATATTCGACGTTGAACCAATGGATTAAGGTAATAACTTTAGGAGTTATTTGAAATTCATCTTGTACAGTGTCAGTACTTCGCGATGAAATACTTCGAGAGAGAATTTTGAACAAGGCCGATCAAAAAATTCGAACAATATCTGAATAAATAGAAAAGGGTAAGAAAATCAACGATAAAACGTAAGAACATTTCGAACGATTCTTACGAGTGTAAGCAGATGAACGAAGAAGAAACTTGCTGTAAATCGTAAACAAGGTCAAATAGGGCATGTATTTATATGAACATTTTTTTTATTTTTCTTCGTATACATAATTCAATGTCGAAGCGATTCCACAAAACTACAGGACACTCTCTATACAATCTGCTTCAATTTACAATTTAACTAATGTTTATTTACAATGAAGTTGATCCGAAACAATTAAAGAAAAAAAAAACATAAACAGTCGATTAAAGATGATACGATAAGCTTATTAAATACGTATGCTTTTGATTGATTGTAAGAGTGCATATGAGATATAAGAATATATTCGACTGTTGTCAACTATAGTCAACGCTCGTATCGATGTCATCGAAAATATATTTAAATATATTTTTTGTTTCAGGCAAAGTCGTTCCATTCGTGGAATTGACCGTAGCACATGCCTCGGTTTTAACGATTTTGGCAATTAGTTTCGAACGATATTATGCGATTTGTGAGCCGTTGAGGGCAGGGTAAGAAAAACTAAAGAAACGTTTCGTTTTTTTTAACGAAACATAAAATACACACACACACACACACATATATATATATATATATATACACATACGAAATGTTCTAATGAAAAGTGTTCACTAAGATTATTATGTAATCTAAAGATATTTTCGAAAAGCGCCTGTTGCCATTTAAGATTTTAACCGAAAGTGGTGAAATTTATGATAAGAATCTATCTCCTCTCAAAAACCAAATTGACCTACCTCGGCATTTTTCGAACAAAATCACTAAATTTCAAAATAATCCTGACGGACGATTTTCGTTGAGACACTCTTTATACATAGTACATATACCTATATAAATGTCGAAGACTCATTTTATTACATTAAAAATTTCTCAAAACATTTATGTCATCTTTAGATACGTTTGCACGAAGGCCAGAGCAACGTTTCTTTGTTTCCTTGCCTGGGTGGCAGCAGCTCTTTGTACAAGGTGAGAAGACTGATAAACTTCGTAGTATCATTGTTTTGTCGTTAGGCAAATCACGTTTCGCTTTGCTTGTCCGCTCGCTCGCTTTGCTATCTACTTTCCTACGTCGATTTTTCTACTTTCAATTTAAATACTTCTTCTTTCATAATTCTTCGAATTCAACGTGAAATACCATAACTCTAATAAAATCTAACGTCATTCGATCATAATAAGCTCGTTCACTTGCGAAAAATATTTTTATACAAGGAACACCTAACATGATTCAATAATTTTTATATCATGACGGTAAAAGTAAGTAAAAAAAGAGTGACCGATACCCACCGTTAGCCTAGATCATTATTCGCGTCGTAAAAAAGAAAAGAAAAGAAAAGGTCCTGCCAAGTGCAAGGGTGGGACCCTGCCGAAGAGAGCTCGATTTTTTACCCCATCGAACGTAACGTAAGGAAGTGGTTCATCCGACCTTTATATACATACATTCCAAGTCAACCAGATGAGGGAAAACTTAGGAGAGAGGAGAGCCGAGACTCAATAAGTACTTCTATGTGTGCGTGAACGTATCTCTACGAGAACAGCACGTCTCTCTCGCGTACTTAAGTACACCGCCTACGGGCGCATACAGCTGCTGCGCGTCATAAAAAGCATATTATCCGTAAACCACTTTCCACAGAAACGTTTTATATACCGTATGTAAGAACAGATCACTCGTGCTTAAATCTGTCGAAGGGGAGTTTCTTCGGAACGTAACCGAAGTGAACGAGCTTCGACAATTTCTTCTTAGGAAATATCGTCTCTGAATTGTTTAAATTTAATTTATCGTCATCTGACATCGGATACCAATCCGATCATGATCGAGATTAAATTATGTAGAATATTCTTTTTTCTTCCTTTTTTTTTCTTTCATAGATATTTCTTATTTTCACCGTAAATAATTTGAAACATTTACGGTTGATTTACGGTTGATCTACGTGCGGTCCCATCGAACGCTGCAACGCAATAGCACAGTGATGGATCGCTACAAGATATATGCCAACCTCTTACGTAACAAGTGTTCTCTATCGACAGGATGATATGTGACCGTTTGAAAATTCTACTTCTTTAAGGGCTGATTTTAATATACTACAGATAAAATATGTCAAAATATTCGCATGTTTGATAACAATCAATCAATAACTACGTGTATCTGTGAATTAAATGCAAAATGCATGAGTAAACAATGCAAGATACATGAGTAAAAAAAAATATATATATCAATGTGATTAAATAACAAAATTCAAAAAAAAAATTTTATCTAACATTGATAGTAATATGTAATCACAAAATTTTTTCGATGAATCGAATACAAATTTTTCACTCTAAATTCAATTGTTTGGTAATCAAATTCATTCGTTTGCAAATCAAGTTTGGCCTTTAGTAAATAAAGTTTTTCTACCAAATTCTTCCTACGTATTTTGTTTATAAAATAAATAAAATAATATTTATAAAAAAGTTTATAAAATTTTATTGCGTTATTAAAATTTATAAATATTTATTAAAATTTATACAAATTTATAAAATAAGAAATAATGGAAAGAATTTCAGGGAATCTAAATATCGATATAATTGAGATTTGTTTAAAGATTATCCATTTAATGCTCCAATTTTACTTTGTTCTGCAAAAAAATATTATAATTAATTATTTACAGCGTTGTAAATACTACAGCACGTCAAAACCAAATTCAGTTGTTATTTAACTGTGATTAGTATTGCAACAAATTTTCAATGTTTAACTGAAGTACTGTTGTTACGTAGGTACAAAAAAAGTTTGAATATCTTTACAATAAATTCACATTTGATTTTCTTTTTCTATTACAAAATCTTAAGAAAAACAATTTTGTAGGAAAACCTTGATTTGCAAAAAAGTGAATTTGATGTGCAAAAAGTTATATTTGCAGTGCAAAACGCACGCGTGAAACTCTTTAGGAAATTCAAGTATCTCGCACCCTTTCTTAATCGATGATATCCTATCCAAGTTCTTGGGTGGATCTCACAAAGTGCCAAATAGAAAATAAGATATTACGTTTCGACGACAACCCTTCTATTACGACTATCCTTTTGTGTTTTTTCTTTTCTTGAGAAAAAAAAAGAAAAAAGAAACTCATTTCAATATCTTTAACAATTTTACAATTGACATGCGCGTTTACGAAAAAGTTAATCCGCAGTAAAGTTAATTAACGGAGTAATTCATTAATCTACGAATTTTGTTATAAAAAAAATATAACAATTATGAAATGTTATTAAAAATTACGCTATTATTTGAACATTTTAATAATATAATAACTGTTGCTTGCGATAATTATAATATTTATTCATTATTAACAATTATATATCATAGTTTACAAAATAAATTAAATGTCATTCCATATCTATCTGCAGCCCCATACTCTTGATGGTGAACTACGAGTTGGAAGAAATCGACGATACGTTTATACCGACCTGTTACACTTCCGCCGATGCAACATGGATGAATGTTTTCGTCCTTACAACAATAATCGTCTTTTTCGTCGTACCTCTGTTAATTTTAATGGTTCTCTACACGGTGATAGCGCTACACCTCATGGCAAATCCTGCGATAAGCCGCGGCCCAGCTAATAATTTGTTAAAGTATCGTAAACAGGTGGTGCTAATGTTGGGCACCGTTGTACTATGCTTCTTCTTGTGTTTATTACCTTTTCGAGCATTGACCTTATGGATAATTGTAGTACCACAAGAAATGATAATCAATCTTGGAATCGAGGGATATTACAGTCTCTTATATTTCTGTAGAGTAATGCTGTATTTGAATTCAGCAATTAATCCTATTTTATATAATTTAATGTCTACCAAATTTAGAGAAGGTTTTTTGAGACTTTGTGGATTGGGCCCTGCAAGGAAAAGGAAGAAAAAGACTTCGGACAGAACTGGAACATACACAACTGGTTCGACGAACTGTAGTAGCAGTAATCATTCTGATTTCTGGAAGAGGCATAGCAGTAATAAAAGTTGCAATGTAAAAGTACCTAGTAATACATGTACTACTGTATCCATCGAAAAACAAATTAATATCCCATTACTCACGGCCGTTGTCACTGGAAATATGGTTAAAAAAAAACAGGAAAGTTACGTTTAAAAATAATTCAAAAATTTGTAGTATTCATTAATTAGAGATATTGTTGTAAAAGTATATATTATATGAATGTATATTATTATTAGATATATATTGAGATGTACAGGCTGTTTTAGACAACTGAGGCGGGTTATATCTTGAATTTGATAAGAGATAGAAAAAGAACTGTTGAGGGAAGAAGTTGAATAATACTCTAACGTATATTTTCTTCATAATTACAACAATGCACCTGAAAAATGCGAATGTACTTTCCTATTTTAATGCAATTTTATAATTTCTTTCTTTTTCTTTTTTTTTTTTTTTTACTCGTATCAACTCATTATCGTTACATCTGCACAAAAAATATAATAGTAAATATCTAGCCCACCTTGAACCATTCAGCTTTTTACTCTGACATATTTTCTAACTTCGACCAAAAAGATATAGAGATATAGCTTGCATAAATCAGCACATATTTATCAAAATATCTCTAAGAACTAATGATTTGTTGATATTGTACCCTAATACTTTTTCACGCAGAATGTACTGTGGAGTTGAACAAAAAATGCGATTCTATTAAAAAAAAAAACTGCGTTCGCATTTTTTAAGTGCATCGTTGCATTTATGAAGAAAGTGAAAAATAGACGTTACCATATCAATCAACTTTTCCCTCAACAATTTTTTTTCTATCTGTTACTAAATTTAAAATATAACCCATCCCAGTTGCTCGATGCACCTGGTATACTACTTCTATGTATATATATATGCAATCTATACATATATATATATATATATATGAACACAGTACTATTCTACATCTAAAAGACTAAGCATAAAAAGTCTCAACCAATTTTTAAACACCAAATACTTAGTTCTTTTCTATTTTTTTCATTTTTCTTTTTTTTTTTTGTTATCAGTGGATTATAAATAATTGTATCGTTGCTATTAAAAGACTTTTGCGTTAACTTTAATATCATTCCAGATACAATGAAATTACTACGAAATTCCACTAAAAGTATTGTATGTAAACTGTTATAATATTTAAATATTCTTTTGTAATTATGTAGAAACGTAGACTATTGTAAAGTATTAAGTTTGTAATATGTACAAGAAAAGAAATAACTAGTCATAGATTTAAACATTCATTAAAATTTAAATGCAAAATCGTAGGAAAGATTATTGCTATAAATAAAAAATAAGCAAAAAAGAACACGAAATATAAACAATACAATGAAGCTAAATTACAATTCATTTACCCATTAACTTTAAACTTCCAGATATTAAGTGATTATTTACAAGATTATTATAAAAAAAGAATTATAAATTTTTGTATGACATTGCCTAAAAGAGAACATACATACATTTTAGACAGTTGAAGATAAGTTCAAAAAGAAATATTATAAAACATACATTTGAGATTAATTTAACTCTAGACTGTATGAACTTTTATATTTTATCGAAACAAATATATTTTCTGAAAGGAAATTATCCTGATACAAGATAAAAAAATAGTTAAAAAAAGAATTTGTTAAATATAAGATAACGCAATATATTTCTCAGCTCATGATAATTAAAAAGAACAATTAAACTCATTTTTTAAGAAATGTTATATTATTATATCTATAAGAACAGGAATAATTTATTTGTTCAAATATGAAATTCTTTAAAAAGATTTCTATTTTATTGAAAACACAAATTTAATTTGTATATTTTATTATTAACATGCATTATTGAGGTTAAAAAATCGCATTTTGAATTTTTACATCTTTGCCTCTCATCAGTTGATAGTAACCAATGGACAAAGTTGTTTGATCGAATATCTGCATGTGGAGATAATAGATTGCAAAATTTTTTATAAGAAATTTTTTAATTCCCCTAATAAATGATATCATGTTTTTTGTTTATACCATGCTGACTGATTTAAAAACATTAAACAATTCAGAATAACATTCCATTGAACGCATTAGGCAGTGTTAAATGACCTTTGAGTAATTCGAAAATGGCGGGCTTCAAGATGTAGTAATTTTTCTCTAAAATTCCCTAATAAACAATTTTCGCGCCAAAAATTGTCTAGTTTCGTAAATATGGAGAAAAGCGTAAATCGAGACATACGTTATCCCACGTTATCCTAAAGGATAAGATTAAGAGAGTTGACTTTGTTCGAAGTGTATAGTCCACCATAAGCCACTTTATTCGTGAAAGAAAACAAGAAAAAATATATTCATATATAAATTTATTTATATTTATATTGAAAATGTCGCAGCCATCAGTAACGGCATATTTTAACACATGTAAATCTAAAGCATTATTGTTGGATCAAGAACATGTGAAAATAAATAAAGAAAGTGAACTTCAAATGAAAACTGAAAAATCTCAATCGTCCAAACTTTTGTCTGAAGAACAAGAAGAAACTGTAATATCGAGCCCAAAAGTTATATTGATGCAAGGAACAAGCAATGTTAAAAATTCTACTCCTAAATTAAATTCTACAACGTGCCAAAGTCATATTGATTCTAAATTTTCTGCACAAAAAATAAGTAAAGTTATTACGCGTTCACGCGCAGCTCAAGCACATAAACCAAATGAAGTTGGTCAAATAGATATTCGTGAGAGTTTTCGTAGAAAAAATAATGATGCCGATGTGAAAAAAATATTATTTAAAAAGCAAGGTACTTTAAGTCCAAAGAAGAAGCAACCCAAGACCCCAAAGAAAAATGTACCAGAGGAAAAACAGACTACAAGCAATGAAAAACATGAATCAACTTCTGTTGGATTTACTACGCCCAAAAAGACATCAAATAAAGATGACTCTAATAAAAACAATTTGGACTTGAATGAGATTAAAAGTAGAATTAACAAATCTAGCAGACTAGCAGAATTAAAAGCTTCTATTGATCGTATAAAAAAATGTGATCAACGTTTGAATGAATTTCAGAAACAAAATGATTTTAATAAACCTCAAATACAGAAATTTGAACATATCCAACTTGAAATACCAATTAGGTAAATGCATCTTCATATTATTTAAAATCTTTTTATATTATATGTTAATTTAATGTTAATTTTTATTTTATGTAATAGTCCTCAAAAGAACTTCAAATCGCCAAACAAGGGATTAATAAGTCCTATAAAAAGTGAAATATTACCACAAACAAGTCCACAACGTCGTCTTTTATTTGAACCTAAGGAATCTACTAGTCCAGTAAAGAGTAAACCTGACAAAACTCCAGCTTATCAAAGATATTTGTCACTTTTTGAAAATGCTACACCAGGATTACCATTGCCATATAACTACAGATTCTTAGCAGAAATTTTTAGATCTGTTGATACGGTACATGAATATATTATTTCTTGCATCTATATTGTACTATATTAATTTATCTATGAAATAATATTCTATATTCTTGATATTCTTAGGTTTCGGCCATGTTGTTTAATCGTAAAGAATTAATAACATTTAAAAAATTAAAGCCAGCTGTTCAAGAACTTTTACGACGCAATTTTACATTAGAGCATCTAGCACAGATAAAAACTGTTTATCCTGATGCTTATATATTTCATCAAGAAAAAGTTAGGTCATTTGGTTCGACATCTAAACAAGATAAATATGAATTAGTTTTAACACCGACTGTACAAATAAAAGATAGACCAAATGAATCAAATGAAGACAATGTCCTACAGGCAGCAACAGACGTAAACATGAGCCCACGCATACTGTTAGAAAGAAGAAGGAAATTTTATGATATTTTGTTAGGTAATTTCAATTATTTTTTGATTGTTAATTACTCTTATATTGATTATAAGTCATACTAATATTATTTATATATTATAGATAAAGTTATGACAGAGCATGAGCAATTTTTACTAAAATTAGAAGAACCAATGGTCATACCTAAAGAGAAAATTATACGTTGGCATCCTGAATTTGATGTTGAAAATTGCAAGCCTATTGAGCATTCTGAATTGCCACAACCACCTGATGTAGAAAAAGCTACTTCTGCTCAACACGTTTTAGGTAAGATTATATTAACAATGATTTCATTAAATAAATATTGCATGTATGTATGTGTGATGATGTCATTTATATTTATAGAAATATTTGAATTGTTGTCATATAAGTCCTTGATGTGGTATAGATTTAAAATAAAATTTAAAAAAAGAAATAGGCAAATGAATCATAAATTATCAATCTTTTTGTTCCTATAACTTGGATATAAAAAATCATTTGTACAAAATGTATGCTTCATACATTAAATAGCTTTGAAATATCTTTGAACAAGGAACAAATTTTACATAGAATTTGTAAAAATTGTTTAATAAACAAAACAACTTTGATTTACTAATATATATATATATATATATATATTCTTACGAGTTGATATTTTTTAATACGTATATTTTTCCTTTTATAGAAAAAGCAAAATCCTTATTCAATTGTAATACTCGTATGGAAAAAGCTTTGCAAAGATTGGCAGAAGCAAAAATGACGTCAAAATCTGGATCTTCAAATATATCTTCTACAAATGAATCTACTAATGATATGAAAAACGTTAATATTAGTATTATCGATACTCCACCCACTACACCAACTGTAGAGAAGAACTATCTTTCTACTGCATTTAAAGGCATTCCAAAAGCTCTTCTTGAAAAGGTAGAGCTCTACATTTTGTTCTCTTTTTTTTGTGATTCAATTAATATTTTTATCGAAATTTACAATTTTTAATGTTGTCAGGTACGTGCAAAACAAGCTGCTAAAGCATTAGAGATGATGACTCGGAATCCGGATCTAGATAAAGAAGCAACCCTATATTCTAGATTACCTGAATTAGCAAAGATTCTTCGTAGTATTTTTGTAGCTGAAAAGAAAGGAGTTTTACCATTAGAACATGTATTGACAAAATTAGACAATTCTTTTAGAACTAAACTAACTGCAGCTGAATTAAATGAACACGTGCAAAAATTATGTAAATTATTGCCTACTTGGGCCAGTATACATAATGTGCGAAAAACAGATTACTTAAAGCTTGCAAAAGATGTTGATTTAAATAAAATAATTAAAATGTTAGAAATAGTAGCCAACGATAAAGTAACTACATCATGATATCAGTATTATAACATAATTCATGTAAAATTCAGTTTTATTATCTGTATTCATATCTTTAATTTTTTATAGTATACATGTATTTTATGGTATGCTTGCATGAGTACAATAATAATGAATTAGCATCTTACGATTAAAATTGATATTTTTTGATGATGAATAAAAATATATGAAAACTAAAATTTTTGATTATATGTTATGTGTGTATGTGTACGTATATTCATAAAATAGTAATCATCATATTATCTTATTCAAATAATTAAAATAATTATTTCTTCAAATATAATTATATAAATAGCATACGACAAATGACTAAGAAGTAAAATTACTAAAACAAATATATTATAAATTTAGATCGAATTTATAAATGTTTATGACATTTATGACATTCAATGTATTATGGAAATATCTTTCTTAAATATCATCCTTCTCATTCTCTTATCCAGTTTTCGTCAGGATTTAACTATCCCGCCATAAATCTACAGATATTTTTTATGAATATAAATGAAACAGCCATATATATATATATATACACTATAGTATATATGTAGTACCAAAAAAAGTTAATACAGGGATAAAAGAGATAAAAATCCGTTAATTTTCGTTTAAAATCTGTAAGTAAAATAAAAAAATTCAAAGAGGTGGCAACACTGCACGTATGGCCCGCGCTCCATAAAGTCGGTTGGAGGATAGTGAACTTGCATAAATAGTGGGGGAATAGATTGATTAATGGTGGGGATCGTGTGGCCCATAGCAACGAAGACGTTACCCACCTCTGGTTTTAACCAGAGATTCCGCGCCCTAGCATGGATCTGGCGCTCTTTTTCTTGTAACACTCGCGTAACTGTCAATGACTGCCAAGTTGTGAATGGTCACAATAAAAAATCCCTAGAACAATATTCTTTACAGTACAAGTGCAACGTGTACTTACACTATTTTTCGTGTACGATGCAACGAATGTTTTATAACATACGTTTCAGTGATAACAGTAGAAAAACGGTAATAAGAACAAAAAAAACGTAACATATACAATATCGAAAGGCAGCCATTGTAAAAAAATATACAATTTTGCTCGATAAATATTCAATCTTTTTCATTTCAAATATTACAATAAACGTACCGATTATTCTTTATTCTCAGTATCTGCATATTCGTATATATGTTTTTATATCAATTATATATTGATTAAAAAATATATATATATACAAATTATGTCATAATTTGTTTAGTGTTACACGACATAATTTTATTTAACTTAATAAAAAGCCAAACCTTGCCAATCTTTTCATGCCATTTATTGCATTTAAAATTTCAGTTGTTTATTCCACAAACATGTCGAATATTTTAAGATGAACGAAGATATTAATTTGTCTTTTAGTAATTCAAAATGCTTATTAATTTATTCTATTATCATGTGTAATATTTAATGAATTATGTATAATGAAGAACAACATTAGTATCAAAACAAAAAACGATTAATATAATTATCAATTAAAAAACATACAAATTATGTCGACATATAGTGTTACACGACATAATTTTATTTAACTTAATAAAAAGCCAAATTTACTGCCGTGTCTTTTCGATCAATGTATGTCATATAATATTTATTTAAATATAATACAACAGAGTCCTTTGATCGAATCGGACAAAATGTCTGATCGTTCTCTCTATGGACGCAATATAGATAAGTTAATTTTTCTAATGTCCTTGGATAATATTGTGAGATCGAAAATTTTAAATAAATAAATTTGAAAAAAATTAATTTTCATATATTGTTTCCAATTTTTATTAGATTTATTTATGATCATTATTTTCTGTACTATAGCATAAAACATAATTCCTTTAGTCTTGCAATTGAAAAAGTATTGAAAAACTGCGATGCAGATTATTCTCGATATCGATAGGATCTATGCTTTTTTTTTATGAATCTATTCTTTACAAAACTATCTTAATCAATTCGAGAAAAACAAAATCGGTATCCCTAGAATAAATTATTAAAATTATTAAACCTTCCTGCCTCTGAGCGATTTACAACGTCACAACGATAAAATTTAAGCTCCTTTCTTATTGGCCGTCACAGCTTATATCGAAATATTTCCACTAATCATGTTGTATGTTTCTACATTGTTGAACCGTTACAGATGCAATGATACCAACGTTCGCGAACGTTTTCAAGATTACGAACCGTTCATTTTAGGAGGGAGTTCATAGCATAGCGATCACGGTGACGATCAGAGTTGAAGAATTGAGATTTGAAAGGAACGAGAGCGTCCATTTTCAGGCTCTTGGCGTACGAATATCTAATTTAATGTGCATCCATCAGGTAAGCATATATTGTTTTTGATTTCATTAAACTCTTTTGATCTTTGTAATATATTTATATATTACCAAAGAATAAGAGGGGGAAAGAGAATGAGAGAGAGAGAGAAAATGAGAAAGAGAGAGGGAGAGAGAGATTAGATCTCTAGATTAGTGTTAATACGACTATACATATTTTCACGAGAAAGTATACCAACGCTGTTACTAAATCACGATTTTGAGTTTCTTCCATATTGATCGATTTTTTTATAAGTTGATATTTCCTTTTGCTTGGGTAAAAATTCAAAGGCCTTTTCTAATAATCGATACAATATTATTTTTATTACCATATGATTAGTTGTTAGTCATACGTGGTATTTTTAACAAATGTTTAACGTGTTAGGTTAGGACTAAGTAATCGAGAAACCCGCGTGGTTGAAATATTCCCGTATTTCCGGTTATTTCTATATGAATATTGTGAATTTTCTTTTTTTTTTTTCTTCTTTTTCTTTTACTTTTCATTGAACACTGCTAACTTAAACTTTTAATACTATATATTATTCTATTTTATTTTCAGTTAAAAATTATGTACCGTTTTATAACATTCTTTGTTTAAACATAAAATTTTTAAAAGACTCATCATATTTTATAAATTTCATATCGTTTGTAATGTAAACTTTGTAAAATAATATTTTTGAATATTTTAAAATTTAAATAAATTGTTAATTCAATCAATTAAAAGTCTAAACAAGAGTTTAACTATTTAACGTCATATATACTCCGTTCTTTGATTTCATTGTAATATATTTAAAGAAAATTAAAATAGCATTGTAATTTTATTTATTATTTTTGTAATTAGAGTATTTCGAAAGTTGTTCAACCCGAATGGAGAGTCAATTGAGTTCATCAAAACTAGAAAACGTATCAATGATTGAATCTTCTGAAATTTTTCACTTGTCTGAAGTACCAGAGATATCAGAAGTATTGGAATCTACGTGTCTCAGTCCATTAACTTCATCTTTGGATCAAACTCTTACATTACAGGCAGAGAATATGACTATTGAAGAAGAATTGTGGTATAAAAAATTTTCTTATTCCTTATTTATTAAAACATATTCCATCGATATATTATAAGTCGGCAATAATTTAATAATAAATACTAATGCCAAGTCTTTATTTTGAATAGGACAGAAGCAAGTAGCCCTGCATCAGATTGTGCTATCCCACTTCCACCTCCACCTGAATTAAATGATTTTAGAGATGTTGATTTTAGAGATTCAAACACAGATTCAAATGTTGAGTCTGGAGCGTTAGTACAATATGGTCCATTTTTTCCATCTTCTGGAACGCCAGCATTGAACAATCTTTTTGCAGAAACTGGAGATGTTCAGGATGATTCGACAATGGGTAACAAAATTTCTGCTTATATTTAATTGGACTAAGATTTACTATCAATAACTTTATAGGTCCTCTACCTGCCCATACAGAGATAGTAGTCCTGTCTGCTGGAGTATGCGGTCTTCGTAATCTAGGAAACACCTGCTTTATGGCTGCAGGTTTACAATGTTTAACCGCGACGCCACCTGTTCTTCATCATTTTTTGAATTTAGAAGAAAAAGGAGAAAAATTACCACCACCTGGATCTTTAATGGCACACTTTAGTGGACTTCTTTGTAAAATGTGGTCAGGCAAATACAGTGTATTAAAGCCAACAGAATTTAAACAGACCTTAGGTGTGTATCATTCCCAATTCAAGGATTACAGACAGGTAAGCTTGTGACACTCACAAAATCATTTGCATTTACGATATCTAAAAGACTTATCGACAACTCGAGGATCCCAGAAGCAATTAACAACGGTTGTCGTTGGCAGCACGACTGCCAAGAGTTCCTTGCGCTACTGCTAGACTCTCTGCACGAGCAAATGAATACGGCAAAATCATCTAAGAATTGCCACGTTCCAGTAACTATGTCAACTCCCAAATCATCCTTTAATCTCATTGAAAATTCAAATGGAAAGAACGTTTCTTCCTCCACTGCTACTAGGAATTCAAACTGTACCAGTGATTTCTTAGAACCATACAACTGTTTAGCACCGTTAGATTCTCCTAATAGTCCAAATATTACAATGGCTGGGTCTCTAAGAGGTATATAATACTACATATATATTTTGTAATATTCTTACTTTCGGGTATCTACTACTAAAGACAATATTTAGCTTTGTATATCTTATTTTAGATTTCAACTCACCGGTATGTGAGTTGGATAGTACTGCAAATTCACCAAGGAACTCACCATTAAATGATGACGATGATGAAGAGACATTAGATTCGGATGAAATGATGGGTACAAAAACAGGATCCTTTATACATAATGAAGTTAATGAAGGAAGTTCTGATACGTGTTCCTTAATGTTAAATACTTGGAATAAATTATATAAAAATGCATCAGAACTTCATGGATTGTATGATATTCATAAAGAAGCAAAAACTAGTAATGCTAATTTTCTTGTAACGCAGCAAGAGTGCAATAATGAAATTCATTATGATTCGCAAAAATTTCCTAAAGAAAATGTTCGTAGAATGCCTTTAGATAATTCTAATTTGATGGAGAATCATGATTTTGACAATAAAAGTGTTAGTATCAAGCGTATTAAAGAAGTTAACATACAGAAAAGTAATTGTGAAGTAGATTGTGTTTCAAGTTGTTCTGATTTAGAGTATGATAGAGATTTAGAAAAGTGTAATGTAAAGCGAATGAGATTGGATGATCAAGAGAAAAATCTTAAACGTGATGGATTAAGTGGTACAGTGCAATGTTTACATACCCTACAAACTGGTGAGAATGGATCAGTTATTCCACAAGATGAACTTGAGGCAGATAAACATTGGGCTAAGCATTTACGATGTAATAATAGTATTATAGTAGATACTTTCCAAGGACAGTTTAAAAGCACAGTAAGTAGTAAAATATGAAATATGACTTACAAAAATGACGGAACTTACGTTGGGGTGGCACTAAGTATAATCGACTGTCACCGTGAAAAGT
This sequence comes from Dolichovespula media, assembly GCA_911387685.1. Lineage (NCBI taxonomy): Eukaryota > Metazoa > Arthropoda > Insecta > Hymenoptera > Vespidae > Dolichovespula > Dolichovespula media. The sequence continues at coordinate 1,086,504 of OU426869.1, forward strand.
TTCCAAAATGAAAGTACAGCAATTCCTTCTTGCTCTGAGAAGCATGAGAGACAAGTCTCATACTGCTGTTACAGATTACACACACATATATATATGTATGTGTAATTGATATATATGTATATATATATATATATCTTCTTAAAGTACTAGATATTTTTTATAATTTTTTTTATATTTTTACAGGTCATATGTGCTGTCTGTAAACATGTTTCGGTAACGTACGAACCATTTATGTATCTTTCGGTCCCGTTACCTCGCGCGATGGAAAAGCAATTGACCGTAACATATGTCCCAGCATATGGTGCTCGACCTATAAGATGTGTAGTGTCATTAAATAAACAATCACGCGTAGGAAAGTTAAAGGAGGAATTGTTGCATACTCTTGAGAAGGACGCGATTTCATTATCAAATATTGCACTGGCTGAAGTTCTTGAAAATCACATAGCAAAAGTTTTGGTGAGTATTAAAACGTGTCTATATATAGAATTATATGAATTTTCTTCAAAAATAAAGAATAAAATCAAACTACTGTATATTACAAGTTTAAAGTAAAGAAAATCTTAAATATACAGCAAAAAAGATATCAATCTTTCAGAAACATATTGAAATGTCCGTATATGTGCATAATATAATAATTACACTATACAAAATTTCTTTGAGTTTAAACATTTAAGCATAACTAATTATTAGATATGATATAAATTAAATATTTCTGCCGAAGAAATAAATAAATAATGGAGGAAAAAGAAGATGGTATTTTGATTAATATCAATAACCGTTGATACTATCCTCCAATAAAAATTTTATGAAAGAACATTCTCATAGTGTGAAAACTTAACTATGAGGCTACATTCCATAATACAAAATCATATCACTTTTAACTCGATATTTATTACATTAACTAAATTGACGATTAACTTAAATCACTATTTATTATACATTTAAGAATGATGATACACTGTTGAGACACGTCAATGATACAAATCGATCCATATATGCATTTGAATTGACGGATCCTCCTGATGCATGTACTACTACTGTATCTGACAGTGGTGGAGATCGTTTAACAGAAGCTGAATCTTGTCAAAGAACTACAGTTGCAAATGAAGCAATTCATTGTACAATATGTTTCGATGAATCAGATGTTGATATGAGGAAGCATGGAGAAAACAATTGCACCTTCATCATATGTGACACATGCATAGAAGTGAGTATTGTATACAATATTATTTGATTCTTATTTTAATTTAAGTAAAAATATAATTATTTCAGTTGTTTTATATTAGAACATATTACCAAAGGCCATAAATATATAAATCAATAAAATTTAGTCATAAATAGTGTTCCCTGCTTTTTTCTAGATATTTTTTTACTTTCTACTTTCTTTTCCTTTTTTTCTTTCTTTTTTTTTTTTTTTTTTTACCCGATGATGAATTTGGCAGCATCAATCTAGCAGAAGAGGTTCACATGCAAGGTATTTAATTACCAGTATTAAACCTCGGGAAGGTCTGAGACAAGGTCTACAAACATTCTAGCAGGATGGCATCTTAAAGATGTGTATGGGAACTAGAAATAGCTTTGTGTTACCAAATAAGCCAGGGAAGTTTCAATAGAAACAGAGGTAACTGGAAACACGAAGATGGAAACCTATATGACCTGCTTTTTAAGTCCAATCTGCAAGCTGGTTTATTTTTATTCCAGAACTCAATTCAGACTAGTCTGATACTGCCATATACTGAGGGTTTTCTTAATTTTTTTGTCTTTTTCTAATTTTTTATTTTTCTTTTTTACAATTAGCTGTTTATTATTTTTTTTTTTTTTCAATCGATAGATAAAATATATTGTTAATTCAACAACTCTTGTTTACTTTAGAAATTCAAGGAAAAACTCATTGTTAAAGTTAAAAACATTGAAATGACAATTGCAGAATATGCACATTCATGTATGATCAAGATTTTTTCCAATTATCATTTGCTTTTATGTTTTCCTTAAAATGGTCTATGATGTGTTCCCTGTTCCTGTATATAATATTGAAGTTACTTAAGTGAGTTCTTCATAATTCACACACACACACACACACAACACACTCAATTAATCAAAAATCTTAGTCAAATTGATGTACTAATTTAACTGAATATCTTTTATATAATCATCATGCGTCCTATATTGATACTAATTAATTTACAGGTTTTACCATTTATATAATTATAAATAAAGTTGTTATTGTGTTTATATGTTTATGTATAATATATATATATATATATATATATATATATACAAATTGAGAAAGCAATTACTTCTATTAACCAACAGAGTTACTCCAAAACTCAAGTGGACTCAAATAAGTGCCCAGTATGTAATACCTATATAACAGCTTTTACCAAAGTGGATCACACCGGTCGACCAAGACCTGTTGTTCGAATTTTGAATGTTCCTTTGGTATTAAGACACGATACTACATATGAAGCATCAAACAACCTCAAAAGTACAAATCTATTTGGTCACCCATACTTAATTAGATTACCATCGAGAGTAAATGCTAAAGATTTGTACGATGTTGTCAAAAAGAATGTACCACAAGAAGGACATTATACTGTTCATTTTGTTGATGGGAAGGTGAGGATTTCTCTTAAACTTTTTCCTAGTTATATAATAGGTATATAATTGACTAATCACAAAACAAAAAAAAAAGAAATAAAATTCGTATAAGTGAAATGAAAATATTTTAATAATAAATCCATAAATTCACGAATATTACATTCACTATTTGTCTTTCTTTATAGGGTCACCACTGCTCTCGGTGTATGTATAATAATCCTTGTAAAGGTTGCAATGTCCCAGAGTCCGGTATAGTAACTTTACAGAATAGCGATAATCTTGCTGTTCGTTATACCGAACACGTTCCTAAAATCGCATGCCCAATCGATCATGCTAGTATTACTAAACAACATGATCCTTTATCATTGTATGAGTGTTTACAAGCATTTAGTCAAAGGTAACGTCATCGCAATAACTAATTTAAAAGAATTACTAATTAATTAATTAATTAATTAATAAAAGATATAATAACACTTTTCTTCTATCATTTATAAATAGCGAAACTTTAGACGAACACAATCCTTGGTTTTGCCCAAAATGTGAACGAAATCAATGTGCTACGAAGACTCTTACAGTTCATAGGTATCCTAAGTTCCTTATAGTATATTTAAAACGGTAAGTAAAATGTTATATAAACTACATACTTACATTACACGTGCATACATACATTGCAATAGATACATACTTTAAAATATCCAACAAATTATTGCATATTTCCTAACTCATTGCAGATTCGTATTTTACGAGTGTACAAGTTTAAAACTGGATGATAAGGTTACATTCCCCTTGGTTAATCTTAGTGTAGGTCGTCATTTATATGATCTTTACGCTTGTGTCTGTCATTTTGGAGGTACGTGTAGTAATTTTGTATTCAAGACAATAAGGTAATAAATATACAGCTACTTTAAAATTCATAAGTGAACATTTCAGGTGTTTCAGCAGGGCATTATACCGCATATGCCAAAAACCCTCATACTGACGTATGGTATTATTATAACGACGAAGTTACTAGTAAACAAATACCACAGGAGGAGGATTTTAGTAACGCGTACATATTATTTTACAGTCGGCAAGGTGTCAGTTTAAAATCATGCAATTTATAACCGCTAAAGTACCTAACCGGTTGGTATAAATCGCCGGTCAGGCAGACGATGAAAAAGCAAAAGCATTTTCAATTGAGCGTCATTCGTTCAGTGCTCTTCTCAAAACGATTTCTAGATCGTCGACGCTCTTTTTTATTATATATTACATTAATCCTTTCTTGTTTTTTTCACTTCTCTCCTCGTTGTTATCGTTCTTTCAAAATCTTATATTAACATCTCTCTTTATTTTTTCTCAACATACGATATTACGAACAAAATAATTCATCGAGAAAGTTGATCGAAAAGTTCATCGAGTTCACTGAGAAAATTGAAAAGAGAGAGAGAGAGAGAAAAAAAAGAAATGAAATGGGATGTTTCTCGAAAGTTATTGTATCTTTGATACAAGCATGCATTAAACGTGGTATCAATTTACTTTTTGAAAGGTCTGAGCATATTTATACTGCACAGTCTGTAAATGTATATCGAATTTGTACAGTAGTTAATTAATGTATATATTATGAAAAAGCATAATTTATTAGCGAATAAAACATGAAGGTTCTAACAAGTAGACGTATATTCTTTTAATTAGAATTTATTTTAACTAATTTTTCGAAGTATTTTATTTTTCTTTTATCATTATCATTATTATTATTATTATCTTTATTTTTATTGTAGAATTTTTTTATCTTAAAGCATACAAATGTATTTATGAGATAATTTTTTTTTTTTTTTTTTTTTTTTTTTTTTTTTTTTTTTTTTTTAAGTATAAAGTTGTATACATTTTCTATTTTGATTTTATCGTTACGGTTGCACAGCTTTATATCTCGATATTATATACATATTTATAGAATGTCAAGTGTTCATTATTTTTTCTTTTTCTTACTTTTACCTTTTTTTTTGTGTTTTTTTGTGTCAGTTTCATCGGTCCTTCGAATTTTTAAAATCGGAGGTTTAGGAATCGGCGGTAAAGGTAAATAATTTCGTGGTAATTTAAACTCAAGTTCAAGGCCCTTTTTCAAATCATTATTGGGAGTTATTTGTCTTACCGATTTTAATAAGAACATTTTTTCGTCTGGAGCCTTTGGAGGTGGTTCTTCGTTAGGGATAATGTTCATTTTGGTGCAACCTTCTCGACATTTTTTTCCTAAAATAAAAATAACAGTTCTTTTCATCATTCAGAACGGACTCACAACTAAACGTATATTATCGACTATATTCTACCGTATGCATCCGCACAATTGCTGTCAATGTTAGAATATTCTTCAGCACGCTTAGAAACTTTAATGGATATACGTGTATCGCCAATTTCTTGCGAGACTTCGCTGTAAGGAGCCTCAGTATTAATGAAATGATTTGTTGGATGATAACATCTTGTGCAAACGCATTCGTTATTCATTTTTGATCAAAAAATTGTAATGCAACTTTGTATTTTAAAATCGTCACCGGAGTATCGTAAAAGTGTGAAATTTTGTTTTTATTTTTTCCCTTTTCCTTTTCTTTTTTATATTTTTATTTTTATTCTTTTCCCCTAAGAAAATTGCATTGTATGTTACGAGATTGCAATGTACACATCTGATTTACGCCATTTTGAAATAGTTGAATAACGTTACGTATGTAAAATTAAAGATAAAAAAGAAGATAGAATAATATTATAGAGAAAAGTAGAGAAAAATCGGATTCATAAATTTATAAATATAATTTTTTTTTCTATGAAAGGATAAATCTTAAAAAAATAAAAAATAAAATGCTATTGATTCGTACAAAGGAACTTAACTGAGAAAGTGACCTGTCTCGTCTTTTGTTTTTAGCGCGTTCTAACAATTTTAACTCTACTTGTACCATACTCGTTAATTAGCCATTGACAACTACTGACAATCGTTCATTGGCTGGCGATTTATATCAGGGATGTCAACTTCATATTAATGGATAAAATATAGGAAATCGTAATAACCATATCGATCGATAAAATATTAAAATTGTATAGTTTTATTATGCACTTACAATGAATGTGATGCAAGATCGTTCATTGGCTAATGCCTTATCTCAGAAATGTCAACTTCGTCTTAGTTACTAAAAAATGAAAATCCTAAAAATACTAACTATCGATAAAGTAAAAAGAAATCCCATAGTTCATAATATATCTGCGAAGAAGACAATACGTTGAAGTTTATAAATGATGTCATTTGATTAGTTCTAAAATATTTAACAATATAGAAACTGTGTATAATTGACGTACGATCATTGAGTATATTAATCCATTTATTGACAACAATATTTAATTGGAAGAAATACATTGTTTTTATAAACGAAGTTTTATTACAATAAAATATGGGTACATATAGTTTTATATTGATATTATTGAATATAATGAAAAGAATTTTGTTATTTCATTAATATTATTGCTATAGGTAATGCACAAACTACTGAGCAAGTTCCACAAACTGCATATAAAAAGAATAAAGAAAACAAGAGAAATAAGACATGTGAAGGCAATACTAAATTAGATACAAAGAAAAAGAATTGTTTAAATGTGAAAACTATCAGAAATCAAAGTTATGTTGAACCAGTAGAAACATGCAAAAACGATTGTTCTAAAGTGGAAGACTTACTACGTCCAAATCTACATGATAATACATATCCAACGAATATATATCCAAATAATCCAAATCAGTATAATACATATCCAAATAATCCATATTTGAATAGTACATATCAAAATAATCCATATCATTATAGTACATATCCAAATAATACATATTCAAATAATATATATCCAAAGCTACATAATACATATTCAGATGGTAAGATAAAATATCCTACAATCAATTTATATTATAAAAATATACATTATATCAACATAAATTCCTATAAATAATAAATAGTTTAATCAGTGTCAAATATAGATACCATATTTATGATTATAATGTTTTATATTATCATGATAGCACTTGATTATAATTTTACTTTTTTATTTTATATTAGATAACAAACCATCTTGTCCCAGTAAGGAAGAAGTATATGATGTTAATTTATCTTCTGGACTAACACAGAATGTATCATCTAAGAAAAAGGATAACATAAAAAATATGATTATACCTCCACCAAATTTAAAAGACTTAACACATTTCATAGAATCCTGGACTACATGGGAAGAACAATTAATAATATTTTTGAACCTCATAGATGAAAATAAGGAAAAGTACCATTTGTGGGGAAATTATCTTTTGCATTATATGGGTGCGTTCAGTCAAGAAATTCTAGGGGAATTAGTATTTAATATAAGCGAAGACAAAAATAATTTCATAGTATTAATTAATAAATTTAATGCATATCATAAATTTTATATAACCACTAAATCTGAGAATGAGAGCATCGTAAATTATATAGAAAGATTGAAGGTATGCTTGAAATGAAATTATATAGTGTAATTGCGATATCTATATATCTAATAATTTACATTTTTAAGGTCGCTGCTGTTAAAAATATGAAAAATGTTGATGATGTATTAAAACAGAAATTAGCAAAGGACATAGAAAAGCACTGCAAAGAACGATTCATTGCATTAGCTAGTTCTAAATTATCAGATTTCAATTTTGATAAAACATTTGTACTTTTAACATTAGCAGAAATTGCTTTTCTATGGAATTCGTGTAACCAATGTAATTGGAAAAAAGACAATAATTGCAATTACTGTGGTAAGTTCCATTCAGAGGGACACTGTTTAGCGAAAGGTAAAGAATGCAATAAATGCAAAAGAAGAAATCATTTTGCAAAATGTTGTCCTGGCCTTATGTATATTAATAATTGTGGTTTTTGCGGAGGTGATCATGGATTAAATAAATGTACTGCTTTTGGAGAAATATGCACTAAATGTGGCAAACAGAATCATTTTTCATGGATGTGTACTAAAACAATGTTAGTAAAAAATTGTTACTTTTGTGGTCAAAATCATATGAGGGATAGAAACAAATGTCCGGCAAGGAATAGTACATGTTGTATCTGCAAAACTATTGGTCATTATGAAGTAAAATGCCGCAGTAACCAAACAAATAATAACGTAAAATAATAAGAAATTAAGTTTAAGCTAAAAGATTTAATCATTTATTTTTAAGCAATGTATATTTTCCTATCATTATATAAGCTTTTAACTATATATAAGTTTTGGGATTATATCAAATTTTTACTTATAGAGATATATACTTGTTATATACCTTGTTACACTGTATTAAATAAAATTTTCACACTTTGAAAAGTAAATAATTTATTTAAATCAGACTGAAAAAGTATAAAGACAAGTTGACAAATTTTTTTGGAATAAATGAAAATTTTTAATTTGCATCATTTTCCTGATAAAAGAACATCGTATTTAATGCCGATAATATTGTATTTCACGCGCTTCGTGTATGAATAATTATATATCGTGTAAAATAATATAAAAACAAATGAAAGTATTATTTATAAAATAAAACGAAATATAATGTGAACATACTTAATTAAAATTAATACATTTAAGTTAAATAAATTTTAGTACGACTAATAGTACGTTAAATAAATTTTAATACGACTTTCCTGAATAGACCACTCCTTGATTCTCCAGACTTGACCGACCGACCGAATCGTTATCCTTAACCATCGAGCGAACCAGGGGTATGTGGGCGTTTTGTTACGGTATTGGTACGCCGGCGCAGAATCTACGGCAGCATAAAGAAAACGTAGGATCCGTGCTCCTCATAACGATTCGAACAGTATTCTGTGTAGGATCTTCCCGATTACGATCTTAATAATGCCACCTAAAACCAGTGGAAAAGCTATGAAAAAGGCTGGAAAAGCGCAAAAGAATATTAGTAAGACTGATAAAAAAAAGAAACGGAAGAGGAAAGAAAGCTATGCCATTTATATCTACAAAGTACTGAAGCAAGTACATCCGGATACTGGAATATCCAGTAAGGCTATGAGCATCATGAACAGCTTCGTTAACGATGTTTTCGAAAGAATAGCCGCTGAGGCATCTAGACTGGCACATTACAACAAGCGATCGACGATTACATCACGGGAGATCCAAACCGCTGTCAGATTATTGTTACCCGGCGAATTAGCTAAGCACGCTGTAAGTGAAGGTACAAAGGCGGTTACCAAATACACTAGTTCCAAGTAATTATAATTTTTGTTTTATTTTTATTTTTCTTTTCCTATATCGGACCTTTTAAGGTACTGCCCTTTTCCTTTTGAAAAGGAAAAGGTTGAAATTTCTCGCACGCTTTCTTTCAAGTTAGAACACTTGATATTTTCATGGCTTAACATTTGTCTGAATTATTAAAAATTCGTACAAATAATATAATCTTTTCGTGTCTTCGTTCGTAGTTTTTTTATATTAATATTCTTTAACATACACACACACACACGCACACACGATATATATATATCGTATCATCTCGAAGACCAATAAATACTGCTATAGATGTGACTTTATAATATAATCTTAAGTACATTGTATGTAAAAGTTTCAAATAATCAGTGTGAAAAATGATAATATTTGCTAAAGCTACGAGAATTCGATATAAAATTACAACATTGTATTTCTTCAGAGTAGTACGTTCTGTTATTAAGCCGAGATAAAACGTTTGTAATAATTTACAAGTAATCATTTCTTAAAATAAGTTTTATACAAATTGAACCGTCTTAAGTTTCTATTATTTCTAATAATATTAAGAGTATTATGATAAATAACTTTTGTCGAACGGATCTAGATATAATTTGTGAATGAATAGATCATTAATGATCTTAACAAATATTACGTAACATTGATGTAAACGCCACAAGTAAAACTGTATTATTATTTTCTTCTTTATTAATGTTGCTTCCATGTAATATGTATTATTATGCATTGACATAATAACCTATGGATAAAGGAAACGCAGAAATAATTTCAATTTATATGCAATATCGTAGCGGATTGTTCATTATCTCATATTTGAAATACATATTTACATGAATATTATTTTCAAGTTGTATAACACATTATCTACTCTTTTGTCTTCTAATTTAATTAAATTACTAATGTACTGCTATATAATATACATTAACATTAAAATATATATGAAAAACAATTGATGGTAGACTTTTAAATGATAGCTCAGCTCAACAATCATTGGAATCATTAAGTACTCTTACGATAAATGAAAATGATCACAATTTTTTGATCTAATATAATATACATGTATGTATATATAATGGACATATTAATTTGTATAACTATTTGCTTGATATAATAAAATCTGTAGAATTATTTCAATTGCATGGAACTTAAATATATCAATATTTCAAGCTGATTGGTCGAGTAATGGAATATACTACACTAGTACGTGAATGGTCGATTCTCTCAATGCGCGTCATATTGTGGAAATAGCGATCTCTGGTGTTAGAGTGAAACAACAGTTGAGTCGTTTTAACAAAGGAGGAAAAGGGAGAATAACGAAATCAAGTCTTATTCTAAGAGTCCATAGCAAAAGTTAATCATCTATTAGAGAGGACTATCGTTGAAGGTGAAAATGGCCGATAAAACTTCGTCTTCGCCGGTCGTAATAGCAGGCTCAGGTACTGGAAGTTCAGCGAATCAACAAACGAATACGAGTACGCCTACAACGAGGAAGAATACGGTACCGAAGGCTAAGAAGCCACGTAGCAAACCTACCCATCCACGTACACCGGATATGGTGACCGCAGCTATAAAGGCTTTGAAGGAACGTAATGGGTCATCTCTTCAAGCTATTAAGAAATATATGTCCACGACGTATAAACTCGACGTAGAGAAGCATGCACCTTTCATAAAGAAATATTTAAAGAGTGCAGTAGCATCCGGGGCATTGGTACAGACTAAGGGAAAAGGTGCGGCAGGTTCTTTCAGATTGGCCTCCTTGAAAAGCGAAACGACCAAATCAAAGTCTAAACAGTCGGGAACTAAGAAACAAGTACCAAAGAAACGAGCCAATACGAAGAAAACGACGTCAACGAGTTCGAAAAAGACGAGCACCGTTGCGGTTCCTGCTACGGGAACGATAGCGAGTACCGCACCAGCAACAGCAGCAACAGCAGCAGCGGCGGCGACGACGATCGTGGCGACAACGGCAACGACATCGTCAGGTAAAAAATCACCGGCGAAGAAAGCCGCTGTAACAGCAGAGGTCAATGAAAAACGTAAAACGGTGAAAGGTCCAGCCGCTAAACCACCGAAAGCTAAGAGCGCCGTTCACAAAGTACGAATTTGGTCGAAATCTAAAGTAACCACCAAAGCGACGCTGAAAAAACAAGCAGTAAAAAAGTCGACTACTACAGCTAAACCAAAGAAAGCAACTACGAAGAAGGTAGCAGCCAAGAAAAAGTGAACCATTAATCTACGATCATCCACATCGGGATAGTTAAACTCGAACGGTCCATTTTAGGACCATCGCGTTCCTAATAAAACGCAAGGAAAAGACGCAAGTTGATACTACGGTGCGATTTGTACTTTGAATATGGCGCCGTTCCCGTTCAAAAGGCCGGCGGAATCGAAGACGCATCCAATTTTGACGTTTCTATTGCGAAAGAACGAAATTTAATCTATGCCGAGAGACTTCTCTTTCGTAATCCTTTTTCCTTTTTTTTTCTTTTCTTCTCCTCTTATTATCCTTTTCTATACGTGATATAGACAGTATTTTTTTTCTTATTTCGCAATCTATATTACATTTATCCTTTGATTTTTGATTAATTTTTGGTCTTTTTATTTATTTATTTTTTTTTTTTTAAGGATAACGTCATTTAGATTTGTCTTATTGTCGGAATAAAGTGAATTAATTCATATCAAATTTGCGGTAAATATTGCTTGTAGTTGTTTTAGGTAACGATAAATTCTACTTATATATTATTATATATAGTTAAATTAGATTATTATTGTCATTGAGAGCAAGGAGATATTGCACTTAGCGATCTTATTATTTTTTGTCTTTTTCCCTCCCCTTTCTTTTTATTTTATAATCCAACACATAACTCAAAATTGTGTGAAATCAGAACAAGTTACATTTCTGAATCGCCATTATTTTTGATTATATAATACAGTATTTATTTTGTTCTTTATACTTTTCATAAAAAGAAAGTAATAAACAAAAATAATGATTATAATATTGTGTAGGTTATAACATATGAAAGTGAGATATAAGAATTTATTTAATTTATTCGATTTATATTGTAGTTACGCTTTTGTGTCTCTCATTTATACATTATACTTAGAGAGTTTATTAAAGATTGTAATGTAACAATGATCTTTATTGCTTAATACTTTTACAACAATCTTATAATATCCGATTTATCGGATGTATATATACACATAACAATTATATGGCAGACAAATAGTTCTAGAACTCCCACATTTATAATCGTTAGTTATATAGAGTACCTGACGCACACGATAAAACAACACATTAATTTCAAATAAGGTAAAAGCATTAAGTGTTACGCAAAAAGAAACTTTCATACGTTATATGTCTCTATTCCTTCTAATCAAAAATTTCTTCTTATTTAATAAGAGCGTACGATAAAATATTGATAAGACTTTTCATTCGCATTTTCAACGAAGTTGTAATGATAAATCGATTTAGTTTAAAAATAAAGATATCATTGATGAAACAATACTAAAATATTTTTAATATAATGAAGAAAACATAGATAGCATTGTTCAGCCTTTATAATACTCAGAAGAAACAGCATTATAGTTGACTTACGTAATACATGATATTTAAATAAATAATACTGATTAATAATATTATTTATATAATTTGTAGATTTCAATTGTAATCATTTAAATATTAAACAAACCTTATGGACTCTTGGGAATAAAACAATATCATAAAAATTAATAAAAAGTGCTTGATAATTGATGAATAAATAATTGAAATTGATATCCTATCTGTCACATATACATATATATATATATATATATATATATATATATATATATATATATATATATATATATATATATATATATATATATTGATCGCCATATTGTCGCTAAAACGTTCTAAATTTTAATAAGAACACATGACAATAGTGGAGGTCGTTTGACTACAATCCCTCTAATATTATATTACTCGGTCGGTATAATGTACTGGTTATTAGTAAAGAATTGTCACGTTAGATGGCGCATGATTGTTTTAGCGCGAAATTTTAATTTAGTATTAAATACATATATCAAGCACATCGATGAATAAAGAAAATGTTCAAAATGTAATATTATTTAATTAGGAACTTTTTATTACCCTTCAATTTATATTATTTCAGAGTTCACAGAATATTTTTAATGGCTAAATTTTCATTAACTTTACGATTAAGAAAATAATTAAGTAATATTTTGATTATCAATGATTCTATAATATTTAAATTAATACAACACTAAAATCAATTGTAAAATAATTACCTTGTCTTTTAATAATTTTTATATTGTATATTATAATAATAGTATATCGTTCCTCATAGTTACTAGCCTTATTTCTGGAAAATATATAAATAATTATTATCAATCGTTGATGCTTATTAAAGTTAATGCAACTATGTTATTAAATATAAAATCATCAATTATTAACTTTTTATATTATTCTTTTTTTTGCAGACTCTACCGAATGTTTAGAATGTTACAATGTTAATTAATTTATTTCTCTTTCTTTCTCCCTCCCTCTCTTACTCTCTCTAAAATAAAATAAATAATACTATTTTAATAAGTACTTTATATCCTTAAGAAGATATCATAAATCCTAATTATAAATTTACTTTAGAAAATAATTAAGCCTGTTTTTTTTTAGATCATTAATAAAAATTCTATCTGTTCTTATTAACTGATTATTATATATATATATATATTCATCGATCGTGAATATTCGTTTATAAAATTTTTTCGGATAAAAAAAAGGGAAAGTGGAAAACAAATAAGAAAGAAAGAGTAGAAAGAAAAACATAAAAGATTTCTATTTGTAATTTTCTTCTTACATCCGCGAATTTTGTTCTTCTGTTCTCTATGATTGATTCTCTAATGATTCTCTAATGATACTTCTCTTCTAGTTTCTCCTTATCCTCTTAATCTTTAGTTATTACCACACCTACTTTATCATTCTCCTCTCAATGTGTCGTGAAATTATATTTGAAGAAGCAACGAATATCATTTGGATAGCTAGAGATGATACTAATATAAGATACCATTGCCACACATGCCACAATCACCCCTATCATCATACCAATACACACATTGTACACTACTTTTCTGTGACTCAATATTGATTGGAATACAGATGTTAAACAAGACCATACAACTCAGCAAATACTGTTAAAACTAGGAAATTATTCATTAGTAAAACATTTCTTTGATGGAGTTGAAACAATTGATCACTATAGAAGGCATACCTGCAAGTCTAATATCTTTTTTTTACCTATTCCTCTCATCGAATAAATGATACTATAATAATCGGATCAATCTTCAAGAATTCCCCATCTTCTTAGGAATTTAAAAAACTTATCAATCCAAATAACAGTTCTTCCTCATATTCCATTACACCCTTCATAACTTCTTCGACAATTTCCTTTTTATCTTCCCATTCTTCATAGTCAAACTATCAACGTGATGGGTTTATCGAAGGTATTGATGGAAAACTTCTTTATGGCAGCCACACTAGTTATTCCAGACAATCCATGAAGCTTTCTGTCAATAATAATAATCAACACAACTATAATTTACTACTACCTAAAGGACAATCATTTTTAGAAATTCGCCTAGGAATGATACTAGAAACTATATGCCAAAATATTTCATTTGCCGTTAGTAAATTGGGCAATGAATTCATCTAGAGTCTTCTATTAGTTCTTACTAAATAAATATCATAGTTCTTTGTATTCATTCTTGTTCTCTCAGATATTACATTATGCTAAAAGAACTTCTTTTACAAACTGTGAAATGACAAATGAACTGTATGTTCTTCAATATAACTTCAGTAAATGTACAAGATCTAATACGTAACTGAAACCATTTTAATTACTGTGTAAGATTTTAATGAAAAATGTTTCATACAAAGGTTAAATGATTTCAAAGAGGACATAATTTGCTGTTATTAGTTTTTTAGTGGAGGTATTTGTAAAGAGCATATGATGGTCAAGACTTGTTTCTTCTAAATGGTATCATATAGTTTTTATTACATTAGTCGATCTAGCTTATAAGTCTGTATAAAAAAGTATTAATTATTTTATGTCAGAAAATTATTAGTGTATATTATAATATAAATATTACTAAGAAACCATAACTAATTAACTAAAATTTAGTAAGAGTAATAGTAAGTAAATAGTAATAATAAGAGAGTAATGGTTTTTAAAACATCTCTTAAACTAATAATTTTTCTATATAAATCCGTTAATAATATTTTATATAGATTATGAGCTCGATTGATTTATGTAATAAAATATATGACTCTATTTAAAAAAAAAACGACTTTCGTATGTCTTTTATACATACTTCTAAAAAAAAATAATTAATAACAACAAATTATTTACCCCTTGAAATCATTTAATTTGAAACATTTTTTAATAAAATTATTATTTGTGGAGTAATAAAATGATTCCAGTTACATGCTCTATCCTGTATAGTAATATTATTATATATGAACTACTTATTTTTATATATTATATATGAGTTATGTGATATGAAGCGTAACTTTTGATTGCTTATTAAATTCATGCTGAGTAAAAGCCTCTGCTTTTAATAAGAAGATTCTCTCTATAGTTTCTTATCAATGAAATCATATAAAGGAGCAATAACAATATTGTTTTAGAATATTAAATTTATAAAATCATAATCCTAATGTGATCGCAACGAGATATAATATTTTTATATGTAATTTAAAGCTTCCTTACCTAAAGGGATAAAGTTGTTACGAATAATTATAATGTTCCGATAATATGCTATATTAGAAGAAGATTTCTGAAAATCTATAATATAAAATAATGTAATAATCGTATTGAGCTTTAATGTGAATAATAATATACGACCTTTGATGCGAATAAACGTTTAATTTGAATTATTAAAAGGTATTACAGTATAAGTTACATTTAAATATGCCGTTCCACACTTTCTGTAACGTTATTCTTTAATAATATATGTATTTTAAAAATATCTATACTTTCCAAGTTTTAAATCTCGAAACAAATAAACATAAATTACAATAAATATATTAAATTCAAATATATTCAGTTAAAAATTAAATTAACCTGATTTTCATCTTAAGTTTGTACTGATAGGTTATATCTCTCCAATCTTGTCTAGCATGTTTTCGGAGTCTATTAAGTGGAGAATCGATTACGTTAAGAATAAGAGAAGAATTAACGACTTCATAATTTTAAAGCTTCGACAGATTTCTTAAAAAACATATTATTCAATTTGAATATTACTTATGTCACTATATGAATATACATAATCGAACGGAAATAATTTGATAGGTTGGTACGCTTTAATTTACTAACTTAACCCTGTTGAGTGGTGAATTGTCCAATTCTTGTTAATCTTCAATAAAATGTATAACCATTTTTACAAGATTTTTTCTTGATCATGCAGAGATATCTAGCAATAATTTTACGTGTTTTGTATAAACGATTATAATATTATATTAAAATTTATGGAATATGTCTTATATCACATAAATTGCATGAACATAGGAATGTAAATATGGAAGACATGGAGTTCCAAAACACTCCATGTTACCGTCAACCGCTAGACTTCTATGACTTATAAATTTGGATGTGAGACTGGATATAAAAATTTTATACGGTATATTTATACGTTTATACATTTATTGTTAAGATCGTTGTTAGTTGTGTGCAAAATAGTCAAAATTTTCTATTCACATGTTCGTTAATATTTTTCACTTTGAATAAACGGGCAACTCAAGCTGTCAAGTCAATGTTACAAATTGATATTGTTTCAATAATCCAATTAAAATTGTTAATTTTGCATTATCAGAAAAATGTTGGTGCCTCAAGAGAATCATTTAACAAATTATGAAGATATTTAAGCTTGTAGTTTTCTGAAATACAAATACAAGCATGCACCACAACAGAAGGAAAAAGAAGAGAGTAAATTATGGTGTACGAGCTGTGGAAGTGGTTCGTGGGACAAAGGGATATGGTTTTACTATTTCTGGACAACAGCCGTGTATATTAAGTTGCATTGTACAAGGAAGTCCTGCTGAAAATGCTGGGCTACGAGCAGGAGATTATTTGGTGGCTGTTAATGGTCACAATGTTAGTAAAGTTCCACATGACGATGTAGTGCAGCTAATAGGACACTCCCAAGGTGTCTTGAGATTACAGATAGCTGAAAATTATTATTCCGATTCATCGGACGAAGAAGGTTTTGCTACTGTTAGGTCCAAGCCCAAATATGCTCATAAACCACGTGCAAACAATACAAATGCTATACAGTTACAATGTAGAGTTGCTAAAGTTGTTAGGGATTTACAAAGTGGTGCCATGTTTGATACAACTGGAAGAGCAGTGCAGCAAAGTAAAATACATTGCAGTCACCTTCATCATCGTTGGAACATGAGTAATCCTCTTCCTCCGCCACCTCCTCCTACATCACATAAACGAGATTCTGAAAAAATTGTACATAGAACTGTAGTCGGTTATTTGGGTACTATTGATATTCCTAATCAATTGCATCCATCCTCTATGATGCAGGTATGTATTCGCTTAGATAGTATCAAATAATTTTATCATTAGTTGTTTGATATAAATTTGTTTAATATTTTTAGGTTCTACGAAAGTGTATCAAAAGGTTAAAAGCAGAAAAACGAAATCCGACTACAGTACTTTTAACGATACATGTGGCAAACATAAAACTTACTAATTCAGAAAATCTTGTTATCGCTGAATATCCATCGTATAGAATAATATTTTGTAATTCTTTTTCCGAAGAAGATAAACAGTATTTTGGAATATTAACAAAGTCAGTCAAAGACAAGGACGACATAGTATCGAATTCGTGTCATGTGTTCACTATATATTATAAGTTAATAGATCACGCAATACATTCTAGTACTTGTAACGTATTTGGATTTACATGTACGAAAACCTCAGAATTGAACATGTGCCAAGAATTTCCTGATAGCTGCAATAGTTTAATAGGAGCAATACAAACCTTATACATATCTGATACTACAAATGGCGATGCAAATCCTATGTACAACGAAGCACGAAGACGTCAGGATGCTGCTTCGCCTCAACCTAGCAACGTTAGCACGTCGACAGCTCATTCAAGCAATAGTGATTCCGGTATAGGTTTTAAAGATGACTATCGTTCACGTTCGGAAAGAAATGCAGACTTTTCCCATTCCAGACAACGCTCCATTTTGCAGAGAGTATAGTATTTACTTTTTACGTTATAATCATTTATCAGATGCTTATCTGTCAGTAACGTAATAAAAACTTGGAAGAAAAAAAAATAAAAATAAATAAATAAATAAATAAATAAATAAATAAAAAAAAAACATTCTCTTATTTCCAGGGTCTTATAATGCCTCCTAGCAGAGGAACATTTAACGAAAGTGCAGGTTCTAGGCTCACAGTTCGGGCAATATCCGATTCAAGATGGGAGAATATAATAAGATCGGGTACTTCGAGGGTAAACGGGGTATCATCGTCGTATGAATCTGCAACTGGTATAAATAACGAAAAAGTTTCAGTGAATTTTGACAAGCCACGTGATGGAACGAGTTCGTCTACAGTAGTGGTCGGAAATCGTTCGATCGTTTCAGAAGGGAAAAATTCATGGAGGAGTGGGGATGCCACCACCTGCCCGGGACCATCTGCTCCTGTGGTCATGCAGGGGTTCGGTAGTTCGTCCGTTGGTTCTCTCTCATCTGCCTGTACCACCGCGATGCTTCACGAAGGAACGGACGAAGTTATCGATGCGTCGGAAAATTTATCAAACCAATCGCAAATTTTAACGCGAATTACCGCCTGCGACAAATTGAGCCCAAAGGTCTATTGCGGCATGTCGAAATCGTTGGTCCATAGCTTGGAGGATTTGAATCCTACATCGGAACATTCATCATCGTTTTTACATTCGTACGGTAATAAAAACGACAAACCACGTCCATGGGGAAGCTTGCAAGAAATACGGAGCACTCGTACCTGCACGTCGGACAATTGTTTGGTAAGAAATTATTCTTCTTATTCTTTCTTTCTTTTTCTTTTTATTTATTTATTTATTTTTAATTTCTTCCGATATCTCTTACATCCATTTTTTTTCTTCTGTACTTGCCAATCGAAACCGGATCCGTCTATCGTCGTGTCGTTATATACTTTTTATGGGAGAATTTTCATGGTTTTTCTTTTTTTCAACAATTAACTTAACAAACGCAATAACTTACAAAACGTACATATTTTCCTATTTTAAATGTACATATGTAATTTATCATTCGTACTTCTGTACGATACATAACGAGTAGGAAATGTAATTATTAACTTGTACGTAATGACCTATATTCGTTATCGTTATGATTAATAATTCATTATAATTCAAAATCATGCTAATTCTTCGCGGAAGCGACGCTAGGTAAGATGGTCCCGTACTTTCTTTTTTTTTTTTCACGATTTCCGTTGCTCCCCGTTTTGCTCTCTATTGAAGCTGCGTCATCACATTTCCTGCTTGCCATATAGTTTCCGTTGCTCGTAGGGTAGATCGGTGAATCTATATCTAGGTATATGAACGAAACAGAATATTTACAAAAAAAAAAGGAAAAGAAAAAATATTAAATACGCTTATTTATCCACAATTCTATTTTACAAATAATACGTTCGATTTATCAAAAATAAAAGATCCATTTCTTATTGGACGAACAAATTTAATCGTAAATAAATTAATCTCAATTATGATTCCCTTGAGATTGATAAAAGAAAAGAAAAGAAAAGAAAAAAGAAAGCAAAAAATACAACGAAAAAAAACAACACGTGCAAGTGACTACTATAGCTAATCATAAAATATGAGTCATAAAAAAAATATACAGGGTGTCCTGTTAAACTCGAACATTTTTATTTAATATGCATACGTCTATAAATGAAGTATCGATTTGAATGGGGACACCCTGTATGCAGGGGAACATAGGCACCGTGAGCGCGTGCGTGCGTGCGTGTGTACAGTGTGTATTCGTGTTTATGAGTAAAAGAGAGACAGAAAGGGAGACAGAGAGAGAGAGAGAGAGAGAGAGAGAGAGAGAGAGAGAGAGAGAGAGAGAGAGAGAGAGAGAGAGAGAAAGAGAGAGAGAGAGAGAGAGAGATACGGTTAGAAGACAGCACACACACACGTATGGGTGACACGTTACACTTAACACGACGGGTGTACACGTACACACGTACGACCAGCGTACGTCCGCACGCAGTGATTAGTGTTGTCTGGGTACGAAGTTGCTGCTTTTACGGAGCCTCTCTTCTGGTCAGCAGTGTTGCGCTCGCTAGTGCGCGCTGGTGCGCGCGTACGTCCGTTCGTTCAGAGACGGACGGGACTGCGCGCATTGTGCGCTGCTCCGTAAGAACGTATCGTTTGGGTTTTCCGTCTCGTATTTCGTTATCGTCAGGATTAAATCTTAAGTTAAGTTATTAACGTCGTCGACGTTGTCCTCGTCGTCGTCGATCTCGTCGTTGACCTCGTCGACGTCGTCGTCGTCATCGTCATCGTCGACATCGTCATCGTAAACGTCGTCGTTATCGTTGTCGTTGTCGTCGTTGTCATTGTCATCGTCGTTGTTTTCGTTGTTGTATATATTTTTTTTATTCATCGTCGACTCGCTTGACGTCGTACGATCGTATAATAAAATCGTTTTGTACGTATCGCGCGTCGCCACGGCTGGGCGGAGCCCTCTCCTCGTTGATCTACGCTCGGTCGAACGCGTTTACGGTGATTCTCTTTTTCTCCGTTCTTTTTTTTATTTTCTTAAAAAATTTTTTTTCTCTCTCTCTTGTTATAAGTATTATTTTTTTTTCTACCTTTTTTTCTTTTCTTTTTTTTTTTAATCATTACCTTTCCTTCTCTCAACCTCACACCCTTAATCCAAACCACCGGTCCCGCTCTCTCCCCTACCCACCCACCTACACCAAAGCCGTCGGATCTCCCCTTTCACCCTTTGTCCTCCCGTTGCCGCTTCCCTCCACCCCCAAGTACCCACCCATACACCCCACCTTTTTCTTCTTTACTTCGCGAGTTTTTTTGTGCATTGCGAAACACGTGCGTACAAAACGGATAATTACATGGGATTCCGCGTCATTCCCCGAGGCTGCAGCTTCGTTGGACAGGACATGGATTCTTTAAGAAAATATTCGGTATGATTGTTTAATTGTTATTCGTAAAATTAAATAGTGCGCGTTTAATTCGGACGACGCGCCTTCGAACTTATTAATCCTATTTTTGTGTTATTCAATCGATTTTATTTATTTCTTTTATTATTATTATTATTATTATTATTATTATTATTATTATTATTATTATTCTTTTATTTTTTTTTAATTTAATTTGACAATTTAAACGATATTTCGAAGGACGTTGATAATATTATTCGTTAATTAATAAATGATTAAATTAAAATAATAAATAATAAATTATTTACTAAATTTGAGAGAGAGAGAGAGAGAGAGAGAGAGAGAGAGTTTTATCACGATGGGATAACATTTGACATTAGAGTTGTTAAATAATGCGATAGGAAGCGCGTTAAATAGGTCTTATTGTTTACTCGTTTAATCATTTTTAAATATTTCTTTTTTTAATGACCTACTTCGTTAATATGAATGGAGAACGCAGTCAAGTGTGTATCCACGAGTGTGGATCCTCATTATACGTTATTTCATTCGGATTTCTTTGACACGGATTTCCCCAAACGAAACCTTAAGTTCCCGTAGCAATTGAATTTATTCTTCTGCCGTTATTATAAGAAAAACAATTCTCTTAAAAATGTTTGTTCCATTTGCGACGAAATAGAGACGTTAACGTTATAAATTGATTTTATTCGAGTAAGATATTAGATAAGATATATTTTACGTGGTCGCGTTTAAATTAACGTCGATTACCTTTAAATAAGATCTTATGTATTACACACACACACATTATATATATATGATTTTATATATTATTATTATAAGACTTTATATTTTCTTCTTATTCTTCTTCTTATTATTATTATTTGACTATATTTATTATTATTATTATTATTATTTTACTTTATATTTTATTATTATTATTAGTATTATTGTATAAGAATAATTCTCTCTCTCTCGTATTTTATTTTATTACGCGTTGGTGCATTTATTAGAGACACACGGTCCGTAAGGCGGTAACAACTCTCGAGCGAGTATCATTAAAATACATGGGAAACTAGAAGTACTTGAATTGAATATCGCGTGGGACTGTTGTGTATATTCTCACGTTGTTCACGATGGAACAAGCATCGTGCAACAGGTGCTGCGTGACGAACAAACTCAGATTCTTATCATCGAATTGGTTTTAGTGTTGTATAGAATCCGCAGTTTTTTCTTTTCTTTTTTTTTCTTCTTTACTTCCTCATCGGCGCAATGAATCTGCTTTTTTCTCGCGGATTCTTGTTGGAGTTGATCTTGTTGTCATGATTCACGAAAGAATTCGTGGGATTTAATGAATTTTTCTTTTTCTTTTTTATATACTAAATCAATTTCTTTTATCTTCTAAAGAGAATAATATTGTTTAATTAATATTTTTTATATCGTGGGATTATAAAAAAAAGGAGAAAAGAAAAGAAAAAAGACTATATACGATCGTAGATTTAACTTCTTTAAAACTCTCGTCTATTTAAACAGGAACTGTTAATTTGACTATTAATACGCAACCCTCCTGTTCTATTCGACATCGTTCACAATGCATAACGGAGCACGCAAGTCCGTTCTCTTGTGTTGCTTTTACGGTCATTTGTTACGTATAAAACGAAACGCATTTTTTCTTTTCTTTTATTTTTCTTTTCTTTCCTTTTTTCTTTTTCTTTTCTTTTCTTTTTTTTTCGTCCTTAGTCGTAATTTAAAATAATTGATTTATCCCTCAATTACAGCATGGAAGTACAGAATCATGTGACAAAGTCAGCGATTGTAAGAGCGTACATACGTGGGCAAATGGATTTGAAAAATTATTGGGTGATCCAAAGGGTTTGCAGACGTTTGCAGTAAGAATAAATTCTTTTTTTCTTCTATTCGTAAAACTACATAAATAATAAAATTGTTTGATCGAATATATAACGCATATAATATACGCATATAATTGTTTATTTTTCCTTTTTTTTTAAGGAATTTTTGAAGAAAGAATTTAGTCATGAGAATATTTATTTTTGGGCTGCTTGTGAAAGATATAAGGATACAGAGGATCCAATTAGTCGGTGCAGATTAGCTTGGCAGATTTACCAACGCCATTTATCAAATACAGCGGCAGAACCAGTAAATGTTGACAGCCATGCTTCTGGACAGATCACTCAAGAACTTCTTAATGAAGCCCCTGCGGATCTTTTTTTACAAGTATGTGATAGTGGATTTCTTTTTCTTTTATATATATATATATATATATATATATATATATATATATATATATGAAAACGTGTGATTCAAGTGAACGCGTACAAAAGTTCGAGCTAACAACACCTTGTAGGATCCTTATTATTTATTTTGATTTTCTGGATATTTTTTTTCATAGGCACAAAAGCAGGTGTTTAATTTAATGAAGTTCGATAGTTACCCTAGATTTCTAAGGTCTGAACTTTATCATCATTGTTTAGAAACAGGAAATAGTGCTATCAATATAGAAGATTATGATTTAAATCTTATTAGTTCACCTAGCGTGAAACTTAAGAAGAGCCATTCGGATGCGGAAGACCGTTGCCGGAAATCTATTCTTCCTTGGCATAGAAAAAATAGGTAATTAATATTTATCTTTAAAATCACAATAAATAATTTTATTCTATGGACATTTATTTCTATTTTAACATTTACAGATCAAAATCGAAAGATCGTGGTGAAACAGAGTACAATAAAGCCCCCAACCGAAGTGAAACTATATACAAGAGTTTTACTACCATTAAGAGAGAAGCAGAAGGTAATAACAATGAGGATAGCGTATCTATATCTAGTAGCAGATCCTCTTTAGCATCATGGGATTTGGCATTGAGGCAATCATTCAACAAACATGTAAGTATCATATAATATATATTAAAAAGAAAAGGATATTTATATTTATATTATTTATATATTGGTGTAATAATATTACGTGATAAAAAATTTAAGAATGGATTACTCGTATGTAGAGAAGAAAAAATAATAGGTTCCATTAACATGGGTCCGGAAATGCTTAATTTCTGAGTTATAAGGCTTCTAAGTATAATTATAATGTATTGCCATCCGGCAAACCATAAACGAAATGCATTGACGCGAATGCATTCATTTGAATATCATTTGAATATCATTGTCTCAACAGCACACTAGAATGAATAACGCATATTCAATACATAAAATTCCAATAATATCTAACAAGCCACAAAGTCAGGAATTTTCGGACGTGTCTGGAATTAAATGAGACTATGAATTTAGGCATGTATTCAGACATGAAGTAGACATTTCAAACATTTCATATGTAAGGAAATGTCAATAGAGCGTATCATAATTCCAGGAAATAAACATAATTAGAATACATTAAGATCATACTTGAAAGTTTTATAACTTAGTAATTAAGCATTTCCGGACTGATGTTGATCAATAATCTATTTTATCTTTTTCTTCATATGAGGAATTCAATTCTGAAGTTTTGCTGCATAGTTTTTGTTGAAATCTTTATATAATATTGACGTTGGGAGAAAGTTACATTTTGAAAGAAACCTTAACAAAAATCTCTTTTTTACATCCTTACGTATAAATGATAATATAGTTTTAACACTTAATACGTGTTAGTGGCATTTCAATTTGGTTCATTATACAATTTATTATATTTGATACAATAATATCGTATATTGAATTATTTTAATAACCAGGGAAGTAGACATTAAATTTTCATTTATTTCTCATATATGTGAGTTAGTTTGTATAACTTGTAGTCAGTATCGTCCTGTGAAGGACAGTTGAATGAAAAGAAAGAAGTTCGCACCAAATGTACCGGGTTGTGTCGAGTAATATTATCGGACGGGTCCACTACGGTAGTGCCGACTAGCCAAACTGAGAGCATTAAAGATGTGGTTACTCGCCTCCTCGATAAAAGAGCTCTTCGATATACTAACTATGATGTTCTTATACTAGCTACGGATGAGGTTTGTGTCTCTTTCTATTTACATAATGCCAATTCAAAAAGCATTAAAATGACTAACACAAATCGACAAATACTACATTATATTTGTATGCATTGGAGTCAATATTGCTAAACGCAGATTTAAATTGTTAGATGATAGATAAAGGTTATGGGATATATTGGTATTTTGCACGTATTATATTCTGTTTCTCTCTCCCTCTCTCCCTCTCTCTCTCCCTCTCTCTCTCTCTCTCTCTTTCTCTCTCTTTTTATGATATCTTGATTCTATTATTAATTCTTATATTGCACATATATTTTTATAAAATGAGGAAACTACAAATGCTTAAATATTCATGGGCTGTTGTACTGTTAATATAAATAGGATGGAAATATCTATGGAAAAAAGGCTTGAACGGTATATATAATAAGAATATAACTTTAAATATATCGAGGGTTTAACCATTGCTAATGCTTATAATTTAATGTATATAAGATAACATATATATATATATATATATATAAGCAATGTCAAATTTTAAGATGTAACACTTATTAATCATTAATAATTTTATTTATTTTCAGGTAGTGGATACAAAATATCCTTCTTCAGTATTAGCAGGACAAGAGGTAGAAGTTGTACCAACAAAGGTTTTAAAAGTTGATTTACCTTCACGTAGAGTAATTACCGTGATCGCACATAAGGGAAGGACTCTTAAAGAAGTACTCAGGCCTCTTTTGAATAAATATGGTTTCAATTTGGATTTAATTAGTATTTGGAGCGAGGGTCATCGCGTTTGTATGGACATTTCAGCTATTAATGCACCCACAAGACTTACATTGACTATAAACAACGAAGGTGAAATATATACATAGATAAAAACATTTGAGACAAAAAAATATGTGGTGTCTATAAGAATTTTCTGATTATAAATTAGATGCCCAAAGAGATCCAGCTTTGGTCAAGTATTCTGATGAAATATCACGTGGACAGCCAACCTTGGATGAAATAACAAATAAAGTATTCGAAGAATTGTTAGTAGGAAAAAGTGCGAGCAAATATCAATATAATGAAGGCTCATGTAAAGTATGTCTTTCGCAACGAATACAAAAATCTATTTAATTATTAAATCTTCATAAATATATATATATAAATTTTAATACATATATTTTTTTTCCCATATCACAGTCTGATGATCAACGTTCCGAAGGTTCTTCCATACTGCCAAGTAAATTTTTTGTCCGTGATTCTACCATGCATGGGAAAAAGAAGGTACGGTTGATTAAATTTCTTTTTATTTATATAAAAAATATTGACGTTATATTATTAATAAGACATTAAATGTTTATTTCAATACTTTTGAAGATGAAATCGAAGTACACCACTGGAAGTGAGAAAAGTGGTGGCACTACTGAGTCCGTTAGCGAAGAAACTACTAGACCTCATCCTCCTCTTATTGCAAAATGGCGTAATGGCGTGAAATTGCAACTTCCTGGAAGGTTTGACGGAGATGGTAAATTTCGAATCTTCGATTAAATCATTGATCTTATTACATTAAATGCGTGTGTATATATATATATATTGTATTTATTTGAAAATATTATTACTTTATAGATTTGTACGAGGGATTGAAAAGGGCACAACGATCTAGGCTAGAAGATCAAAGAGGAACAGAAATTAATTTCGAATTACCGGATTTTTTAAAGGTAAACAAAACATATACTATGTTACAAATCATTGCCATAATTGATGAATAGGATTTGAATCATCTAGAGATAGGAAGAAAAGGAAATGTTAATTATAAAATGAGCATATTAATTAACAATTAACTATTTAACGAAACGAAATAAAATAGAATGAAAAAGTAAATAAATAAAAAAGAAAAGAAAAGAAAAAAAAGAAAAGAAAAAAAAATTATTCTATGAGAATGTCATGCTTACATGCACTGTAATCTTAAGTTCATTGTCATAATGCATTTCGACTCTTAAAGCTATGAAATTACTAATCAGAACAAGGAAAATGGGAAACCTTTGGATCGCAACAAGTTTCGAAGAGCACGGGTAACGCCCACCAATTTCTGCGAGGGAAGCACGAAATTCTATGATACTGGAGAGGAAAAAGATGTTACGACCGGACAAGAACGTGCAACGTACTTGACAAACGGTAGAATCGTAGAACGATTAACAACAGTGCCTGATACAATAGAATCCGTGAGTAAAGGTCTTGAAGCGTCATTTACTTTGGATGGAACTATAGTTGACGGGGATCAGACAATCGTTGAAAATGGATTTCGTTCGGACCCAAAACAACATCAAGAGTCCCATTCTGTGGATAGTCAGGTATCGCCAACTACAAAATTATCGAAACCACCACCATTACCGCCAAAACCTAAAAATCTCGTTATGAACGTAGTAAAGACTAATTATATTATGAATAATGCATCGAAGACACATCAAAAATCTGGAAAGGAGAGTCCTATGAACAATCAATCGGAATCTTGTCAAAATAAAAATGTTATCATTTAGCTCGGATTTTATTTTACCGGTTGTCAATCAATTGACAAATTTTTAGATTATTATAAAACGTCTAAGCCCTTGGAATAAATATAATATAGAATTTCTTGCATTTTATATCTATGTGTCTTCGTTCATAGATCAAGATTTGATAAGAAGGAAAGAGAATCATACTGGGACGATTCGCTAACGATGTTAGAGATTATTTTGACATATCCATGAAAAATTACTTCGTAACATTTTTATATTTAATAGAAATTCAATTAAATTAAAAAATAAACAAAAGAAGAGGCCTTATATAAATAGAAAAAAAGAAAAAAAAAATAAGTTAAAGTATTGACTTGGGAGGATCTTTTATTTTTACTTTTTCCATGATAAGAAGAAATCGATAAAAATGTACGAATAGACTCAGGAAAAAAAATCGGACGGTGCTACGCGCGAGCATGGAAAGTACGAGATATTTTAACAAAAACATAAGAAAAAGAAAAAAACGTCGAATCGTAGCTGTAAACGGAGCATTTCTTGACAGAATTATTCTTAAAATAGTATTTATATGGCGGAGGTTATTAATATTCTTTTTTATTATTATTATTATTATTTTTTTGTAATTTGATATTTTAACGCAAACTTAAACGCTCCAACGCTATTGTGGCCTTCGAAAAATACTCCCTTTGTAATTTAGCCAAGATAAAAACAAAAAAGTATATGTACATGTATATTATTATATTCTCACAATCACGTAACTACATGCAGCTGTGTTAGTAAAATAGCTTTTTACGTGCCTTAAAATTAACGATACCTTTCATGTAAGATCGAGAATATAGCACAGGACAATGTCGTGATCGTTATATTTATAACTTTATGATATATATTGTTACATTCCTGGTTGTACAGGACACGTTAGGAATATTTTATTATATTTATAATCATCGACGCATGTGTTGTTACAACAACGATAAAGAGAGATTTGTGAAAGGAATCCACAAATTTAACACGAATAAATAAATTATCGAAATTTCGTTTAACAAATTGTATCTATTTAATTCGTTCTCACCTTTGTGATATTTAATTACGTGGACAATACGATGGTCGTTCGAAAAAATTCACAGCATTTCTTTCAAGTTTTAAGAATGAAGTTTATGAATGATTAAACGAAAAAATAAAAAAATTTTTTTTAAAAGCCGCGAACTTTTCAAATGACCCAAATGTATTAATTGATTTAATACTATCAAGTGTTTAGCAAGAAAATAATATTTTACATATTAACAAACGATCTGTTATATATGAATATATTATTTATTTATTTTTCATTCGGAAACGAAGTTACGCGTTTAAATCGAGAAAACAAATTTAACTACTTAACGATGATTCGTTCCTTTTATCGATTACGTATTTCCGATTGGTGTCGTATTTCCGACCGACAGAGAGCGCCACCGTTTTTGGCGCGCGCACGTACCGCGATCGACGTATTATTTCTTATAGATAAACGATTTATATTTGAAACGTATGCGTTATGGAGGGTTTAACAAATTTATCGTCATATTGGAATTAGCTTCCAACGTAATAATATCGAATGATCGATCTTTCTTATTGGTCATGTTAATTCTATTGGTCATCAAACAAGATTCTCACGTCGTGATATCATCTTGTCTAGGTAAGCATTATTTTTGTTCTATATTTCTTTCTTGTAACAGGATACATATGATACGTATATAAATATATATATATATATGCATATTATATATATATATGTATGTGTATATGTATATATGTATATTTTTTTTCATTTATTTATTTATTCGTTTTAACGTTAGATAAATTTCGAAAAAAAATTGTTTACCTTCAAAATGAACGTTTCGATGTATATCAATTATTAATTAGATCAAATACTGTAACATAACCCATTAAAACAACCTTGTATGATCAACTTATTTAACGGCTATGATAATTTTCTTATTTAAGGTTAATGGATTAATCTGATATTAGTAAATATATGTATGAACGTTCGAGGCTCGGAAAGGACAGGTCGATTCCTCTTATTTCGACTTTCTTCAAATTATCTTCTCTCGTTGATCGTGACTTCGCGATATAGTTGATACATATATGTCATATGATGTTACGTCATTATAGGTTAAGCTTTATCGGCTTTGATGGGTTTGATGATTTCTCCTCCCCCACCTTCTTCACCTCTTTACTCCACTCTTCTTATATATATATATATATATATATATATATATATATATATATATATATATATATATAAATTAATAATTGGTATGGAAAATTGTCGTCTAATGATCCATGAGAAATTTTCAACGATCTCTCGAATTTCAATTTTTGAGGGACATCCGAACAGCGATACGATACACAATGTGTCACCGTATATACGAGATTCAATTGTGTGTTTGTGTGGTGTATGTTTTTGTGTGTGTGTGTGCGTGCGCGTGCGCGCGCACGTATACGTGCTGTATATATATATGTAACGCGTTTATGTATATAGGGTGATTATAAATTAAGAACCAGTTTAATATCTCGTTTATTAGAAATAGAAAATTAGAATATGTTCATTTATGATTCTTCTAAATTTCGTAGTTTATTTAATTTTTTTCCCCGAGATAATTAATTGAAATATCTAATTAATTAATCAATTAGAGAACAAAATTTTTTACGGCATTTCGTAAGAAAAATTAAAAGATCATTAAACTTCCTGGTTCAACCGGAAGTCACTTCAATCAACCGAGTGTTTTATTCCGTACTATTAAAATATTTCACACATGAGATCATGAAACTTTTCTTAATATATATATATATATATATATATATATATATATATAAATATATATATATATATATATATATATTTATTTTATACATACATCATACATACATACATACATAGATATTTTTCTTTTTTTTCTATTACTTTCAACAAAGGAGATATTCAACTGGCATCTTAATTTATTATCACCCAGTATATATGTATATACATGAAATTTGATCTATATAATTCAACGGGTCAACTAGCATCATCGTCATCCTCATCCTCATCTTCATCATCATCATCATCATCATCATCATCATCATCATCGACTTCATCACAAGCGTACGAGATGATACAATAACTTTCCTATGACAACCGAGAAGCTAAATATTTTTTGCTATTGAGGGTGTTTTCTTACTTCTTTTTTTTTTCTTTTAATTATTTCTTGAAGATTAAATTTCATTGGTACGCTTGCTGCATGTCAGGGAGTCATGGGGTCGTCAGCGTTGCTCAATTTAAAAGACCAACCGTGAATATCACTTGTCGTGTACTTTACCGACTGAAATACAACAATTTTGTTATAAACAGTACGAGTTATTTACGTAGGACAAATTACGCGTTACTTCCTTCTTAAGTAATTTCGTATTAATAGATTATTAAATGACGTCAAATTAGAAGCCGAATTTTTCAAATCCAAACGATTATTACAATTCTATATCGTATCTTGTACTTTTTCTACTTTTTACTTTTTCATATTTATATTAATATTTCATCTCGCAAGTTCCGATACTAACGTACCATTTTTGTTCTCTATAACTTCTTCTTATCTTCATTAAAGAAAAAA
Source organism: Dolichovespula media (assembly GCA_911387685.1). Taxonomy (NCBI): domain Eukaryota; kingdom Metazoa; phylum Arthropoda; class Insecta; order Hymenoptera; family Vespidae; genus Dolichovespula; species Dolichovespula media. The sequence continues at coordinate 1,117,640 of OU426869.1, forward strand.
ATATAAAAAAATAAAAAAAAATAATAAAAAAGAAAACACCCAATACTACCGTATCACTTTTCCCAACAATTTGATTAACCCTCGTAAAAAATATTTTCATTTTCAGCAAGCTTTTGATCGTTATAAACATTTAACGATTACTACGACTTAGCGACGAAAGAGATCGAACTATGGTTAGTACACACGCATAGTTGTAATACACATGACACACAATATACATATACACACGCACGCAAGACGCATTATACACCCAATACAGACGCACGCACAGCTGGAAATTTAAATCTCCTTAAGGATAGGCAACCCAATCGGCGAGCAGGTCGTGAAGGGTAAGGGAGGAAGCTGTAAAGTTTCTCTTCGGTTATACGAGATGCATATATATACGTACATGCGCGCGCGCGCGCACACACACACACGCACACACACGCGCACGCACACACATATCATACATACATACATACATACATACATACATACATACATACATACATACATACATACATACATACATACATACATACATACATACATACATACATACATACATACATACATACATACATACATATATACATACATACATATATACATACATACATACATACATACATACATACATACATACATACATACATACATACATATATATATATATATATATATATATACATATATACATGCACCGTAAATAAGTGTGGGTATATACATATATATAATATGATATATTGTATGTATGTATATATGTATATTTATATGTATGTATATGTTATGTATAATATGCGAACTATAGATACAAACATGTATATATAATACATATTTTATATATATATTATACGTGTGTGTATATATATATATATATATATACACACACATATATACAATACAAGAGATCACACGCGTCACTGTTCTCGAGTCGCTCGAGTAACCGAGTAACGGACCGTTCGCAATATGTGGGCGAACTCTCATATATATACCGTACATATCTATCTGTATATATTTGTGTACACATATATATATAGTATCCACACACGAAAGTAGTGACTGTTACGAAGGGTCTGGACCCCCCATAATACACCAGACGGCGACATTCGGTCCTCGTCTCTTTCTCTCTCTTTTTCGGTCTCTCTCTCTTTCTCTCACGAATGTATGAGCTCTCGCTCACGCACTTATCCGTCTTCCTACGCCTCCCTCCCCACTCATCCTCCTCTTCCTTCCTTCCCACCTCCATCTCCCTCGATGTGTCCTCTCTCGCTTCTTCCCTTTTTCTTTTTTAATTTTTCTCTTTTTTTTTTCTTTCCTCTCTTCTCTCTCTCTCTCTGTCTCGAGGTCGTCGTCGTCGTCGTCGTCGTCGTCGTCGTTGGTGCTTTGTTTATCGCAAATATGCGCTCACACTGTGGTATTAGAGACTTTCCTTCTTTCATAAGAAGAGAACAGAACGAGAACGGACGTTCGTCGGTCAGTTTATGTCGAAGTGCGATTGAGTGAGGATCGTCGCGTGCGATCCACGAAATAATCACGATCACGAATTCCTCATCATCATTTAATCCATTAATCGTAATTGTCATTGTCATTTGTTGTGAATGAGAGCGAGAGAGAGAGAAAGAGGGGGGAGAGGGAGAGATCGGTAACGTTCGTTAAATCTCGCCGCCATTTTTTTCCCCTTCTGATCGATCGATCGTTCGACAGACCACCTTGTTTTTTCCTTCTTTTTCTCTTTTTATCTCTTGTTACTCGTGGATCACATTCTCAAACGATCATATTGCTTCCTCCTTCTCTTCCTCCTCCTCCTTCTCCTCTTCTTCTTTTTTTTTCGTCGTTCTTGTCGTATGTCATGTTTGTTGATGCAATCGAAACTGTGTAATTATTGTATTTCATTATGGATGTATTATCGATTCCATTAAATCATTACTTACGTATTTTTAATTAATTTAATTAAATAAATTATACGTTATTAATCGAATAGATTTATCGACGTGCATCATACACGTTATTAACGTGATATATTAACGAGAATATCGTCGGGACGAAAGATCGTACGATCGTATAACTCGCTAAAGAATTATCGGGATTGGACAGTTATTACTTCGTAAAAAAATACAGTAAGTCGTAGAGAGTACTGCTTAGAAACAAGTTTGTAACCGTCCGTCCCTTTTGACATTGAGAGAGGCATATCTCTCGGGCGGCGACGTGTTTGCTATTGCGATTAATCAGCTGATACTTCCCTCTATCTTATATGTATACCACTACTATAGGTTTTTGTCGAACCAATAGAGAAGTTCGTTCCTTTGTATTTTCAAAGATTCGCATTTATTTTTTCGGTTATTGAAAGAAACTTTCATGGCAACGACAGTTTGACGTTCGATCTTATTAAGTATTTGAAAATTTATTACAATATAATTATAGTATTTCGATAGAAATATAAATAAAATATTGCTCTGTATATCATATATTATTGATTATATATATATTATCGCGTGTATGTGTGTGTGTGCGTGTTCATTGATTTGTTTATTAGGTATACAAGAAGTTACATGAATAAAAAAATTAATAATATGAATAATATTTGAATAAAAATGCGAATAATATTTGTTGTCGTTTGTTGATCTGTTTTCTCGTTTTCATTTTCTTTTGTATTTATTTTTGTTTCCGCCCATATTTAACCACCCACGTAATTTTCAATATCATTTGTTCGACATTATTTAATTTAATATTGGAGAAGATTTTTTTGTTTTTCTTTTCCCTCTTATTTTATACGTTTTTGATAATTCATACGATAAAAATGATTCGTCCTTTTCTTTTCTTTTATCAAACAGATAACGAGACACATAGGTGAAGAACAATGTCACAGGTGCGTAGAATCGTTCCGTTAATGAAAATCACCGAGGTCGACGAAGAGAATTCTCCGCGAAAGGTTCAGGATGCGTCGCTGGAGATAGTCTCGCCGGTATCTAGCGTGATTCGTGATTTCGATAAGTCTACGATATCGTTAAAAGAATGTATGAAAAGTGATGCGAATAATTCAGATCTGCGTTTGGGTAAGTCCTTTCAATAATCACACTTGTTTTTGGTTAAACATTATTTTTTTTTATTTGTAATTTTTTAATTTTTTTCTTTTTTTTTTAAACAAATCTATAAAGGTTATACTTCTCTTTGTTCGATAGAATGTACATCGAACATTATCATCATCATCATCATCATTATTATTATTATTATTATTATTATTATTATTATTATTATTATTATTATTATTATTATTATTATTATATTTTTTTTAATCTATGACCTATAATTCAATTTTTTAGTTTTAATCAGTTCGGCGTTTGAAAGTTATTGATGGCCGATCGAATCAAACAATAATTTTTTAATAATAGTAATAATATAGAACATTGATGTTAGATAAAAGTATAGACAAATGGTTCAAACGTAAAATAACGTCGTCGGTAATTTTTTTTTTATTTATGTAACGTAAATACGTTGTTAATAAAATAAGTCAAATTTGTTTAACGGATATGATAGGAATAATAGCAATAACAATGTAACGGGGTAACGTCAGGTCTGGTCTACGAGAGGCGTGTATCTCAGGGAAGAAACGGGATGGTATGGGGTGACAGGGATTTCCCCGTCCTTGAGGAGTCCGGGGATGTCTGCTACGGCTTTGAACTCCTCGAACGTCGTCTTTAAGTACCTCGCGGTTCTCATTCAACCCGAGACGCATCGTTAAATTCAATCCTAATTCGACCATTCAATACGTTATTTTCATTTCCTTTTATTATTATTGTTATTATTATTATTATTATTATTATTATTATTATTATTATTATTATTTTCTTTTCGTTTGCGACGAAAGGGATGAACGATATATAATGTTATCATTATTCGATAACGATATATAATTTTTTATTATAAAATATATTTGTATTAATAATTTCGGTATTAAACAAAAAAAAAAGACAAAAGAAAAAATGTTTAATTGCAAGAAAATTAAACATTGTATTACTTAATTCATTTATTGATTAAAGTATGAATTGAAATGGGTTGAAATGTCGATTTAAACGTTACGCAGTGCTGACGTTAAACTAATTCGTGGAACACGTCGGATTGTTGGGTATAGCGAAGAAAGGAGGGCTGTTAGTCCATTGTTTAGAAAAAGATAGGTTTGGAAGGAAAGGCGAGAGAGAGAGAGAGAGAGAGAGAGAGAGAGAGAGAGAGAGGGGGAGAGAGAGAGTGTAATGTAATCGAAAGCAGCTTGCCTTTGAACCTTCGAAGTCGTGTCGATAGCAAAAGTGAAATGCGTCGTACGGTCTCTTGTATTTATTGGCGCCCATCTTGAGACGGAATAAACGATTGTGTGCGTACTAGCAGTAGGACCGTTGAGCACCCCTTCGTAACCAAGAGGCAAGTAGTAGCTCGTGCCGAACTTTTAGACCAGGTGCTCACCTGCCTTTTCGTCGGGTGGCTGACTGGCTGGCCTGGCTGGCTGGCTGGCCTGGCTGGATGGTTGGCTGGTTGGTTGGCTGGCTGGCTGGCTGGCTGGCTGGCTGGCTGGCTGGTTGACTGACTGGTAGGCTGGTTGGGTTGGTGCCCTCTTTTGCCCTGGCGGGAGCCCAGCCCTGTGTTGTTCTCTCTCTCTCTCTCTCTCTCTTTCTCTCTCTTCCCCTCTCTTTTCTTCACTCTATTCGTCGTATTGGTGAACGGCACGCTCTACGTATAGTCTTCTTCCTTTCGCACACGCATCGCCGTCTCTCTCGCTCGAAGGGCACTGACCTACCCCCGTAATACGAAGACCGTTAAGAGATCAGCTGTTCGCTCGCAAAAAGTCTCAGATTCGCGCGTTTCTCCCTATCGCGACGGGACACCCATCTGGGTTTGCCTGCTCGGCTCGCGATTTTTAAGGAGTTGGGTGGGGGTAGAGATATTACGATTTGTCATTATATAATAATTGCAGTTTTCATTTTTTATTGGAAATATATATGTGTATATGGAAATATATATATGTATATTATTATTATTATTATTATTATTATTATTATTTCTATTATATATTTCATATATATTTCATCCAATCATTGTCTTTTATTTTAACGTGTGCTCACGATTCATGATTTTTAAGGAGTGGGGTGGAGTTAAAGATTTGTCATTACGTAATAATTATAGTTTTTAATTTTATATTTTTAAATTTTATAATAACATATATTTCATCCAATTAACGTCTCCTATTTTAATGTGTAGCTTTTCTATTCGCGATTTTTAAAGAGTAGGAGCGAAGAGATTATTTGTAGTTACGTAAAAATTTTATTTTTATATTGTTAATATATATTTCATCCAATCAACATATCTTATCTTATCGTGTGTCTTAATGAAATCTAATTTATTTGGAATTGCATCTGTTATTTAAGGGGTTACGTAAACTTAGATCATTTAGGAAAAGACAATTTCTAGGAATTTTTTTTCTTTGTCTTGTGATTTATTTTCTTAATAAAAAATTATTGAATATATGTGCTCCTCTGAGGACTGTTTTTCGCAAAATAAAAATTAAAATAGTCTGTTATCTTCATCGATTGTTATCAATGTCGAACCAAGTAGAGCCATTTTTGATAACACTTCGATAATACGAGTATTATCAAAAATGAAAAAGACCAAGAAATCCTTAAAGTGCGTTAAAAAAAACAAAACTATTCTTTCACTGACCGAGGTGATTTTTAATATCTTGTATTTAATGAAAGAATTTGAGTGATCGAATTTACTATACGATTATTATCAATAAAAAATATCCGCAATTTTTTAACGATTAAGGAAAAAAACAGACTTAAAAAAAAAATTATCGTACGACAAAAACTAGATAACGATATGAGAAATTAATGTTAAAAAGAAATTGTATTACATTTCATTCGAATCGTTTCAATTTTCAAAATATCATTGCCACGTTGAAGTTGAAAAACACAATTTTTAATAAAACAGGTTTTAATAAATTTTTATTTATTGATTTATTTATTTTTTGTTAAGTTTCATATCAGTATCGATTTCGAAACGGCTGGTAAATCGACACAATGGGTTATTTCGGAATTTTTAACGACAAATTTTCAAATAACATTCGCGAACGATACAATACATTGTTAACGAATAAAAATATTTTTGAAAAATCGATCTTTCTTTTTTTTTTTGGGAGGCATTTTCAATTTTCGATTTATTTTACTTACGTACTCCCCGTTAATACGATGTCCATCGATGAAATTTTTTCTATTATCGTAGTATCGACGTAGTATTCTGCCACATGTTCTCCTCGTTCTCGTTCGTTGCCCCGGAAATACGTTGCACTTTGCTAAAGGGTAAAACCTAGAGGTTGACTTACGTACTGCCGCACTATTATATCACTCGTAGAACGTCTCTTGTCTGGAGAGCAAAAAATAGGAAACGCATTCTCACTACAAATATTTACGCGTGACTTATTTTATCGTATTAAATTATTATTTATTAATTCTTTTTTTTTCACAAATTCAATATTAATTACCAATGGCTTCTACGTTCGCGAAAGTATGCGAGTAAGCGCGTACGTAATTACTTGAAATACATTCGTTCATTTCCCTCGACACGAGAAAGAAAGTGGGGAAAAGAAGGGTCTCGCCTCGGTGAACTATAGTAATTGATGTTAACACTACTACTGGTACGGGTAACGACCAACGGAAAACGTACACTCGGAATGGAAAAAAAAAAAAAAAACAGAAAAAAGAGAAAAAGAAAACAAATAAAAACAGAAACCGTGGCCGTAAGGTGGAAATGCACCTGTTTCGCTCGCGATAATAATACTTTAGACGGCTAAATATCTATTAAATTCGATTGTCGATTAGTTTGATACGTTCTAACCTTCGTTCTCGTTAATAATCTCTTATCGTATGCGATAAAGATTTAAATAACTCTCTTTGACGAAGAAAGATTATTTTATAGAAATTCAAGTTGCGCACAATGTTTTTTTTTGAATATAAAAAAGACAAAAGAAAAAATGGAAGAATTGAATGAAAAACTTTAAATCAAATATCATCAAACTGTATGAGTACGAGTAACAAACTTTTCGTGACGGGTTAAAATATATCCCACCATGCCATAAAAACCTAAACGAAAGGTGGGGCCCAGTTTTAAATCCCACCTAACCTCGAAGGGTTTTGAAATGATATTTAATTTTTTATGAAATCTCGATCATTGATCGATGAATAATCATCATCCCGATTCACGATACTACCGATCATCATTATCATAGTATCATGTATTTGCTTATCGTTCTATACGATGATGAGAAAGATACGACGGAATCCAGCTTTGACGGTACCCCCACCTCCTTCATTTCCCCTTTCCCTTTCCTTCTCCCCTTTTTTCTTCTTCTTGCCTTTAACTTTCCCATCGTTCACGTACGAATTGTTCCCATACGGGAATGACAGTTGCGACGAATCGATCCGAAAAATTTCATCGATTTAAAAAAAAAAAAATAAATAAAAGAATAGAAAAGAAAAAAGAAAAGAAAAAAAGAGATACGAAAATGTCCGAAAATTGAGTTTTTTGAAACGAAATTTCGTGTGATAAGGAATTTCATTCGAGAAGAAATTGAATTGCAAATATATATTATGTATTGATACAAATATATATTATATATATATATTATACTATTCAGAAAAATATATATTATATAATATAAATTATATTATATACCGCATATATATATATATATATATATATATATATATATATAATACGCACATACATATATACGTGTGAATGCGATTGTATAACTTACGTACGTAAACGTGTAGAACAATATAAGCGACGGGGCAGGACACCGGTGATAAAGGTAACAAAAAAGAAAAAAAGAAGAACAGAAAGAGAAGAAAAAAAGAAAAATAGGAACGGCCGAAACGAGAAGCGCCAACCTTTTTTCGGCCGATGGCTTTCCGATCGGGATTTAAAATTTAAATATCTTCGCGTAAGAGACTGCTCCAAGGAATATAGCGGAAGAAAGAGAAAGAGAGAAACGTAGACGGAAAGAGAGAGAGAGAGAGAAAGAAAGAGAGAAAGAGGGAAAAAGGACGAGGGAAAACGAGAGTGAGTGAGAGAGAGAGAGAGAGAGAGAGAGAGAGAGAGAGAGGAGGGAGAAAGGAGTAGGGGGAAGTGAAGAGACGTAAAGGGTTTTCAGGACCTTGGGGTCTTCTACGGGACATATTAACATATCCTGTAGGGCCGGTAAGGCAGGTCGCGCAACATTTTGGAATATGAAGGCTTGCACTTAGGCAACCTTTAACGGTCACAGACCGAATTACTAATCGGGCCTTTTTTTCACTATGTCTCTCTCTCTCTCTCTCGAATAAATTCTTCCTTAACGAACCTTTCGTCGGTCGAAAGGAATGGAATAAAGATAAGAAAAGAAAAAAAAAAGAAAAAGGAAGAAAAAAATGTAACAATTATGTTTCTTAACATTGTTGGCATTTCTTAAATACCTTTTATGATGCGTGTGCATGTGTGTGTGTGAGAAAGAGAGAGTGCTGAGTATGTATATGTTAGACCAAATCACGACGATCATTCTAAGATGATTTTTAAAAATTATGATCAATTGTTATTTATCTAAGTAGACATCGAACATTGAACGATCTTAATTCATATAATCGAAATATTTATAATCGTCAATGTAAGATTTCTAGTCGTCATAAAATCAAATGAAAGTTTTGCCGTTGATCGATTGTTTCACGTTCACGTTTCGCGTTCGTGAATTATCATATTTTAACTAACCTGATTATCTAAATATATCTCGAATATTGAACGATTTTTATTCATTTAAGATAATCTATATTATCTAAATATTTTTAGTCGTCGATGTCCGTTAAAATGAAATGAAAAATTCGCCATTGATCGTTCGTTTCACCTTCGTGAATTTTCATACTTTAAAAAAATGTGATTATTCTAAGTAAATCTCTAAACCCTGAACGATCTTAAATCATTTAAGATAATAAATGTTATTTAAATATATCACCTAATCGATGTCCGTCAAAATGAAATGTAAAATACTCCAGTTGATCGTTGATTTCACGTTCGTTGGGGAGGTATAATAATGCCTACCCTTAGAAGATATCCGTTGGATGAAAAATTCGTTGAGCGCGTGTCGACTGCCACGATTCACCCCTCTTCTTCTTCTTCTTCTTCTTCTTCGTCTCTTTCTCCTTCTCTCTCTTCTTCTTGGTTGGTATACGTCCCGTTTTCTTTTTCTCACTAATGCCAACGAAACACGGGGACCCAAAAGGTGAACACGGGGTAAGCCTGACGTAGACGGAGGGGGAGAGGGAGAGGGTAAGAGATGTAAGGAAACTAAGGAGACGGGACGAGGAGTAAAGAAGAGGGTGACACTACTGAGAAAGAAGGACGAAGTGAGAGAAAAAGAGAGAGAGAGAGAGAGAGATTGGTTTTAAGAAAACGAAGAAGAGAGAAAGAGGGATCTGACGAAAAAAGAATAAAAAGGGAGAGTTCCAGTCACCGAACTATTAATGGTTGGTACGTCGGTACTAGCAACCTCCCCCCTTACCCCTCTCACCCTTCACCCCCCATCCCGTTTCATCCCATTTCATCCCATCCCGTACCATCCCATCCCACCCAGTGCCTGTTTTCTCGTACTTACACACGACACTGGTCTTCTCGTCTGGTCTCTCATCTTGTTTCTTTTACCACATATCTTCTATCTTTTTCTCTCTCGTAAGTTCTTGCTTTTACAAATAGCCAAGGATCATTTCAAGTAACCGAGGAGCAAGCGTACTTATGTACATAATATAATACTTTATTACAAATTCACCGTGGTAGTTACATCCGAAATATATTCACACGAATTCAACTTTTCGTTGGACGAACTTTTTTTTTCTCCTCTCTCTCTCTCTATCTTTTTCTGAGAATAGCCGTTACAAGTCTTTTTCATCTTCGTTATCACACATTCTTTATTTCTCTCTCTCTCTCTCTCTCTCTATCTATCTATCTATCTATCTTTATTTATATATCCTTCTTCAGATTTTTATATTATATATAAGTATAAATAGCATACGATATAAGATTCTTTAATATTTTTTGTACGTCCCTATTATGTACTTATATTTACGTGTATATATATATATATATTATATTATATATATATATATATATATATTACAATATATATATATATATATATTACAAAACGTTGTTCTTGATTCACGTGTCATGCAAACGTTTCTCGCCCCCGTTGTTCTTTCCCCCTACCCTCCTTCTCCTTTTTCTTACCATTAACTTCCCGTCGCATTTCTTCTTCCATTATTTCATCTTCGCCTTCGTCTTTGTAATAATTAAACGAGCGTGCGATATACATTTGTGTGTGTGTACATGTATGTACGTATGTAGAGAGTACGTACCTATATATAACGTATAGGTATATAACAAAAGTCAGAATTCTTTAGACAGTGCTGCACAAGGTGTAAACCATTGTACGGATTTATCGCAGATGTAAATTAACGGGTGCGCTTTTTACCGTACAAAAAAATGGTCATGCGAAAATTTACTCGCCGTTAACGTCAATCTTTTAGTTTTATTTTTTTTTTCGTACGTATCCCTCAAGGGGATTGAACCCTATTAACAAAGAAAAGAAAATAGAAAAAAGAAGAAAAAGCATTCACCTCGAATACGAAAGATATCTTTTAAATCTTGCGATAACGAATGAGTCGATCGTGAAGTGAAATTTTTAATCGAACGCATTCTTAATATTTCGATTATTATTATTATTATTATATATATATATATATATATATATATATATATATATATATATTAGTACAAGTTTATATATTCGAAGGGAATCGTTATGTTCTTTTAGTTTCGATTTTAGTTACATCCTATTCTCGACTTATCGCAATTCGCACAAAATAATATAGTAATCGTCGTCTTATGGTGCACATTATCTACCGTGTGTGTAACAATTTAACTGATGTCGTGCGTCCACATGCAACACCATATGGCGTATATCTTTCTTTCTATTTCCCTAACAATCGATATGCGATCACTCAAGTTAATTATCTTAGCTTCCTCCGTTCTAATTAATACCATATCCTAATCATAGGTCATACATACTTACTTGCTTGCTTACGTGTAAATTATTCTACGTTAACGAGGTACTCAAATACGTAGAGAGAGAGAGAGAGGGAGAGAGAGAGAGAGAGAGAGAGAGAGAGAGAGAGAGAGAGAGAGAGCAAGAAAGTAAAAGAAAAATTAAAAAGAAAAAAGAAAAACAAGAACTATCCGAACGTATACACCATATATAAAATCCATACCGATTATTGTACATCGGTTTCGTTCGTTAATTTTCCTAGCAGTTTTATGCAGCGTTAATTTAATCGAATATATCTCGAGGATCCTTGTAGGTATGGACGTAAAATAAAGTATCCATGTATGTATATCTACCTGGCGTGACGTTGTCTGACTATGGTCAGATAGGGACAAGGGACAATGCTTGGCTCATTATCGCACATCGATAGGAAAAAAGGGGTGTAACAATGACTCGTTATCCGAGTTCGTCGTAGCTCCATAGTTAATGTTCCGCGTTAATGCGCCGTCGTGAATCATCCCATCATCCCCGAAGGGTTCGCGAATAACATACAACGGCTGTGCGTTTTCACCCTACTGAAGAAATAAAAGAGAGAGAGAGAGAGAGAGAGAGAGAGAGAGAGAGAGAGAGAGAGAGAGAGAAAGGGAGGGAGATAGAGATAGATAGATAGAGAGAGAAAGAGAGAGAGAGAGAGAGAGAGAGGACTTTCCTGCACGAGCGACGGCACGCGACCGTTGGACGTGGGAGTCTGTGTATGGTGATATGCCACTTGAAGGGATTCTTCATGTGGTCTATACTATGGTCCCGTTTGATCGATATTTTCGTCCGTTAAGGGGGTTACATTACACCTAGAGACGGTCCAAAGGAAGAGCTCTTTTTTATGATTTTTTTTTCTTTTTTATCTCTTTTTCTATTCTCTTTCTTTTTTCTTTTTTTTACTTTTTGTGCGTCACTTATTTATTTTATCAATGAAAAGTCGTTAAACAGGCATGACGGTGTTTACTGTTTGAGGGGTATTTTTTTACAAAAATGAAATTAAAACAATTATTTATTTATTTATTTTTTTTTAAGTTAACGATGACCAAATGGAATATTTTAAATTATATCTCTTTAGGATATTTTCGTTAAGGGGTTACATACATTTAGATGATTTAGAAGGACGGCTATTTTTATGATTTTTTTTTTGTTGCACGGCATTTATTCATTTTATCAATGAAAAATTGTTAAACACACGTGACAGTGTTTTCTTTTTGAGGGATATTTTTTTCAACGAAGACATTAAAACAATTCCTTATTTATTTTTTGAGTTAACGATGCCCAAGTGGAATCTTTTAAATAATATCTCTTTAGAATATTATCATTAAGGAATTACATAGGCCTAGTTGGTTTAAAAGAAAGGTTATTTTTATAATGTTTATCTTTTTGCACGTGCCTAATTTATTTTATAAAAAATTATTAAACACGTGTTGAAGGATATTTTTTTTAAACAATTTTTGAAGTTAACAACATCCAAGCAGACTCGTTTTCTATGGCGTCAATAATATCTCTTTTGGATATTAATCACAAATGAAAATAACCGAAGAGTCCATGAAGTATATTAAAAAAAGAAAAAAATTAATGTTCACGAAGTCGATTTTTAATGTGTTCATTAAAAAAAGAAATATTTGAGTGATCGAATTTATCGATAAAAAATTCCAATAGTTTGTTTAATGATTAAAGAAAAATCTTATAGCACTTAAAAATATTTCCGTATGACAATGACTTAGACAACTATATGAGAAACAATCCCGTCGAATTTCGTTGAAATCAATTAAGTAATTAATTTTCAAAAAATATCATTAGTATCGATTCGAAAAAAATAATTTTGAATAGAACAACGTTTAAAGTTTAAGATAAAGTACTTACATGTGACGCCGAATTCGTCAGCACAATGTCAATTTTTTTTTTCTTCAAATAATACTTTTAAATATACCTGAGATATTATCGAACAAAAATATTTTTAAAAAATAGATCCTATCATTCCCCTTTTTCTCTAATTTCCTAAATGACCTCTCAATTCTTTATAAAGGTACTAATTTACGCCATATTAGACAATTCTTTTCGAAATCCAATCATTCAGATGCATTTGATAGTATTGATAGTATTGTTATTCAAAAGTAATTTGCAATTTGCGAACACACACACACACACACACACACACACATAGAGATCGAAAGTCAATGAAAGTAAATAAATACGTGAAGAAATACCTGTGAAGAAATTAGAATGTTAATATTCTTGATCGCGGTCGACGGTCACGGTGGGGTAGGTTGCACCTGTGCGGTTCCGTTTCGAATGTATAACACATGGCGCATACGGTTTCCTTCCTTGATCCCGCGGTCCCTTACCTTACTTGATCGTTCGTAAATCCCCACCCCCCAGCCCCCAAACCCCCCAAACCTTCCATACCCTCTATCCCCCCTCCGTCCCCATCTTCCTTACGTAGGTTCCTCGATCATTACCTGGCGTTACCTGATACCGGACCCTGTGCGTCGCGAACCCAAACGACAAACTTTTTCGTTTCGCTGCGGAATCGTTCGGAACAGACGTTGAACGTTCAATTACTACTTAAACCGATTTATATACTGCGTAACGAATAATTTGCGGGAAATTAAATACGTTTCGATGTATAAAAATTTGTTAAACAATGTGATTGTCCAATTCTAATCCATCGTGGAAATTGTTTTTCAATTTTCGATTTTGTTATTTAATCACTGCGTTCTATTTTGTATAATCTTCGAACGGCGGGTTAGCAACGGCAAGTTGCGCGCGTGCAGAACGCATCGACCATAGACAAGAGCACATATACAGTTAAAAAGAATATCTCACGGATGGCGTGTCATACGGGTATGTAGTCGCCGTTCGTAACGGTGGCACGCGCCCGTTAGACCGGTCCGTCAATCGATATCGTGCACCCACGTGTGCACTCTCTCTTTCTCTTTCCCTCTCTTTCTCACTTCTTCTTCTTTTTTTTTCTTTTTTCTCTCTTTTTTATTTATTTTTTTTTTTTCCTTGACTTACGACAAAAAACGACACAGTCGCATATGCCTTTTTCCCCCCCGATTATAATATTAACTAGGAGGCGTTTAACGTCCTCGTTCATGACGTATCTATCCTTTACCACGGTTAACAATTTTTTCTCGTCGTTTTCCTCTTAATTTCCACTTAAAATTTTCAACGAAGAATACGCATCGGTTTCTACGAAAGAAAAAAAAAAAAAAAAATAAAAGAAAAGAAATAACTGTCTAGGGTTCCTCGTTGCTAACTTTCTGTAAAATCGCGATCCTTGGATGATAAACGTACGCGCGACAGGACACACACGTTCTCACGGTTTCTCAAATATAAGCATTGAACTTATATATAAAGAGATAGAGTGATAAAGCCGATGTACCAACGTTACTTACTTGTCGATAAAGCGCGCGCGAGAAAGAGAAAGAGAGAGAGAGAGAGAGAGAGAGAGAAAGAGTGACAGAGAGAGTGGAGGGGGGGGACAGACATATGAGCACACATGGGGCGGCAGCTACCACCTGGCACAGTGCAGTTCAATACGCGCCACCCCTGTACCTAACTACGTACCCCCAAAAACGTGCTACGATTCCAACCCTCGACTTGGCTCGTGCCACCGTACATTGTCGTAGGACTCCGTTAATATTTTTTCTTACGAACCTCGAGGGTGAATAAATTCTTCGGTTGGCCGATATATTCCAGGACGATTATTTCGCCCTTTTTCTTCAAGAGAGAACGTTAACGGAGGGCTGAAGGATCTTCTCTTCATAGGGAAATGTTCGTTTTCAACCTTTCGTCCTCTTCCTTTCTTTTCACCCCGTTATTATTATCAATTTTTTTTCCTTCTTCTTCTTTTCTTTTTTCCTTTTCTTTTACTTCTCAAGAAAATTCTTGCGCATCTTTTTCTTTTTCGGATTATCCAACAAGAATTCGGGAGCACGTTAAATAATTTTTTTTTCCTTTACGTTTTTGTTACTTTATTATTAATTTTTTTTTTTAAATCGTTAACGGAGATCAACACGAGATAAGAAATCATTTTGTTCGTTAATAAGAGATTAAGATTTAAAGATTTGTACGCCAGTGACGTCGAGAGTCAACGAACAGGGTACCTTCGAGCAGCTCGTTATTATATCGATTATTCCACGCGTCGCTATATACATATATATATATACACATACGTGTGTGTGTCTACGTATGTGTGTTTATGTATGAATGTAGGTATATTGGACACCACCCTGTGATTTCGAACACGCCTAAGAGTTCTTTGTAATCAGTTGTGCGTTCACGTACGTACCGTACGTTCACTTGCGTTTCCTAGTCACATTGTCTGTCGATAACAATGGTAGGCACATGTTAGCTCTACGAATACACGTATGATTTTGTCTCTCTCTCTATCTGTTTGTGTGTGTGTGTGTGTTTATATGCGTGCGTAAGTGCACGCACGTGCGCGATATAGTCTAGCGAGTATTATCATCATCCCTTAATTTTCTCTCTCTCTCTCTCTCTCTCATATATATATATATATATATATATATATATATATATATATATATAAAAGAAAAAACAAATTTTGTTATTATCTCGCCGAACGAACGAATGTAATTTTTAATAGATAGGTTAATTAGAATTATTTATTGGATTGAATAGGTTAACTTTGAGGTTTGAGTTCCAACGGATGCTGGAAGACAGTTACTCTAAAATTAGACGACCGTATTTGATTCTCACATCCTAACGATCCCTCTGAGGATGGTATATTACGATTTATATTTAGTCGTTCCTTGGTATCGTCATATTAGAGGGGTCTCTCTCCCTCTCCCTCTCTCCCTATCTCTCTTTCTCTCTTTCTGTCTGCAGTTTCTATATTGAGCTAGGACAACGAGACGCAGAAGACGCATTTCGTTCTTTACGTTATTCCATATGCTCGACAGATTTAGTTCAAGAACGAGATACATACATACATACATGTACATACATATATCTATAAACAGATATATATATATATATATATATATATATATATATATCTATCTGTTTATAGGTATTCGGTTGGTCGATTATATTCTGGGACATACGGACACGTTTTAACAGGAAATATACTTAACGAACATTTTTTAGGAAAGAAATCATGTTTTTCTTTTTTTGTAATTTTTTAAACGGAAAGTAAAAAAAAAAGACAAGATCATTCATTAAATAGCTTTACCAAACTATTCCCTATTTTCCGGATTATGTTCAATGGAAGGTGTATATACATACGTGTATCGTGAAAGAACAAAATTTACGAAAATTAATATCCATTTCATTATTTTCGTTCCCCTTTTTAGGTTTTACATTTGAGAATAAATGTTCTTTTCTTAATTGTTTATGTATTTACTCGTTCATATTAAATATTTATTATTAATAACGTGTTGGGTTAAAATTGCACGCAGAATTTGTCATTTGCTGTTCGTCGTAGAAAATTCTTTGAGAAAATTGTTCGATCGTACATTGCGAACATCGATGGAGGTTCCTTGTTTGCGTTTGTTTTTCTTTTTTCTTAAACGCTTAATTGACCGTTAAAATATAAGCAGAAAGAAATTATGTTAAATTTCGTAAAGAGATGTCTAGTTGTAACTTTGTAGTATCCGTAAAATCTGTACTCTTTGAATACGTATAAACCGCAATACCGGTTTAAGGTTTCCTTTTGCAAGGTAGACGTCTGTCTCTTCGCCCGTAGGTGTGCGTATGTGTCCGAGTGTGTAAGTGAACGCATTTACATGTGTGTTTGTGTGTGTGTTTGTTACGAGGGAGTAACAAAAAGAAAAGGAGGGAAGAAGGCTTTTACACACGTAAACGTGATATCGTCTGTGCCAGGATGAGGAGAAACGTTGAAGAAACGATGAAACGTTTCCATCCGCCATAACCCGCGTATCGTAGACTCTTCAGGAAGGAATCACAGCTGAAAGCGCTTCCTTTTTATTTTATTTACGAGTTCTTCCCCCCTTTTGTGAAACGTCACGATTCACTTATTCCAAAAGTTTTCACAGTTACGATATTATTATTATTATTATTATAATACGTCGATGAGTACCATTCTTTTTCTTTTTTTTTTTTTTATTTCCGTCTTTATTTAATTTAATTTCTTCTACCTTTTTATTTATTTATTTTTGTTTTGCCTGCATTTTTCGTCTACCTTGATATAAGTATTTACGATATGGTTAGGCGAATATAACAAGCTCGTTTGATTATAACAGTAATCGTTTATTTATGTCCTGCCAAAGGCCATGTCTGATCATCTATATGATTATCTATACGATTACGAGGGCATATGTCCACCAAAGAGAGAGAAAAAGAGAGAGAGAGAGAGAGAGAAAGATTAAGGAACTAGGTGAACTTGGAGGGCGCGTGTCACGCGCGATGCCTCGACTTCCTCCGGAAGTCTGTCATGGCGAAGGCATACGAGACATCCTCCCGTCTTTCTTCCTCTTATCATGGTTTCTTCGACTATGTACATATATATATATATATATATATATATATATATATATGCATGTATATATATGTATTCGGAATTACCTCACCTTAACCTCTCCTCTTCGTCACCCCTAGTCTCTTTCTCCCCTCGATACTCCTCGATGGTTCCGTATCTGT
>OU426869.1:1137903-1152903 GCA_911387685.1 Dolichovespula media
TTTCCTATTGTTACAATATTTTCGTGTAAGTGTGTAAGTACATAAATACATACATACATATATACGAAATTGGTCGTAACCGAATCATAACGAATGTTCAAGATTTTTTTTCTCTTTTTTTCTCTCTCTCTTTCTCTCTTTTTTTTTTACGAAGGGTTGGGTCTTCCTCTTGTGGTCCTCGTCTATTTTTTCTTTCTCTCTTTCTTTCTCTCTCTCTCTCTCTCTCTCTCTCTTTTTTACGAGTCAGAGCGTGGATTTTGATGATATTTATTCAGCGTACAGAGAACAGGACCATACGAAATATCACATTTGTGTTTACTTCCTACACACTGGTTGGTGCTTACATACATACATACACATATAGGACATACATCCATGCATACATACATATTATATATATATATATATATACCGAGTAAAAAGGGCGGCACATGTGATATATCTCTGGGCGCATATGCGACAAGATGATCAAGCTTCGAATGCACGATCCCCCACCATCCCTCCCCACCATCCTCCTTCCCTTTCTCTTGATTTTATGTTTGGTAATATCTCCCACAAGACACACCCACGCTTTCGTTCTATAACGCAGATCCATACGATGTTCGAATATCACATTCTTCCTGTCCTCGAGTACGAGCTGGTAATTCTCTTCCCCTCCTTTCCGCTCCTTCCTCCTTCCTCCTTCCTTCTTCTCCCTATATTTTCTCTCTACTTTCTTTCTCCCTCTCTCCCTCTCTCTCTCTCCCTCTCTCTCTCTCTCTCTCTCTCTCTCTCTCTCTCTCTCTCACTCTCCCTAAGCGTTCACAATGAAACAATTAAATTAATCGGCCGTATAGTTCCAACCTCTTCCGGTCCAACAAACTATACTTCAGTTTATCCGGTCCCGTTTATTTACGAACATTGACAAGTTTTTTTCTTTCCTTTTTTTTGGTTCTTTTCTTTGTTCTTTTTCTTTTCTCTTTTCTTTCGTGCAAAAATTTCATCGAAAAAATTATCTTCGTCGAAAAGTCAAACGAGACAATGTTGTTCTTAAGGTGACAAGGATTCTCTTCTACGGTTGGACGTTTCTAACGTAGCTAAATACTATTACAATAATACCAATACTGCACTACGTTTGTTTGGTCGTTCTTGTCGTTTCTTAACCTTCAAGTTAAAAACTACTCTAACCCCTGGAGACGAGACGTCGTACCGTCCGTAACTATTTTCTTATACCACAGGAAAGATTCACGTGGCTTGCAGATGCAACATAACTTGCCGTTTATCTTGGTTACTTTTTCTTTACCTTAAATTCTTCGGCCTAGGTCCGACGAAGTTTCAGAGAGAGAGGGAGGGAGGGATAGGGAGAGAGAGAGATAGTTAGAGATAGGTATCAGGAGATAAGTAGATAGAAAGTTTTAAAGAATAAATTCATAAAAACGACATTTGTGTATGGATTACTATTTTTACACTTAATAATTCGATGAAAAGAACTAAAACAGCGATCTAACCCGATTTAAAAGCAGGATCTAATACGGACAAAACGTAAGACTCGACCAACAGATTATGTCGTAATTTTGTGAGGATCTAGTATGGGTATAAGTAGGGTGAATTTCGGATGAAAGCCGGTACTGCGGATTAAACGACTAGGTCTCATATTATGTAGATATTACATCTAATCCAATTTTTAGAAATTTTTAGCGATAGGAATGACTATTATTAACAGAACTCATGAACGATAGTCTTCGTTTGTTTTTAATTAACAATGATATATAAGTTATTTGTAATATAGAGTTAAAATAATCAATGAAAAATTGTACGATTGTCCTTTAAATCAAAATTTACTATTAGTTTATTAAAAAAAAAAAAATAATAAAATAA
This sequence comes from Dolichovespula media, assembly GCA_911387685.1. Classification (NCBI taxonomy): domain Eukaryota; kingdom Metazoa; phylum Arthropoda; class Insecta; order Hymenoptera; family Vespidae; genus Dolichovespula; species Dolichovespula media. Next base: position 1,139,761 of record OU426869.1, read on the forward strand.
TAAAAGTAATAACTTTCTGAACATACCGCATTAATGTAGCATTTTAAGGTTATGTTTATAATTCGTGCGACGTGATAATTGTTGTAACATTATCGAAAAAGAGAAAAAAAAAAAAACAAGCGTGCCGTCACTCCTTGAATCTCGAGATAGATGGCTGTTCGATTCTTTTTCGAGGATAGCTGATACATCGTAATATTATACAATGTTACGTACTTTACGACGTATTCCAATGAGCTGCTTAATAATGAAGATGCTGAATTTTTATTCTCTGCATGTATCATTTTTAATAACGAAGATCTATTATTATGGGTTTTCTTAAATGAAGAACAACAATCAGAAGAACGTGTGCCTCGTGTAACCGAGGAAGATACAAAGGGAAATATAGAACCAGAACCTGATTCTAACCTGGTTGTTCGCAAGGAATTAATAAAAGGAATCTCGTGACCGACACACGCCAGACTACAATGCTAAATAAAATCAATTCTATCCCCGATACGTCATTCAGGTGTAGATCAACGAATTAGAAAACTTAGGAGATGTTTCGAGCGGTAAAAGTAACCAAAACCTGTTCAAAAATTTAGGCGAATCCGAACGTAAACGTCTCCCATACGTAAGATTCATCTGCGGATGATAATTTTTTTGAGATTTTTTAATCCAAAAGTCTGAAGTAAGTTTTGAGGTAAAATATAGCGCTGAGTGAGTCGAATTTAGGAAGCGGTGGTACGACTGTATATTGAAACAAGACGATTGGATTCGATGTGCTGTGATATACGATAAGTGATTTCACGAAGGACGTTTCAACATTTTTTTATGGATTTACGTGATCTCTCTGGAGAAGTTTTATACGAACAAAAGAAATAATTTTTTTCTTCCTTTTAAGTTCGAACTCTTTTTTTTTTTTTACTTGGGCCATGACACTCCGAATCATCTCCTGCAGATAAATCGGTATGGAAATAGTACTTTTTCTTTTTCAAAGATCTAAAATTATTCTCAATTTTTATCTTGATATTATAATTTTTCAAGTATCTATTTTTGCAAATATATAATTTTTTTTCTTTGGATATCGATTAGATTTACGATGTACTGAAACTTTAAAGAAAGAAAGTGTGTCATTCTCGGAATTATCATATATATATATATCGGTACTTATAAATAAATAAAACAAATAATAATGAAATATTTTTCTTTCAATTTAATCGACGAGAGTGAACAATAAAAAATTAATCTCTTCCCAAAGTCTGAGTAATAATTAATGGTTGTATAATTAGAATATATTTGCCGTATTTTATGTTAGTCCGATTCGTACAATATACCGATTGAATTAATTCTTCACTCCGTTCAAATTTTATGAATAAATCTACAAATAAATCAAAAACTATGAATAAATCCATAGTGTGCGTTATTATCGGTTTTTTTTTCTCAAAATGATAAATATCCTTTAAAAAAAAAAAAAAAATTAACGTATCAGTCTACCCTAAAACTTGAACAAAACGTTATTATTTAATCTTTAAATGATATAAATAAAAAAATTGAAAAAATGCAAATGAAATGAAATAAAATAAAATTAATTAATCCGAGTTGAAAGATAACGAATTCCAAACGGATTAAAAGGTCGCATAGAAATATTTACTTTTACCTCCCCCTCCCCAAAACCACCAAAAAAGAGAACAGGAAAAAACAATAACAAATGTTATTCGATCGTAGTAAATATTCTATGAAGAATAAACTTAAACCATCTAACACTATGATGCTAAAAAAAACTACATATGAACATTACATATGTAACTTATTGTCACATACATCATGGATACCAAACACACGGTCCAGATAATTTTAATGTATCAATTTTATTGTAAGGTTACGTATAATTACAAAAAGAAAGAAAGAAAAATAAATCAAAGATTGACAATCGATGTATCGACCAAGGGAGAGAGGGAGAGAGAGGAGAACCGTTGAGAAAAATAAATTCGGTAAGGTCGATCGTACGGTATCTAACCGATTCGTTAAGGGATCGCATTTAAGGGTGTACCCGGGGGTAAAAGACCCTTCCTCCCCCTTCAATAGCCTTCGTTCGTATAATATCGAGACGTATGTCAGTATTACATACGTACGTACGTACGTACGTATGTATGTACGTACTAGCTAGGCACACTCTATACCCACGTACAGAAAGATGAAACGGCGAATGATAGGGGTTGTGGGAAGGTTGGAGGGGGGAGGAGGAGAAAGAGGAGGTGGAAGAGAAGAGAGATGGACGGTGGCAGCCGGTAGATCGCGTGATTCATTCACAGTTGTGTTCATTTATCCCTTTGTATGTATTAAGCTTCGTGGCCGTAATGTTAAATCGATTTATAGAGAAATATATTTATACCCTTTTCTGTAGGTCTTCTTCTTCTTTTTTTCTTCCCCTCCTCCATCATTCGTCTCTCTCTCTCTTTCTCTCTCTTTCTCTACCTGTCTCTCTATCTCTGAACGAATTTAAATTTTACGATAATGAAGTAAATTTTAAGAAATATTCTTTTCGAGGGAAGATAATCAATTACTGAATACTTGGGAATAAAGATTTTTCTCTGATAATGGCAATTTTTTAAAATTTTCATTGTTTTGTTAAAAAAACGAATGAAAATTTTACAGATATCGATATTTTTCATGTGTTTCTAACAGAATATTTTGCTTTCGTATGAATTGTTTCTTATTTTTTAAGATTAGTTATTATTTTTTAAGGTTAGTAATTAACATGAAATACTTGAAAATGGCGATTCCCGTCTGATAATAGCAACTGTTAATATTTAATTTTAAACATATTTATAATAAATGTTATTATTAAAGGTATATCTTTAAAATCATTCGTTAAGTCTCGTGAGAGAAAATTTTTTGTTAAAAAACGAATAAAAGTTTTACAGGTATTGATATTTTTCACTTGTTTCCAATTAATTGTAATCTTTCTCTTCATTTAACTGTAATTCTTTCTTTTAATTTTTTTTCTTTTTTAAATGGAAAAAATGTAGCACGTTATAGACTATTAAATCACGAGATACACGAATATAGAATTTTTTGTCGTTTATTATATGAGGAAAAACATGGTAGAAACGTCGAACGATGAAGAAATATACGGAGTGTTTATTTGATGTTATATGGATAATATTTAATAATCAAAACAAATAAGAATCAAATGACGTACACGTTTGGTTTCTGACGTCATTTCGAATGTACTGCACATATTTGTGATTCCTCCCACCTCTTTTTGAAAACATTAGAAAATATTATTGTAAGGTGTTCTTTATTATTATTATTATTTTTTTTTTTTGGTAATAACTTTAACGAGATTTTTTTCTTTATATCAATAATTTTTAATAACGAAGTTCATTTTTATTTTTTTCAACGATCTAAGTGGTTCAAATATATATATATATATATATATATATATATATATATATATATATATATATATATATATATATATATATATATATATATATATAGACAATTTTTGTTCTATAAAGCACTTCGTATTTTTCTTCTTTTTTTTTTGGGATGGACGAGGGTAGAAAGGGAGAAGGGGCGAATCTCGTCGAAAAAGGAAATATGTCTTTTTCTAATTTCGACGTATTTCATATAAAAGGAAAAAGAAGGAGATATACCATATTTGGTAGCCCTCAACTCTAATAGTAATTGACTGTAGCAATCTTAATAGCAATTGAGAACATCTGTTAGAATGGAATCTGTGATGGTAAGTATATGGTAAGAAAGAATATAAATATGAAATTTAATAAACGGTCTATACGTAATTACATATATTCTACCGTCCAATAATAATCATTTCATTTGAGGATGCACTTTGCCGATAGCCGAAAGTAATTGTTGTCGTTGCTGTCGTCGTCATCGTCGTCGTCGTCGTCGTCGTCGACGTCGTTGTTTTTTTTCTTTCCTCTCTGATTCGTGAAGAATAGTCGCATCTCGCATTCATTTCATCAAAGAACGGCGAGGAGTAACCGCGAATCCGCGTGATTTTCTCTCTTTATTTATCTTTTTATCCCTTTTTTTTTTTCTAACCCAATTTCGTGCATCTTTCGTCGCTGTCGTCGTCGTCGTCGTCGTCGTCGTCGTCGTCGTCGTCGTCGTCGTCGTCGTCGTCGTCGTTTGTGCATGCGGTCAACGGAACATAGTAATTCGTCTGATGCGGGCATCGGCACATATGGGAGAGAACATGTGTTCTCGGTAAAGCATGAAGAGATCTGTTGGACGATCGAAATTCCCCCGTTCCCTTCCATCCTCCATCCCTCCCCTCTTACCATCCTATCACCCTCCCTCCCGCTCCCTTTTGTGTCGACATCTTGCGATCTCATTTAGTCTTTATTCATCACGCTGATATACGTACATGTATTCTATCTATTTATCTGCGTGCACAGTAGGTATATGTAGGACAAAACATGATCTTTTCAATGGGATAAATCATTATTTTTTTTATCTTTCTTTTCTCTATTTTTTTTTCTCTTTTTAAGATTCGACCAAGCGACTTGTTCTTCTTTTTTTTTTTCTTTTATTTGGGCCTGGAAATTTTCAACACATATTTTTTTCTTTCTTTCTTATCTCTCTCTTTTTTTAAGATTCGATCGAACGATTTGTCCTTTTTTTCTTCTTTCTTCTCGTTACTTTTTTTATTTGGGTCTGCAATTTTTCAACACACATATATATTTAATTTTCGCATTAGTAATAGTTTTTGTTTATTTTTCATAACAAACTTATCTTGACAACCTTGAACCAGTGTATTCCTAAACAAATTTCTCTATATACATTAAATATATCGTAAGGAGATTCGCTTACGTTATCGAACGAACATTAATAATAAAAATTAATTCACATCGAAAGGGTTGATTTTAGAATCCATAATCATTATAGTAACAAATTTTGTATTTATCTTGGTAAGTACTATAAGCCTTCTAAATATCGGACCTTTTTTATCTCGCTTTATATATATTTCGAAACAAATTCCTCTATGTACACAACTTATGTCGCCAGGAGACTCGCTTACGATATCGAACGCACATAAATAATAAAAATTAATTTACATCGAAAGGATTGATTGTAGGACCCATGTTAATAAGACATTATTTTTTTTTTTATTTATCTCGGGTAGTATTATAAGTCTTTAAAATATCGGATTCTTTTTATTGACCACTCTGTATACATATATAGTATACTCTGTACATAGGTATATACAAATGACAAAAAGCCATAGAAAGTGACCTCCATTTTTTTCTTCGTGATTATGACCGATTAGAATTAAAAAAAAGAAATTTATTTTTGACTTTACAGTTCATTTAGAAAAATTATCATTATAACATCCAGAAAAAAAGAAAAAGGAAGAAACAATTAAGTCGTTCAATCGAATATTAGAAAAAAAAATTATTCTCTTGTAAAAAGCCATGTTTTTAGTTTTACACTTCATTGTACGTGCTTATTCAACTCGAATACAATTCATAAAATATCTATTTCCACATAGTAATTTCAAATTCTTTATCTTTATGTAATTATATTATTATTATTATTATTATTATTATTATTATTATTATTATTATTATTATAATTATTATAATAATTATTTCTTTTATTTTTTATTTCAGATTTATCCAAGGTAGTCTCGCCGAATGTAGGAAAAGAACAAAGGTAAGTGATACTTATTAGCAACTAGTTCTACCCGCTTGCTAATATTCATACATGTTCACAAACGTACATATATGTATATGTATATGTATATGTATATATATATGTATATAAATATAAATATATATATATATATATATATATATATATATATGTATGTATGTATATATTTTCACAATTACATTGTCGATTGTATCATAATAGCGAAAAGCTTGAAATCTATACTGTACTCTACCTATTCACAAAATTATTTTAATCCCGTCGAAAGCCCGCATTCCTAGCGATTCTTTTCAGATTAATATCTCTCTATAGGGGTCCATTAATGTTCCCCTTTTTACCCCTCCTCTTTCTCTTTCTCCTTTTCCTCTGAAAGGATTCATTACTTGTATTTATCGTTTCAGCTTTCAGTATTTCGAAAATCTCTTTTGATATAATCTATGATTTTTCTAACATCAAATAGTAACGATATTTTTACGAAATAAATGAAATTATTATATATATATATATATATATATATATATATATATATATATATATGATTATAGTGTACTCATATTGATCTATTAATTCTGGATGAACTTGAGTTGCTTGTCGTCGAATAATCATTTTATAAAAACTTATCTCTTACTGAGTTTACAGTTACTTAATATAACAAAAAGAAAAAAAAAAAAAAAGAAAAAATACTAGAACTTGTAAATTTTACATAAAGTCAAACGATCTTCATTATCATCTTTTTTAACGATTAAAGTAGAATGAATGCTTTCGAGATAATATGAAATAATATTATATAAGTACTTTTCCTTTTTCTTTTTTCCTTTTTCTTTTCGATCGATCGTCTCAGGAAAACTATCGTCTAGTCCATTTAAAGTTTAAGAGACGATCGTTAGGAAAATGTTCCTTTTTTCCCTCCTCCTTCACCATGGGATGTTGTGAGTGCCGCGTGGCCGCACCCACGCACACATATGTACGTATTATAGACATACAACGGAACGTAAGAATGGGACTCGTAGATTTTCGGGAAATATTCGAAATATTTTTGAAATCCTAGGAAAAACGAGGATCTTGGATCTTTTCGTGCGGCACCTTGATCCTTTGGGCCTTCCAGTTGCCGAGGCACTGAAAAGCCACGCTAATACCGTTTCTTAAGTATTTCGCGAACTCGAACTTTTTTCTTCGTTGGAATTTTTCTTCTTCTTCTTCTTCTTCTTCTTTCTTTTTCTTTATTCTTTCTCTTTCTTTCTCACCTTTCCTTTTAGGTACTTCAAGAAAACTATGGTTTTCGTTTTCTCGGAAGCACCGTGAAAGAGGGTTGTATTCGTTTCTTCGTATTTCGATAGAAAAGCTAATATATATATATATATATATATATTGTGTTTAGTGCTTCCTGTTTGACTTTCTTATGTATAAAAACAAAAAGAAAAAAATTGTATTAAACAAAAGCCTTATAATTTATTAATGTACATAACACGGTTGTATAATAAATGATAGGTCAAAAGTTTCTAGGTGTAATTTTACAATAAAAAAAAAAAAGAAGAAAAAGAAAATTAACTCAAAAAGTTAATTGAGTAAAAGAAAAAGGATAATTGAATTTTAAAATCGTCTAGGAACTTTTTTTTTCATCATGTGTAACTTGATTACAACTTCTTGTTGTAAATTGTTCATCGTATTGATGATAATCGTCAAAGGGGATTTATAATTGACCAATCTTCGTATTTCGGGAAGGAGGATAAAATATATTACATCACAAAACTATATATTAACATCAAAATATATTAATATTACGAAGAAAAATTGTGTAGTATTAAACAAAAACCCTATAATTTACGTAAATATATTTTCTTACATATAACGTACGTATGTACATATGACACGTTTGTATAATAAATGATAGATCAATAGTTTCTAGTTGGATCAACGTTCTTTTGGTAATTTTTCAAATCGATTATTCCCTCTTCTCAACTTTTCTTTTTTATTCCTAATTATGAAAAATTGGCAATACATGATACAAGCCTAGCTGCTCGTAGTATTGCGATCTGGAAGAAAAAAAGAAAAAAGAAAAGAAAACCAAGAAAATTAGCTTAAAAATTTCTCGGAAAAAGGAAAATTAATATTTAACATTATCTAGGGACTTTTGGTCTATAATGTATAACTTTTTCGCTTGTCGTACATATCATATATTATCCTCGGAGAGTGTACATTTGTAATTAACGAATTAATCTTCGAAATTTTTTATCTTCTCTCGTCTCGTCATCAATCAAACACAAGTATCGTACGTTATTTTTAATAATCGCGATATATCTCTTCTCTTATCTTCGAAATATCTTGGGGGAAAAAAAAAATGTCTGGTTTGGTGGGAATATGAGTCCGGCGGGTATCTTTAAAGGGCAGTTTTGTGTGAATCGTAGAAAACCGCCCACAGGTACGGGGACTTCGTAACAATGATCGAAAGGAATCACCGTATATAGGCGGTTTTATATCTTTATTTAACAATTAGGTTGTTCCGTATGGTTCAACCTACTGAAGGTTCAAAACCTCTAAACCTTGCTCTGGGATGGCTCGTCCTCGCGTGCGAACTATGTCCTATTTGTACGAACGAGCTCTACGTTCGTCCAAGCGTGTGAGTTGCTTACAATTGCGATCGAAATATAAAAGGAGTAGTAGTAGTAGTAGCCTTTGCTCGAATGGACCCACAACCGGAAATCCTTTTATCGGTCGGTGCGACGAGAGAGAATAAAAAAAGGGAAAAAGAAAAGAAAAGAAAAGAAAAGAAAAGAAAAGAAAAATCAAAACAAAAAGAAATAATGAGAAAGGGGAAAAGAAAATCGTAAGAGGACGATGGTTCCTAGTCGTTGAATAATAATTAGGTGGTTATAATTAAATAGTAGAAATAAGGGTTGGCATGGAAGAAACAAAAGCATGTTCAGAACAAAATAATATCTAAGGGAAAAGCTAAGGTTGCTACTCGTCGTCGAGTAAGTTAATTTGTTTAACTGGCGCGTATCTTATTGACGTTATAATCGATAAGAACAAATAAATGATTAATAAAAAAGAAAAAGAAAAAAAAAGGAAATAGAACAAAATAGAAAAGAAGACAAGATCAGGACAAAATAAAACGAAGTAAGTGTAGAAACGATGGTTACCCGTCGTTGAATAATACTTTTTCAAACTTACTCGTAACTTACCGAAATCAAAATTACTTAATTTAAAAAGAAAATAAATAAATAAAAAAAAAAAAAAAAAACCAAAGGAACAAAAATAAAAACCAGTGCTAAATTTTTCCAATGGTCAAACGATCTTCATTATCTTCTTCAAGGATATAGAAGAAGAAAGAAGTCTGCTCTCGAGATAATATAAAATGGTACATTTTTTCTAACTTCTTTTTTCTCTTCTTTTTTTTCTTCTTCTTCTTTTTATTTTTTTCCTTTTAAAGGGTACGGGCACGAAGTCGCACATGAAGCAGCATGCTGCGTTTCTCAGTTGTAAACTGACAGCGTATACCAAACGTTTAGAATTTTACCTTACCGCTGTGTTTCACTTCTTCCTTTTCTATTTTCTATTTGCCATCCTTACTTCGAAAGTAACGGCCATTTTTACGAACTTCTTGTCTTCGTCTTCTTTCTTGGCCATGTCTCGAGGCTCTGTCTCGTCGTGCTACAAAATTCGCGAAGGAAGAAAATAGAAAAGGCGAGAGAACTACTACCTTAGCTATAGTTTCTAAGCTATTCCTTCTCGCCCTCCTCCCCCCTCCTCCCCCCTCCACCCCCCCCCCTATTCCCTCCCCTTCCAAAAAGGTCGTTCCAGTTAGACAAACTTCTTCTTCGAGGGAAACGTGTTTCTTCTTTTGACAGGAAGTAGAACCCTTTCATACGATTATTTATTATTCTCCGTGCATTCACGTTTCTCGAAGAACAAAATCCGTTTAACTGGATCGTACGTTTTCCTGGAATACTTAAAACATTTTTTCTTTCTTTTTTTTTTTTTTTTCTTTCGCGCAAAGAAGAAAAATAAAAATTCGACAAAATTTAACGATCGATTCATCGAATGAGATACTTGACAATCGAGTGAAATTACTTTTCTTTTTTTGTTGTTTTTCCTTGTTTTCTTTTTTTCGTTGATCCAATTTCTTTTCCCTTACGCAAAAAAAGAGAAAGAAGAATTAAATGTAATTTAACGATCGATATATTTAAATATACTGAATCTTTCAAAAATAAAATTTTTATTCAGATTATTTAACAATCGGTCGAAATAGTTTTTTTTCTTTTTTTTTTTTTTTTTTTGAGACACGACAATCGAGAGAAAATACTTTTTTTTTCGAAGATAGAATTATTTTAATCTTACGAAAAAAAAAAAAAAGGAACGAGAAGAAATTAGACAAAATATAATTAGATAAATTAGACAAAAGTGATCGATGTATTCAAATATATATGTACTAATTCTATCAAAAATAATTATCATCGAAACATATTTGAAAATTGAGAGAAATTACTTTCCTTTTTTCTTCGAAGATCGAATACCTCTTATCTTACTCAAAAAAGGAAAAAAGGGGAAATTAGACAAAATATAATTAGATAAATTAGACGGAACTGATCGATGTATTCAAATATATATGTACTAAATTTATCACAAATAATTTTTATTAAGACATATTTGACGATCGAGCGAAATTTCTTTTTTTTTTTCTCTTTTTTTCTTCTTCCCGGATCGTATTGGTTAACAATTTTTTTGTATTCAAAACGATTTTGAAAGATATTTCTCTCTCTCTCTCTCTCTCTCTCTCTCTCTGTCAACTATATCGAAATGTTTTAAAAGCCTTCTAAAGTTTTTCTCTTTTATTTTTCGAGCATAAAGTGGCACACTGATGGCTTTCATGTAGCTCGCGCTGACGTGTAGGTACCGAATGTCTGTATACCTACACCGGTACGAGGAGGGTTCCGCGTTCATTCATGACTTCGTTCATTCATCGAATCTCACGAGGTCCATCCTCCTCCCTACTTCTTCCACGAGTTCTCGTCATCTTACCGTCCTCCTTCATAGCACGTTCTTCTCAATCTTTCCCTCTCCCTCTCTCTCTCTCTTTCTCTTTCTCTCCCTCCCTTTCTTTCTCCCTCCCTCTCTCCCTTTCCCTCTCCCTCTCTCTCTCTCTCTCAGACTCTTTCTGTCTGTCTCTGTCCCTGTCTCTCACCGTTGTCCTTCTCAAAGTCGCGAGCCGGAAAATGGCTCGAGCACTTGGCGCTTAGTCGTCTTAGGCGTGCTGCTCCTTTTATTCTTTATTGCTGTGAACTCGGCTTCGAAGAGCAAGAGTAAAGTTTCTATTGTATGACCGACCGTAACGGTACCGACATAACGTCACGCCTTTCCTTAACCCACGGATATCGTTGTCTCCTTTATTGTTGTTGTAATAATAATATTAATAATAATAATAATTATTATTATTGTTGTTGTTGTTATTGTTATTATTATTATTATTGTTTAATATTGATATCTTTGTCCTGTCCAAATTGATCTATTTGTTTTTTTTGATACGTTGGAATTGATGATACGTAGGTTTGAAATTTTTAAATAGTCGTTTCTTTATTATTGTTGTTGTTGTTGTTATTATTATTATTATTATTATTATTATTATTATTATTAATATTATTATTATTATTATTATTACTTTCTCTTTATTTTATTTTTAATTTTTTCATTTAATATCGATATTTTTGCTCTGTCAAAACAAAACATCTGACAAATCTCTGTCTTTTATTTCTCTTAATACGCTGGAATTGATTATATATATGTTTGATAATTTCAAAATAGTTTCATTATTATTATTTAATATTTGTTAACATTACTTTTTCGTTTAATATTGATACTTTTATTCTGTCGAAATCTATCATTTTTCTCTAAACGCGTTGAAATTAATGATGTAGGTATGACTTCCAAAAAAAAAAAAAAAAAAAAAAACGAAGAAGAAAAAAGAAAAGAAAGATAAATAACATCCAACAATAAGAAGGAAGTACAGTCATTCGTAACGATCCTTCTCTTTTCTTGATCTTTAACTCGCCGGATTCCATGGAAGAGGCTCTTTTGTAAATCCGCGTTGTTAAATATTGTCCTGCGATTATTTTTATTTATTTATTTATTTTTCTTTTTTTTTTCTCGTACGCTCTAATAAGCCAGCCCTTTGATTAATTATAATCTCAGCGAAAAAGATGATGGGTATATATATATATATATGTGTGTGTGTGTGTGTTTATATATATATATGTATGTACACGTGTATATATACATACCTACCGGAACGAAACGACCAGGCCTTTTATGTAAGCCTTCGAGAGGAATTTATCTAGATAGCTAGATAGCTGAGTAGGGTAAAAATAGAGAGAGATGGTCGGTTGCAAGTGCAGCGAAAGATGATACGTAGTTGGAGAGAAAACTAACAGGATGACTTCGCTATTCCGTTACGCGTTGTTGGTCAGCTATTTTTATTCTTTCCTTTTCTTTATTTTTTTTCTGGTCTTTATCATCTATCATCTTCCATGAAAATGGTCTTCCGCTTCTCTTCATACGCTTATTTTCGATTTTTGACCATTTTATTTCCTTATTGATTTTGAATCTTTCTGAACTTTCTTTTTTATTTTCGACGACTTCATCTCGTGTTTTTTTTTTTTTAATTTTTTACTCGTTCGTTTTTATTTATTCGTTTTCTTTTTTCTATTTTGAGTGTTCTCATTTTTATTTCTTCTTATCTTCTCAATTTTTCTATTGTATTCTTATTTATTTCTTTATTGTTATTATTATTATTATTATTTTTTTTTTTTTTGTGAAAGAAATCGACAACGAGATGCCCAGAGATCGATAATCAATCGCTTCGGTGGAATTTATTTATTTCTTGCTTTCTTTCTTTTCTTTTCTTTATAATTGTTAAGAGAAAACTAGGAAAAAATTAATAATTAATAATTATAAATTATAAATAAATAATTTATTATAAATAAATAATTTCTTTCATGTAATAGAAGCGAGATAATCGATAATAATAATAAAGGAGAGAAAAATTACTCTTGAAAAATTTCTCTACACTTTCGCGCCTTTGTCGAAAATTTTTCTTTTTTCTTCCTCCCCCTACCGATGATATATTACAAATACCTTTCGGTATCAAACTACTATCGTCTTTTCGTAACACTATACTATATAACGTTCACAGAGTACAACAGGATGTGGGTGCTGTTGTGGGCAACGTGGCTCCGTCAGCCACAATAACGCTCTCGTTCTTAACGGAAAATCTTTTGAAAATATATTTTGAAAAGGGTACGCAAACTATATAAACGTCGACTAATGGATTATTTATTTATTTATTTATTTATTTATTTTGACACCTCAATAAATTATTTTATTGATATTCCGCAAAATATGGAAAAAGAGAAAGGTCACCTGGTGAAATTTCTCATCGTATCATTTTTCTTTTTTTATTATTATTTTATTATTTTTTTATTATTC
>OU426869.1:1165403-1175403 GCA_911387685.1 Dolichovespula media
TAAAGACGAAATCTGACACGTACACGGTGGTAGATGGACTGGAGACTGGACTGAGAAAGAGAAAAGTGAGTTAGTGAGTGAATGAGAGAGAGAGAGAGAGAGAAAGAGGGAAGAGAAAAGAGAAAAGAAAAGAAGGACGTAGGGTTTGAACCAACCTGCGTGTCCTGTAAGGACAGAAGCATGTGCGTTTCCTGGTAATACTGTCATCGAGGGTGGTAAAATTGTATATGGGGGCGTTAACCGTGTTACCGCCCTTTCTAAGGCAAGTTAGACCAATTAAATATCTTCCTCTTATATATTTTTTCGTTAAATCTATTCGATGAACGAATTTTATTCTTTACATTTTTCCATTTGTTCTTCTTTTTCTTTACTAATTACATGCTGCTACTTGGCGGATAATCTCTTTTTTCTTTCGTTTTTTGATAATGACGTCATCGAGGATGGTAAAATGCGGATGGGTCGTTAACAACGTTTTACCACATTACAAAGATCATGTAAATATCATTTTATTATATATTTTTCGGTACATCGTTTCGGTGAACGAATTTTCTTTTTTTTCTTTTTTTTTCTTTTTCTTTGCGATTAATTACACGCTGCTACTGTTTAGCGGATAATTTCTCTCTCTTTTTATCTTTTGTTTTTTTCTTTTTTGTTATTTTTTTATTTCTTTCTGGACGGAAAATTTTAAGAAGCTACTCGATGTATTAATATTATTATTAATAATTCTTTGTGTAGGTATAAAGTAAAAAAGATTTGTGTAAGACGTTTACTTAAGTAAAATACTTGAATAGGGATTAGTTGTCTTCTCCTTTGTTGTTCGTTTCTTCGAAAATGTCCTTTCATGTTCTACGGTCGAGGTCACGGCTATTTTTGCTTAGAGTGTTTACTGATAAATCAAAGCAGATAACTTATTTAATTTAATGGAAAGGAAAGAGGGATTATAACGACGTGTCAGGATGCTACGATTTCATCGACTCGAAATTATTGTAAAAAATAAAAAGTAAAAGAGAACAAACAAAACACCTTTTAAATAAATAAATAAATAAATAAATATATATATACATATATATATATATATATATTTCAAGGAAATAAAAAAATATATTTAAAAAAAATACTACGTATGTAATTATATTTAAGTAAACGTCTTTCACTAATCTTATTTACTTTATACGTATACAAAACTATTAATAATAAATATATATAGATTATATCAACAAAAGGTGGCCATTATGATTATTATAAATTTTAGTGATTTTTTTACAAACGAAGAAAAAAATTAATACTTCGTTCCGACATTCTGTATGCATATGTTTGTATGTATATATATATCCGATTTTTTTAGTAGATTTTTAAATCAACTACATAAACACACACGCGCGCGCGACTTTTTAGTTAATTTTAAAATTGACTATATATATATATATACACATATATTATTATTATTGTTGTTGTTATTATTATTATTATTATTATTATTATTATTATTATTATTATTATTATTATTATTATTATTATTATTATTATTATTATAAAACATTGTCTGACCTGATACGATTTTAAATCTTTCAATAATATTCATAGATCGTTCATACTGTTTGCGTTTCATTGTCTCGTTCTACATTATTTATTGTGAATAAGGCACAAATCGTTCTTTCGAAGAAGGTCTCTTTCGACACTTGATGATGTTCCATGAAACTCACCCAGCAGCAATTCGTACACCGAAAATGCCAACAAAAAATTAAACCAAACATAAAGAAGATGAAGAAGAAGAAGAAACAATACGGGATAGAACAACGGACTCGTTTCCGTTTCGCATAAATCGTACGGATTGTGTACCGTGGCCAGGAACGACCACTTGTGAAGGACAAAGCGGTACATATCCAATGAGATCCATTTTCTCTCTCTCTCTCTTTTTCTCTATTTTTTTTTACATTCAACGTTAAAAGACATAAACGTGATTGAAATGTTAAGTATGGAAATATCATTTTCGACAAATAAGGGATAATAAGGGTCTTACCCAACCATCCCTTCGAACAATTCGAAGTAAAATATATTATTGCTATGATATTCTACTGATATTCTTTCTTATTGTATTGTAGTTCTTAGTCTAACGAGTATTTATGGATTTAATTTTTCAAGATTACGATAGAAATACACGAAGTGAGCTAGGTGTAATGAAATACCTGACACGACTAACATTTCAATTAGTTCTTCCTTGTTATACGATCACTGTAAATAACTTTTATTACATGGGTTTTCCGGGTCAGAATCGCTTTCACCATTACAGTCGCATGACGGAAAAGTTTTCTAATTTGTACAAGGATTCTTTTTTTATGTGCGTACATAAATCTTGTTTAGATGTAAAGGAATTCGTTTGTACTAATCTTTCTTTATTTTTTGGACAAATCCGTAATATTTATAAATCATAGGAATTTCTTTTACTAGGATCAAAAACTAGTAGAAAAGAAAGATAACGGTATATGTCCAATCAGATCCATTTCTCTATCTTGCTCTCTCTCCCGTTTTCTCTCTCTTTTTGTTTCATATGAAAAAACGTTTATATTTAAACGTGATCGAAATATAAAATATAGAAAGATCAATTTCGACAAATAAGAAGTTATAATCGTTTTATTCGATCATCCCTTTCTACAGTCCGCCATAAAATATATCATTGTTGAAACCTGTTAGACGATACTAACGAGTCTTTGTACCATTACGTTCGGGCAAACTTTATTTTAGTTCTTAGTCTAACGAGTATCCTTGGAGTTAATTTTTCAAGATTACGATAGAAATACACGTAGTGAGCTAGGTGTAATAAAATGCCTGACACGACTACTATTTCAAATAGTTCTTCGTTGTTGTAAAGTACGACTACTGAAAATATCTTTTATTACGTAGATTTTCCGGGTCGAAATCGCTTTCACCATTACAGTCGCACGACGAAATATTTTTCACATTTGTACGAGGATTCTTATTTTAAGGGCGTACAAGTTTCCTTTTGTGCAGGAAAAAAGAAACACGTTTGTGGTTCTTTTTTTTTTTTTTTTTGACAAATCTATGTTACTTTTAATCGTAGGATTTTTTTTTTTACTGGGAATCAAGAACTAGTTTTCAAGGATAACGGTATATATCCAATAAGATCTATTTTCTCTTTCTCTCTCTCTTTCTTTCTCTCTCTCTCTCTCTCTTTCTTTCTCTTTCTCTTTTTTTCGTTCCATATGAAAAGACATTTATATTTAAACGTGATCGAAATATAAAATATAGAAAGATCAATTTCGACAAATAAGGAGTAATAATCGTTTTATGCGATTATCTCTTCCTACATTTCGCTATGAAGTATATTATTGTTGAAACCTGTTGGACGGTACTTAACGAGTCTTCGTACAATTACGTTCGGACCGACTTTATTTTAGTTCTTAGTCTAATGCGTGTTCTTCAAGTTAATTTTTCAAGATTACGATCACGAAGTGTGCTAAGTGTAATAAAAAGTTTGATACGACTTCCATTCAATTAGCTTTTGCAGCATTGTATTTGAACGAAATTTTTTTTTTGTAAGGCAAGCTGACGATCGAACGGATGAATTTTGCTGTCGAAACACGTTTTGCATTATTCAGAAAATTGATATCATTATTTAAATAAATGAGATCATTAACGGCGTTTGATGTATTCTCTATCATCTTGCTAGTACTCACAATCGATATTTAGTTTTACATTTTTATTTTATTTTATTTTATTTATTTTTCTTTTTATGAAGCCAAAGTCTATCCAGGATGATACAAACATTCAGCATTTGATGTTTCGAATAAATTCATCTAAAGCGAGTAAATAAAATAAAATTACGAGATAATTTATTTCCTTACGTGGACGACACAAGATACTCGTGGTAGAGGAAGAAGGGTGCTTAATCGATTTTTTTCAAATTTTCTCTAAAATATGCTAAATAACGAATACAAATTCGTAAACGATGAAAAAATTTTTTTTTCATTTTTTCCTTTTAAAGCTTCAATATGTTGTAAATTTAATTGTCATTATTAAATAATTAATTATTTAATCGTATAAATAAATCATTAAATTTTTATTGAATTTAAAACACGAGGGAATATATATATATGTATATATATATATATATATATATATATATATATATATATATATATAATATATAATATAGATATATTAATTTATAAAAGTATATAGACACGTGAGATATTACAATATCAAGATAAAAACTGAAAAATGATTCCAGATTTTCGTTTAAAAAAAGAAAAAAATAATGATAAAATTATTTTCCATACAAAAAGTCATCTCACTCCGAATTGTCAAAATTTCATGATCTTCCCCATGATTCAGGGTGTCATGATCCAAATAAATAAATAATAAAAAGAAAAAGAAAAAGGAAACAAAAGAAAAAAATACCATACCAACGTAACAGAAAAAAACGAAAAAAAAAAGAATTATTTCCTTCGACCCCGACAAAACTTCTTCAAAGAGATCTAGTAATAAATTCAACGATAATTTCCATAAATTAATTATCATAAATTGAAAAATGTATTCAACGTCACTCCTCCTGTACATTCTTTCTACCATCTTTTATACTTCGACCATTCAATATTATAATATCTAACGCTATCCTTTCTAACGTACTTACCTATATCTTTTTCTATTTCTTTTCTTTTCTTTTTTTTTTTTCTTTATTTATTTGTATGATCCGTGCGAGAATTTAATGTCTAGTGTACCGTTACACTTGCTTGAATGGCCAGGACGATTAGTGTTTTCAGATAGGATTTTCTGACCTTTCTTGCTAACCTTTTATTCATCGTTCTCTCTCTCTCTCTCTCTCTCTTCTTAGTTTTCTTTCACTAATGCCATTAATATTCTACGTGACTGTTCCTCTCTCTCTCTCTCTCTCTCACTCTCTCTCTCTCTCTCTCTCTCTCTCTCTCTCTCTCTCTCTCTCTCTCTCTTCTTTTTCTTCTATTCATTTTTTTTTCGGACATTGAATTGTTCGACAGTACCTTTTGACGATCTTTCTAATATTTTTTTTTTTTTAATTTTATTATTGTATTTTATGTTATATCTTTCACGTTCCTTCTAATCTCTGATTCGTGCAACGTCATTTCTCTCTCTCTCTCTCTCTCTCTCTCTCTCTCTCTCTCTCTTTCTCTCTTTCTCTCTCTCTCTCTCTCTCTTAAAACGTTGAATTTTCTAACGAGAGAAAATAAGATAGGCATCGTAGTTAGAGAATTAGGTAGATTAGTTGATCTACTTTAGAGTCATTAGTATGTATAAAATATGTGGTAACGCATGTGTGGTGTGATATCATCACGTGATAACAAGTACGTTTAATTACATCTATGGTGTAGTAAGATATAATAAGTATATGGTAGGTTTACGTAGAGAGTCGAGGAAACGATGGTTGTTTAGTTTTTTTTTTTTTCTTTTCTTTTCTTTTGAATTCTCTTTCTATCCTCCAATACAAGCCGTTTGATGCACTTCGTATGCAAGGAGTCGCGGTAGCATAGATAAACAAGCAACTAAGTACGTACGTAAACCCCATGTAGACGAAGCGGGGAGAGAGAATTTCCGTTATGGTTATATCCTTGAATAAAATAACGTCGAATATAATTAAAGAAATTTTTTTTTTTTTCTATTTTTCCTTTTTCCCTTTTTCTACGAAGCCCATTCGAGGCCGATCCGAAGACGATTTATATTTACGCGTATCGAAATCGAACGAGAAAAAATGAAATAATTTGTGTGAATATGTACGTGTACACGTATGCGCATACATGTGTGTGTACATGTATGTGTATGTATAATAGATTTTGTCATTAAGTTGTATCGGTGTCGCCATTCGAAAAAAAAAAATCACCAGACAGTGCGTGATAAAGAAATACTATAACTTCTTTTTTTTATTATTATTATTATTATTATTATCGTTCGAACTTTCGTCTTTGTTAAATTGAAATTAAAGATTGTAAATTAAATGCCATTGTACGTGATTTTAAATCGGAGCTCAAACTTAATAAAGTCCGTTTATTTATTTATTTCTTTTCTACTTTATCTGAAGTAGATAACATTCATAATTGTGGACACTCTTTGATTGTACGATTTAAGAAAAAAATAATAATAATAAAAATAAAGGAAATAGAAACATACACACATACACACAAACAAGGAGCTCGATTCATTCAAATACTCATTAAATTTATTTGAAAATTCTTAAATCGAAACTAAAGAGAGTTTCTCTGCGTTATCTTTCGTTCGTCTAACCGCGCTTTTGTGCCAACTCGTTGAAGATAATGAACGACGACGGTTGGTGATTACGCAATTTCCTCTCTGTCTCTCTTTCTCTTTCTGCCTTTCTCGTTTCTTTCGTATATCACTCAATCTCTCTCTCTCTCTCTCTCTCTCTCTCTCTCTCTCTCTCTCTCTCTTTCTCTCTCTCTCTCCTTCTCTCCTATGTCTACTTTACGAGTTTCTACGTCTCTCGTATATAATAAGTTCATCGAAAATTAAAGATTATATTTTTCTGCTGCTCGTCTCCTTTGATAATTTCGAAGAAAAAAAGGCAAGGAAAAAGAAAGGGGGGGGGGAAATACAGGTCCTAAAACAAACAGGATGAAGTTGGTATTCATTAATTTCCGATAATACTTTCTAAGCTCGGATTAGCTCTTTTTAAGTACATACATTATTCCATGAAACAGCCCTGCGAAACGGCTTTGACAGTCAATATAATAGATCTATGGATCCAGAAGTCTATTATATTGACTCCATTATTGAATGAAGGTTATTTCGTATTATCTATTCTTTTTTTTTTTTTTTTTTTTTTTTTTTTTAGTTTAGTTTTTTTCTTTTTTGTATCGTTCTATTCACGAACATATGTGCGTATATCTACAAATATCTCTACTCACAATTTGCATATATATATATATTTTTTTTTTGTTTTAATTTGATATATATATATATATATATATTTGTATGTACACATATATTTTAGGAATCGATGTTCAGTTAGAATATCTTGATTATTCGATGTGTTTCTATGTGACATAACGTCGACCGGTCGAACGATCCACAAACGTAACTCCGAAGGTCGACAACCTTCTCGGTCTGTGTCGACCCATCGTTCTCTCTTTCTCTCTCTATCTCTCTTTCGTTTCATCATAGGACTCCTCTCTCTCTCTCTCTCTCTCTCTCTCGTTTCTCAAACGTACCGTTTTCTCCTCACCTAACTACAATATTCTAACGAGCGAGAGCAAAGATCAGCGAATTGTTCGCGATAAAGTCCTTTTAAACATCAACGTTATATGTGTGTGTGCGCGCGCGCGCGCATGCGCACGTGTGTATATATGTAATTCGAAGAGCGATAGAACACTTATTTTTTTTTTAAAACTTCAGCACCTTCAGAATATAATCGACGTCCAAAGAAAAAAGAATATATATATATATATATATATATATATATATATATATATATATATATACAAACTTTTGTTTTTCAAAAAAGCTTCAGTACATTGTAAATTTAATCGATATTCAAAGAAACAAAAATTATATATTTGAAAAAGTAGATAATTGAAAAATTATAATTTCAAGATAAAAATTAAGAACAATTTTATATCTTTGTAAAAAAAAAAGTACTGTTTCCATACCGAATTGTCCGCATGAGATAATTCGAAGTGTCATGACCCAAGTAAAAAAAAGGGTTTGAACTTAAAAGGAAGAAAAAAATTATTTCTTTTGCTCGTATAAAACTTCTCCAGAGAGATCACGTAAATCCATAAAAAAATGTTGAAACGTCCTTCGTGAAATCACTTATCGTATATCACAGCACATCGAATCCAATCGTCTTGTTTCAATATACAGTCGTACCACCGCTTCCTAAATTCGACTCACTCAGCGCTATATTTTACCTCAAAACTTACTTCAGACTTTTGGATTAAAAAATCTCAAAAAAATTATCATCCGCAGATGAATCTTTCGTATGGGAGACGTTTACGTTCGGATTCGCCCAAATTTTTGAACAGGTTTTGGTTACTTTTACCGCTCGAAACGTCTCCTAAGTTTTCTAATTCGTTGATCTACACCTGAATGACGTATCGGGGATAGGATTGATTTTATTTAACATCGTAGTCTGGCGTGTGTCTGTCACGAGATTCCTTTTATTAATTCCTTGCGAACAACCAGGTTAGAATCAGGTTCTGGTTCTATATTTCCCTTTGTATCTTCCTCGGTTACACGAGGCACATGTTCTTCTGATTGTTGTTCTTCGTTTCAGAAATAATAAACCTTCGTTATTAAAAATGATACATGCAGAGAATAAAAATTCAACAACTTCGTTATTAAGCAGCTCGTTGGTTTAAGTCGTAAGGTACGTAACATTGTATAATATTACGATGTATCAACTATCCACGAAAAAAAAATCGTACAGCCATCTATCCCAAGATTCAAGGAGTGACGACGCGCTTGTTTTTTTTTTTCTTTTTTTCTGTAACGTTACAACAATTATCACGTCGCTCGAACTATAAACATAACCTTTAAATGCTACAATAATGCATTGTATTCAGAAAAAAATCATTACCTTCTCTTCTTTTTTTTTTTGTTAATAAATTGTTAGTAAATTATGAGTTAGTAATTGTTGATAAATTATTTAAAGAACAATCGTAAAATTTTTCATTGATTAATTCAATTACTACATTACAAATAACTTATATAATTTTGTTAATCGAAAACAAACAAGGACTATCGTTTATGAGTATTGTCAATAATAATCATAATCAGTCCCATCGTTAAACATATTTGAAAATCGAATTGCATCTACAAAATATGAGATCGATTAGCCTAATCAGCGTCTAAATTCATTAATTATCCTACATAATGTACATAAACACGTACAAAGAAGAACGCGAAAAATTATACTCAAATGATCGATCGATCGATCGAAGGGAATAAAATCGAAAAACTAGGGGGTGGGTAAGGTGGTAAAGGAAAAAAAAAGTTTCCAACGTAACGAACGTACCGAATGTAATCTAAAATCGTTCAAGCAGAAACTTAGACATGTGTACTTACGCGATAAGTTATATATAGTTATAAAATACATACATACATACATACATATATATATATATATATATATATATATATATATATATAATATATATATATTTTAGGTACGTACTATGTATGAAGGCTCGCGTTAACAATTTGTCCAACTTCCGTAGGTTTTCCAAGCAGTTACACCTGTTAGATAACCATATGTCTTTTCCTCTTTGCGCTCACGCGTGTACACACGAGGGTACCTAAATATGAAAAAAGAAAAGAGAGAGAGAGAGAGAGAGAGAGAGAGAGAGAGAGAGAGAGAGAGAACGATAGAAAGAAAGAAAGAACGAAGAGAAGGAAGAAAACAAAGAGAGTGAAAGAGAGAGAGAGGGGGGGAAAGAAGGAGAGGGAGGTAGCATGTGCCAGGACGAAGTTGCTCGTGCTAAACGGAATTTCCTCCCCTTGTTAACTCAAGCACGGTTCCTCCTCCTTACGAGTTCCCTCACGGGATACATGCCCGTCATATCCTACGTATATTCTACTTTCTCGAAATGCAAGTGGTAAACATTATGCTCGGGTAAGCGTGGCCCGTTTTACCTGCCACGCCATTTAATTATTTCCCTATCTCCTTTTCTTTCTTTTTTCTTCATTTGCTTCTCATCCTTTTCTCTCATCTTTTACCTTTTAAATCGATGAAGTTAAAAAAAAAAAAAAATAGAAAATTCTTTTCCTTTGTTTTTTGTTTTAAGTTTCATTTTATTTTTTCTCTGTTCTTTTTTTTTCTTCTTTAAATTAAGCTTTCGACCGGTGAACGATACGGACCTAGTTATCATTTATATTATTTGTTTTGATTTATTTTATATCGTAAGTATATATATATATACATATTTTACATCAATTTTATAATTTTACTAATTTAATTTTTTTCATTGAATGATCCTTTTTTTTATTTAATCAT
>OU426869.1:1180403-1182903 GCA_911387685.1 Dolichovespula media
TCTCTCTTTTCTTTATTTTTTTTTTTTTCGTCGTTGAACCTCGTGCGATGGAAGAAAAAAAAAATTGGCGCTAAGAAATTGACACTCACAGGTCAAGATTTTTTCGTCGTACGTTAATTAATTACTATATTTTTTTTTTTCGCAAATCGAAAAAAAACGTTACGATCGTGTTATCTTATTTCACGTTTATATAGGATCGGTTTTTTTTTTCATCGTACAACACGTAAAACAACAACGACAAGTTTCTCGTGTTCACGAGTTCAATTACGACGGAGGAAAAAAATGTGCTGACAATAGGGTGGTGGTGATGAGGGAATGAGGGGTGGGAGAGGTGGCAACTATTAGGAAACATAATAAATTTTGTCACGTAACTGATGCCGCGCGAATACGGTTGCGATCCATTCACTTTTTTTTTCCACTTGGATACTTTGAAAACCTAAAGACGAGATTATTTAGAGGAAAGATTAGCGACGTTGCTCATTTTTTTCACCAGAAATTCGTTCGTTCGTTTTTCGGCCCGATGAAATCGGATCTTCCTATATTACTACTACTACTACTATTACTAACCTTCCCCCTCCCCTAATCCCCTATAAATTTTTAACCGTTTCAGCTAAACGAAATGTCAGACGACTCTTTACATAACGGTCTAGTAATTTTTATTTAAAAAATATATCAAAAGCTAGGAAATTTTCATTAGACATCCAACCACTAATTTTTAGTAAGGCGGGATAGTTGTACGTGTCGTTCTGCAATCGAAGAAGATTTAATGTTTCGTAATAACTCTTCTATCTATTCGAAACACTTCAAAGAAACTTTTATACCCGTCATAATTCGAATTTGGATGGAACACGATTTTTTTTCTTCTTCTTTAACATTTACAAATAAACTCGATCGTTGTTCCATTAACAAAATTATTTTTGTATGGATATAGAAAATTTGTAGAATCGCGTGTAGCGCGACGTTTCCCAAATTATTTATACTTCGATCGGAAAATCAATGATTGTTCTGTGAAAAATTAGTACAAATTATTATTATTACAATTTGACTATTTTCCTGTTAACTCTGCTTTATGCGTGCGTGCGTAAAGACATTTATTTTTCTACATATAAACAAAATCTTTCTTCTTCCACTTTCGTAATTAAAACACGAGAACAATCTGATCGTAACGCGTCGTTATCATAACTCCGACATATTTATTCGATCGATCGATTAAATTATCATTGACCTATTACCTAACCTATAAAACAACCAAGATGTTCCATTTAAAAAAGAAACGTCGAAGATTTCCATGCGACACGTGGTGTCACGTCTTGGGACAAAAAAGTTAAGGAAACCCCCGAACGTTAGACGCGTTGTTGTACGTCCCCAAGAATTGTTTAAAAATTAAAAACAAGGACAATGAGGATAGGTCTCTTGTCTGATTCGATCAAACGAAACGAAATAAATAAAAAAATAATTGAGAATAAATAAATAAATAAAAGAAAAAGAGGATTTGAAAAAAAAAAAACTTAGAACAGGTAGGATCGAAAGAAGTTACGGACAGATAGATATCGGTGTTATTCGCATAGATACCGATGGCTATCTATACGAATAGATCGAGCGGAGGAGCCTGCGCTGTTGATGTTCGTCGCTGGCGGTCGGCGGCGCAGAATTCAAACGGCCGTAGCCGTTGAAAATTGTAAGGCCGATACTCGGTGGGCGATACGCGAGTTCTCTCTCGCGAGAAGAGAGACGAGGAGGTGGAATCTTTCTCTCTCGCTCTCTCTCTCTCTCACTCTTTCTCACTCTTTTTTTCTCTTGTTCTCTCTCTCTCTCTCTCTCTCTCTCTCTCTCTCTCTGTCTCTGTCTCTGTCTCTGTCTCTGTCTCTTTCTCTCTTTTTGAGCGGTGGGAACGAGACGCGTTGTTGCACGGCATGGGTCTCTTCTCTTACGTCGAATCCAACCAACGCGCTTAACATTTTCCTCGTCGCTCGCGTTGCCGGCAGAGCTCTGGTGTTGTTGCTATGCGGAGAGAGGAGAGACGACTTACGGGGATGGGTCCAAGGGCAAGGAGGAGACGAAGGAGGTGCCCCGCGTTGTCGGGAGAATCCGTCGGTGTGTGTGGTGTTTGTGCCGGAGAAGAGAACGCGAGTACACTCCCGCTCTCTTGCTTGTTGCCGTTCTGTCGTTGTTGCTGCTGTTCCTGCTGCTGCTGCTGCTGCTGCTGTTCCTACCGATGCTGATACTGATGCTGATGCCGATGCTGATGCCGATGTTGCTGATGTTGCTGATGTTCCTGATGCCAAGATGCTGTTGGTGTTGCCGTTACTGTCTCTCTCACTCTTTCTCTCTGACTCTCTCTCTCTCTCTCTCTCTCTCTCTCTCTCTCTCTTTCTCTCTCTTTCCTTTGCTGGTGCCCTGTAGCCCTGTGGTGCATGCCGTTCGAGTTGGAGATGGTGACGAAGGAGGAGCAACAGAAGTACGAGAGAAAGAGAGAGAGAGAGAGAGAGAGAGAGAGAGA
>OU426869.1:1187903-1294268 GCA_911387685.1 Dolichovespula media
ATCAATAAAACCGACGGACATTCGTATAGGTCCCAAAAGGTTTGACGAAAATCCCTGACCATCAATCAGTTATACGAATTTCATTCCGCGTTTCGTAAATTTTATTTGTTCATTTATATTTTTGTTTGTTATATTTTTATTTTTATGTTTCTTTTTTTTTTTGTTTTAAACGCACGAACGAACATTTTAAATACACTTATATTGATACAATATCCTGTTCTATTGAAATCCTTAACGATCACGATTTATATTCATGCTCATGTAAATCGATATATTTATTACATCGATATCTATTATATCAATATGACTATTAAATCGGTACATCTATTATATTGACATATCTATTACATCGATATCTATTATATCAATGTGACTATTAAATCGGTACATCTATTATATTGATATATATCTATTACATCGATATCGATTAAATCAATATATCTATTCAATCGATATGTCTATTTATTATATACATGTTTATCGATATGTTTATCTATATTTAAAGAGAAAAATTTTTTAATCTCTCTGTTAAACGGAATTTACATAATGTATAATTTAAATTGCAATACTATGTGGGGATTGACATTCACGTATTAATGAAATTAATTGAATTAATGAAATTAATTAAAGTGAATTCCTTCGCGAAACCGAGCCAGCGTACCTGAATAGTTATCTGCGATATATATTACGTTGCTCGAATCAATCGGAGAAATTTTTGACCTTTGACTTTTTCAGCTGCCGCTGTAGAACGTGATGGTACTCCGTCCACGTTTTAAAATGATTTATTCTAATACGACGAACGAGTACATGCTCCTTTTTCATTTCGGTAATGATGATGATGATCAAAATGCGTTAGAATCTAATTCATTGTCATACGAAAGTTACATTTACAATGTTAAACTATTAATGTTGTTCCGCAGGTGATTTACTTATTTTTCTTTTTCAAATAGAAAATAATTCGCTATCGTAAATTTTCTTTTTCTTATATCGGATTCATAATAATTGATATAATAGCTTTAACAACGTGCCTTTGTAATTAATAATAATAAATAGTCCAATACAAGTTTGTTTTACCTGTGACGTAATGCTTTACATCGTAAAATACGCACACACACACACACACACATAAAAGTAAACTTGTAAAGAATTATTAATTACCTTATATACATATATATTGATGTAAATATATATATATATATATATATATATATATATATATATAATATACATAGTATTTAATAATTCTTTACAAGCTTACTTTTATCAGATCGTTGAAAATAATAAATTTAAATAAATCTGATAAAATGATTGAAGAAAAAAATAAAAAATAAAAATTATTACGAAATCGTGAATGATGGTCGTCGAGTAAATCCCATAAAAAAAAATTACGCATCAATAGGAAGAACGCGTGTTACCGTTACTTATAAACATTAAACGTAGACATATCTGCAAATCGTTATCTCGCTCGTAACGGCATTGATAACTGGCTCCAAAGGGGACCTTCAATAAAACCGTTATAAAGCAAGCTATAGAGAGGCAAAAAAAAGGAGATATATATGTACTATATATCGTTCGAAAAGTATCAAACACGAGTCGGTTTATATAAAATCGCGGCGAGCATGAAATTTGTGTATACCGAAATAATCGATGATCGATACTTACAAGTAGTCGTTTCGATCGAGAGCTGCGATTTTGTCGATCGTGTGATATTTTACAAAATAAAAATACATTGAAGAAAGAATCATAAATGTTTTCAATAAAAATCAAATTCTCATCGTTTTCTGTAATAAAATAATATTCGTAACACCTGAATAGATACATAATTCGTTACACCTAATACGAACAAATTAGTATTATCTAAATGATCGATAACATTCAGTCATCTCGATCGAAAATTTCGATATTGTCGATCGAGTGAAATTTTATTGAAAAAAAAAAAAAAAAAACAAACAAAAGCAATAATAATAATAAAAAAATAAAAATAACAATAAATGTACAAATAAATAAATTAGAAAAATGAAGTGATAAAACATTATCAAAGAGATGTTTTAAACATTTTTAACAAATGTCAAATCTCATTGTTCACATGTATAAATATAAAATTACGTTCTCGTTTCTCGTTAAAAGAAAAAAAAAAAAAAAAAAAAAAAAAGAAAGAAAAACAAGAAAAAAGAAAAGAGAAATGAAAAAGATTCGTTAAAATCAACGTAACGAAATACACCGAGCTAATTCGAACGAGATTTCAAAGCTCTTTTTTTTTTTCTTGGCGAATCCCACCAATAGGCTTATTCTCCTCTCTCTCTCTCTCTCTCTCTCTCTCTCTCTCTCTCTCTCTCAACTACTACTATAGTATTTCTTCATAGAACCAGGTCGATCAACTTTTTTCTTCCCTCTTTCCAATCGTTTCTCTGGTTCTTAACCCCCCCAGTACTACGAAAGTTCCTTCTCTTTCCCCTCTCATCATCAACATCCCTCGATCATCTCTCTCTCTCTCTCTCTCTCTCTCTCTCTGTTCATTTCTTGTACGTGTTGCGAATTCTTCTTGTCTATTGCGCGCCGCATCTGCGGCGGCTGCCCGTGTGTAAGATCGGTAAGAATAGCGCGAAACGGGGCAGGGTGCCGTCTAGGGTGAAGAATCCTGAAGGAACAGATGATGATCCCGTTTAGGAAGCTGCAAAGGTGTCCCGCTTGTCTCGAAACTTACGGTTACGAGATCGTCGTTATCGTCGTCCTGTTCGTCTGCGTCTCCGTCTGCCTCTGCGTCTGCCTCTGCGTCTTCATCGTCATCATCGTCATTTTCATTTTAAACGTTTGCATCATTTTCACCGTTTTCACCGTTTTCGCTGTTCTTATCGTTTAAATCGTTTTCATCGTTTTCACAGTTCTCATCATTTTCATTGTTTTCATAGTTTTCATCGTTCTCATCATTTTCATTGTTTTCATAGTTTTCATCGTTCTCATCATTTTCATTGTTTTCATAGTTTTCACAGTTTTCATCGTTCTCATCTTTTCATCGTCCTAATCAGTGGTTCTTCTTTATTCGACATCCTCGTGACGCGTTTCCGGTCTTCTGAACATTATATATATATATATATATATATATATATATATATATATGTATGTATCTAAAAGGGAGAAGAGAAAAAAAACGTGCATATGATTACGCGAATAGAAATTCAGGTAGACAAAATGCTTTTTTGCATTTCACCAACGAATCGAAACCGGACCGAGTCTGTTCAATTTCATTCCGTTCCATTGTATCGCTCAGAATTGAGATCCTTCCTTCCTTCCTTCCTTCCTTCCTTCCTTCCTTCCTTGATTTTTCGGTTAGATGATCTTTGATCGTAAATTAAAATGACGTCATTCGTGTTTCTAACGATAATCGTGTTTGCAAAACAATTCGTATATGTTTAAGAGAGAATAGATTTTTTTTTCGTTTTTAGTTATTGCATTTCTTACGTTCTATCGGATTTTACTTTTGGAAATGATATTCCTTTCCCCCTCCTCTTTTGGTTTTGCCGTTTTATTTTTTATTTATTTATCTTTTCTTCTTTATTTATCCTTTTCCTTACCTCGCGTATAGTTTCGGTTTTGTATTTTTGGTTTCTTTTTCTTTTTTACTATTTTTTTAATTTCTGCCCTCTCTTTTACACGTATTCGTATCTACTATTTGTGTCTTTACTTTCTTTTTTTACTTTTATTTTTTACTTACCTTTGTTTTACACGTCGATCAAGTCGATTTCAATTATTCGATCATATAACGAAAAAATTAAATTACACGTTCTCTGCTCGATGTGTTTATCAAGTTCGATCAAAAAAAGAAAAGAGAAGAAAAAAGATGAGAGAAGAAAAAGAAAAAGAGAAAATCAGAAAGAGGAAATATCTCGCATTCGATTAAAAAAAAAAAAAAAAAAAAAGAGAGAGAGAGAAGAAAAAGAAAAAAATAAATAAAAGAAAAAAGAGAAAAAGAAATAATACGAGAGAAACAAAAAGGAGAGAAGTATGCAAGGAAAAGAAAAAAAATTTACAAATTTGTTCGTTTGATTTGAGAACCGCGATTGCTGCAGGTATTACGTAAGTGGCTCCCTTGCCACCCGATCCACCGTCGAAGGGAGGAGGAGGAGGAGGAGGGGTGGGGAGGGGGAGCATCGTCCTTTCCCATATGTCGTATGCCTCCTCGTACGTTTCAGAAAACCGCGCAGGCAGGCGCTACGAGGAGGCCTCCTCATATTCGTTCTGTTGTACCTGTGTCGGTTTGCCAACACGTGGGCAAACTTATGAGAACTTACGAAAAAATATGCGCGCGCGACTTTTACCAATACATCTTCGTTGCTGTCTTCTCTCTCTCTCTCTCTCTCTCTCTCTCTCTATGATACCTTGCCCCCCTCACATCACCACTACCACCACGCCCTGACCCCCTGCCATTCTTTGTTCCAACCGCAAATAATAATTTTTAATTGCACTGGAGATAATAATTTTTTAATCACCGTGAACTAATATCCGTTTACATTTGATATACTATTTATATACAATTTATATAGAATTGATATACGATATAATCATTTTTTGATTAAACGTTGGACTAATTTTGATGTAGTTTTATTATTTTATTTTATTTTATTTTATTTTAATTTTAAGTTTATTTTTCTTTTACTTGCAATCTCTCTTTCTCTCTCTCTCTCTCTCTCTCTCTCTCTCTCTCTCTCTCTCTCTCTCTCCCACCCCCTCTTAATGGAGTTTATTTGAATGAACAAAAAAACAAGTTTTGTTGCCTCGTCGATATTTGGTTTCATACAAATAAATATAAAATTTATTTCAATAATTTTCTAAACGATACGTATTAAATCAATCATTAAATATATAAATATTAAATAAATTATAAAATGTTGTTGTTTCGTCGATATTTGTTTCATACAACAACAACAACAACAACAACAACAAAATATAAAAATTTATTTCAATAATTTTCAACACTATACATATTAAATAAATCATTTGATTAACTAAATATAATGGAAGTAAAATTATTTGATTAAATTCATTGTTAAATAAGCCAAATGTTAAAACGACAGTGCATGCACATGCACTTCGGCCATACGTCCACACACACACAAATACATATCTATGTATGGTATATATATGTATACGTAGATAACTCTTGGCTTGGTATGGGTAATAATACCGAAGGATGTGTGTATCGTTGGAGGCCGACGTCCTTAGTCGACTCCCTTAGTAAATCGCATCCCTCGTAGGTACTGCTGTTACCCCCGAGCGCACTATCGACGACACCCTTGGCACGCGCCGACTTTTACAATGCTCTCTACCATCTGCACTCTTTCTCACAGAGAAAAATCGAAGTCGTACGTCGGGGAGAGTAGATCCTCCTCGTCTTGAGAAAGAAAGAGATCTGTGCACATAAAAAGAGAGAGAAAGAGAGAATGAGAAAAGGGAGAGAGAGAGAGAGAGAGAGAGAGAAAATTCAATCAATATTCGCAGATATTTTGAAATTATGCAATATTTGACACTGTCCTCCATTCATCTCTCTCTCTCTCTCTCTCTCTCTCTCTCTCTCTCTCTCTCTCATATTTTTCTTTTCTTATTTTTGTATTTTTTTTAGACCGTGTCATGTCTACGAAGAAAATATTCGTCAATGAATCAAATTAAAACTGTTAATCAATGAATCGTTATATATACATTATATTTTTCTATCATCTCAAAATGATAACCTTATTGGGAACGAACGAATTATTTTGTTGTTTCTTTTACCCTCTTTTTCTATTCCATATGAATTGTCAACGTTAATAATTTTACGGAGAATGCATCGATATTTTTTTTCTCGATTCTTAAAGTGTGTGTGTGTATGTGTGTATGTGTGTACTTGGAACAATTTTTTTTTCTTACTTGAGATAGAGGGATTAAAGAACATTTTAACGTTTATCGAAGAAAATTTTAGTTTATTATTTTGGAAAACAAATTGTTGAGAACGGTTGACATAGTAATAGGTCTTTCTTAAATAATAATTGGAATAGTAAAAAGAAAAAAAAAAAAAACAAGAAAGAGAAAAAAATAATTTTTCCTATATTGATGATACGTGAAGTTTGACAAACGTAAGTCAACTAACAATATCTAAAGTATTTTTCAAACATTTAGAACCTGAATATTTGAAACGTCTTTTCGAAACTCGCTTTTAAAATACGATGAGACTTGTGCCAGACAGTATTCAAAAAATAAAACAAGTTTATTCCCGGTTTGTCGACTTGCCATGTTCTCGATCTTATATACTTTATAATAATAATCTTATATACTTGATAATAATATCAGATAAATAAACTTAATAAATAAACTTAATTTACATCAAGATTACTTTAAATAGAAACAAATAAAAAGAACATAATCTTAATTTACATCGAAATAATCCTTTCTTCTTCTTTTAAATATTCATTTGTCAACGCTATTACTAATTATCGATCGACGGTTAGATTGATTCTTTATTAAAAACAAAAAATAAACAAAACAAAAAGAGGAAAGAGAAAGATTATAATGACCAAGATTATAATTAATCAAATAAAAATTATAAATCAAGTTGCACGCTATCGTTCCCTCATGGCGACCATGTCCGACTCGGGGGAAAAAAAAAAAGAAAAAAATTTAGAAATCTATCAAACTCCGTTTCTATCGTTCGTTACTAAGCATCGATCCGAAATACTCTAATTCCTAACTGATAACCGTCACTGATTACAATCGGTTTCCCAAAACGTTCGATCGTCGAAACAACGAAAAAAAAAAAAGAAAGAAGGTGTTGTTAGGACGGGGTGAAGTCGAGGAGGATGGGTGATTGAGGGGGATCGTAGAATCGATGTTCTTAAATTTGCATTGAATTTTAATACGAATCATTAATTGGATCCTACCGTGATCACAACGACGGACAATTAGAGCAGATAATTGGGGATACGTTTCGTCTGTATAAATAAAATTGAAGATACATATATGTACCTAATGTATGAACGAACGTACATACGTATGGTAAATTTAAAGTCGAAGAAAACGAATATTTATAATAGGAGGCATCAACGAAGAGGTGTACGTATACGTAGAAGAAGAAGGAGGCAGCTGTAAGCAAGGGGGTCTCCGACCCCTGCCTACCCAAGTTTTCATGCGAGAAAGCAGCTGAACTACCCCTCTACAACGTTGACTCCGTAACGTCGTCCAAGTCGTCGTCATCGTCATCGTCGTCGTCACAATCTAGAGAAAAAGAAATAGAAGAAGAAGAAAAGAGGGAGAGAGAGACACACGCGTGTGCGTGTGTATAAGTAAATGATGTATATGTAATACGTATGAGAGAATCCATATCGAAATTCAACGTTTGAAGATACGGTGGGGGGTAGTTTAGGGTAGGTTGACTAACTCTCATTCTCTCTCTCTCTCTCTCTCTCTCTCTCTCTCTCTCTCTCCTTTTTTCTCCCTTTCTCTCTCTCTCTAGGCACGTAAGGAACCATTGTAGGAGTATACTACACCCTCTCGAGAACGTGGTGGAACAATCGTAAGCACGAATGTACCAACGGTGTGATTCAAAGAATACATAGAAAGAAAGAGAGAGAGAGAGAGAGAGAGAGAGAGAGAGAGAATCCGATTAAGTCAAACGACAGCTGATCCTTTTACCATGGACATAAAGTCAATAAATACGTTGGACGAAGCATCTTTGATGCCTCCTTTTGATGAAATCTTCTTCTTCGCTAAAAATCATATGCGAGAGAATTGAGAAAAGGAAGAGAAGTAACCTCATACCTATGTATTCTCTTCTTCTCCCTATTTCCCTCCCCTTCCTCACTCCAACCCTCAACCCTTCTGTAATTTTCTTCACGCGATTCGAATGCAACAAACGAAGATACACACCCATATTCACGAATATAATCACATATGTACGTCAACGTGGTTGAGTGTTCGTCTTCGTGTTCGCTTTCATCTTCGTCTTCGTCTTCTTCGTTTTTGTCTTTGTCTCCTTCGTCTTCGTCTTCGCCTTCGACTTCTTCGTCTTCGTCTTTGTCTTCGTCTTCGTCTTCGTCTTCGTCTTCGTCTTCGTCTTCGTCTTCGTCTTCGTCTTCGTCTTTGGCTTCGACTTCTTCGTCTTCGTCTTCGTCTTCATTTTCTTGTCTTCCTTCTTGTAGATTGCACCATATGCGAACGAACATTGACGTCTTGCGGTTTGTCGCCCTTTCGTGATTTTCTTTTTGTTTTGTTTCTTTTTTTATTTTTATTTTTAGTTTTATTTTTCTTCCTCTCTTTATCCTTCGTTCTCTTTATTCCTTTTCACGTGCGTAACCATCGACGATCAATCTCGAAAATCTCGTTACAAACTTTTTCTTTTTTGTTTAAATATTTTTCTTCTTCTTCTTCTTCTTCGTTCCATTTTTCTATTTCACGTAAATTTACATCGTAAACGCGTAAATAATTTTTGTCGATTTTGCGATGAAATTCTATAGTCGTTATTTTTTATTTCATCTTCTTCTTTTTCTTTTCTTTTCCCCTTTTTTTAACATGTATTTGAAAAAATTTTGATTTTGGCTCTGATCTGTCGTCTACCGTGTCAACGTTTGATTGGTGACCGTCAATCGATTTAATTTCATAAAATAATGTTCGATATCTAAATAATTGACATTTGTAAAAATCTTCAGAGGTGTATGCAATTATTATACGTTTAATTAAGTTAATTTAGACTGTTTTGCAATGTCAATTAAGATCTCTTCAATGGTTCTCAATTTTTAAACTGAAAATACATAGAAAATTTATTGTTTTTTTTTTATTAATATTTAAAGGGTATCACGACAAATTAAATAATCCATACTTAACGTTGTTAACATAATGTGCAATAATATGAAAACGAATAAAAAGTAGGAATTTTTGAAATATTACGAACATGTAAAATAAATATTTCATATTAATAATTATATCGTTCTCGATGTCATTATTATTATTATAGAAAAATATATAATATTATTAATTATTATTATTATATCATCGAGTGTTTCTAAGAAATTTTTACTCCTTCGTTTAAATCAATCAACACACAAAGTTAATACTCGTTTGTGACTATTGTGGAAACTTTTTTGTGAAAAAATTTTTCGTTCTAAATTCAAAAGTATTTCTTCGACATAATGAAGTTTCAGCATACACGAATTTTGAAAGTTAATCGGGAAAAAACCTTTTATTGTATTACCTGCAACGTACATAAAATTCTTATTACTTTTCTTTTTACCTTTTCTCGTTTCCAAAGCCCTTTTATTCATATTTCCAATTTACTTTTTTCGGTAAGTACAAAATATACCTGATCTTGACATTTTCCTTTTTATTGAAACTGTTTAAGTACTAACAAGTTTTATGTTTTACAACCCAACAACAACCTTATCTTTTGCCATCCACACTCCACAGTTAACTTTCTCCAACCCTAATTATGAAGAATAATTTTTTCTTTTTTTCTCTGCCTTTCTCTTGGAGATTAGGTATAGATTAAAATATGAATGGAAAAATACTCTTGTATTTTATTCCGATATGAAGTAAGACTAACAAATTTTTCTATGTTGAAAATAATTTTTCTTGCAAACAAATATTGAATTTACTGATGATATTTTTCTTTTCTTTTTATATAACGTTTGCATCATTCTATGTATCGCTATATCAATTTTTTCTCTTTGTTGATATGTGTACGGAAAAATTTTGATTTCTACTCTGATTTGCCGTCGACGATTAATTGGTGGTCGTCCATCGATTTCGTTTCACAGTATATCTTTCAATATCTAAATAATTGATATTTGAAGAAATCTTCAGAGGTATACGTAGTTTGTACATCAAAATATGTCTTTTGTTAAAATAATTCGTGAGAACCCACGGTAGAAAGTCGATTATCGATACCCATTGTGAAAGTTTATTACCTGTAATATTTTACTAATCCTGTGTCGCAGTTAACAGACTTAAAAGGAATAATAGTAGACAGACAGACAGGTATGTGAAAATATTCTTTGTGAGACTAATCTTCTAGAAAGTTTATACATATTCGTATTAAGAAAAATTTAATAATTTTTAATTTTTCTCATGAAACTCCATGTATTTTTTTCTCGTTTTTATTTTTTAATTAATTAATTAATTAATAATTAATTAAATAGTTTAATCAATTTAATATAAAGAAGAAAAAAATTATTAAGCAAGCACAGGCCTTGAGTTAATAATTAACAAGGTATTAATGTGCGAAGTACATTATGTCGATAGATAAACGGCAGTATCAATCTTATGGAAATTAAAATATTGAAAAATGATTAACACTCTTGATAACAAATAACATTTGAAATAATAGAGAAATGTATAAAGATGTCATTTAAATTGATTCTAATGTTTTCTTTTTCTTTTATTACCAATTAACAATCTTAGTAATAAACAAAATAACAGTAAGATCTTTTTATAAGTTTTTCATATTGTTCATTTCACCCTTTGAAATTATTTACATTTGAAGGTACGCATGTTGCTCGTATAACTGCATACTCTAACGTCTCGTTAATTATTAACTTTAAGACTGTACTTGTTGAATAATATTGTAAAGATAATTAATTAAAATATCTAATAAATTAAAAAATAGAATAATACAGGATATTCCATAAGAAAAACTAAAAATCATCGAACTTCTGATTTAACCGAAAGTCAGGTATTTTATATATACATTTAATATATATATGTATATGTATATGTATATATATATATATTTGTATATACATATATTTTTATTTTTATATTGTATATACATATGTTTTTCTATTGCTTTCTATCTGATAATTAAAAATCGACCCGTTATATAAATATCCATAAATTCGGCTTTTTTGTTTTTTCCTTATTTTCTTTCCTTGCTTCGATTCATCGATAGAGATTATATTATCAATTTGCTTGCGGTTATATTCCTTTTAAACCGTGCACCTGACGCGTGAAAATTTCGAAGGAAGAATGCGAGGGCGGTTAGAACGGTCAGGTGAACTATTCTGATCCGAAGAATGAAAAAAATGGGTCTAGCGCCGTTGTACCTGCGGCGCATCCATCTTTGAATGTATAGTCGGTGTTCTGTGTATCTACGACAAGAAATTCGAAGATGCAGAATAGAAAGGAAAAATACCTACGAATAGAAATGAAACACGTTCGAAAAACTTCTTTTTCCCCAAAAGTCGCTGTTAAAGTAAAATAAATAACTATATATATATGTATTATATATTACGATAATTAAAATTCGTATTCCAAAGTGATCCGTGAACTTAACCAAAACAAAAAGTAAAGAAAGAGTAAAGAAAATTAATTGTTACGTTTCGTTTCACAGCCAACGCCGTTGTCGTTAAATTAATATGCTATTATATTTTTTATCGACAAGCTTGATGTCATAGTTATAATCGAATTGTATTTTAGTTATAAGAAAAAGAAAGAAATTACGAACACACACAGACTGATTTGGAATTTGATATTATTAATATTTAACATTACTTCATATAAGTTTTTATTTAGTTTATTTAACATTTTTTAGTATTAAAATTTAGTTATGCCTATTAGAATATTAGACCGTTTTGCAATGTCAATTAAGATCTCTTCAATGGTTCTCAATTTTTAAACTGAAAATACATAGAAAACTTATTGTTTCTTTTTATTAATATTTAAAGGGTATCACGACAAATTAAATAATCCATACTTAACGTTGTTAACATAATGTGCAAAAATAGAAAAAAAAAAAATATGAAGACGAATAAGTAGTAGGAATTTTTGAAATATTACGAACACGCAGAATATTTTATATTAATAAATATTTTATATTAATAATTATATCGTTATCGATGCCATTATCATTATTATAGAAAAATATATATTATTATTGATTATTATTATTATATCATCGAATCTTTCTAAGAAATTTTTACTCCTTCGTTTAAATCAATCAAACGTTATGCTCATTTGTGACTATTGTGGAAACTTCCTTGTGAAAAAATTTTTCGTTTTAAATTCAAAAGTATTTCTTCGACATACACAAAAGTTAATCGGGTAAAACCTTTTATTGTATTACCGGCTACATATATAAAATTCTTATTACTTTTCTTTTTACCTTTTCTCGTTTCCAAAGCCCTTTTATTCGTATTTCTAATTTACTTTTTTCGGTAAGTACAAAATATACCTGATCTTGACATTTTCCTTTTTATTGAGACTGTTTAAGTACTAACAAGTTTTATGTTTTACAACCCAACAACAACCTCATTTCCGGCCACCCACACTCCACAGTTAACTTTCCCCAACCCTAAGTATGAAGAATAATTTTTTCTTTTTTTCTCTGCCTTTCTCTTGGAGATTTGGTATAGATTAAAATATAAATGGAAAAATATTCTTTTATATTATTTCGATGTGAAATAAGATGAAAAAATTGTTCTATCTCGTAAGTAGATTTTTTTTGCAAACAAATATTGAATCTACCGACGTTATTTTTCTTTTCTTTTTGTATAACCATTGTATCATTCGATATTTCTATGTCGATTTTTTTTCTAGATCTCTTTTTTTGTTAATAAGTATGATATTTTACCTATCATTTATATACGTATAGAGAAATGTCCGTAGAAATATCTCACGACTGTTTGACGTCACACAAAAATTTATTATTTATTGTAATATATTAATAATTGATAAATAAAATTAAAAAAAATGAACAAATTTAATCAAACAATAATAAATTATGAAATATGCTTTTTCTACGGTGTATAAAATATAAATATAATATAATATAATATAATATATATACATACATACATATATTTATTTATTTTTTATAAGAATATATATATATATATATAAACACACACACACACACACATACATATTTTAAAAGAATATACTTATATATGTACAGATATATGTTATAATTATCATTTATATTTTATAAAAATGCATACGTTGTTAGAATATATTATTACCGATCTAGCTTTTTTTATCTAACAACGCGTAAAATACAGAAAAATACTAATAATAATAATTTTAACAATTATTACAACTTTTCCCATAACTAAGCGAGTATTAATCGATTCTACAAGTAAAAATATGGAAATAAGAAGTAAATAATAATTTTCATTGAATTCGACGAAAACAATTTTTTGTTATCTATAAAAAAATTCTCCAATATTTCATACACTTTTTATTAAATAGTTTAAAAATAACAATATCAATGAAAACCGCCTCGATTACAATTATTATTATTGTTATTAAATGATCAAATTTCATAATCGTTATCGTCATTATTAATATAAATAATGCCTTCTTCGTTAAATGTATTGAATGTACGATCATATCGATTTCTTTTTAAGTTTTTATAGCAATCATATTTAATCAGAAGAAATATACATATTTAGACAGGTCTATCGTGTCTTTTTTTCATTTCTTTTGTCATAATTTTGCTACTAGGATATAAAAAAGAGATTGTTCTAGGTGGTCTTTTTTTTTAAACAAACAATGTAATTTAACGTATTTAAAAATTTAATACATGTCATCTTCCGAAGTAAATTATTTATCAATCATTCGTCGTAGAAAGTTTTTCTTTTTTAAACGGTGTCAGAAGGGCACATTCGTACAAAGTGTTATAAGAGATATACATATTTTTAAAATTATTTCTTCTTTCTCATTTATTTTCCTCGACACACCATTTTTTCTTTCTTTAGTGAATTTATCAAATAAAATGTTTTTAGTCAATGCATTTCTATATTTCAAATCGTTTTTCTATTTTTCTTTTTTTTTTTTCTTTATACAATTTGCGTTAATTTCAAGCAAGCATTATACTTGACGTAAATCAATTTTTATTTATCCGACTTTTTTCTACGAAAAAGAGACCCAAGATGTATTTCAAGATATTTGTATATCATGATTAAAAAAAAAAAAAAAATAGGAAAAGATGTCGTTCTAAATTGTTTATAAGCCCGAATCATTAGATTCCGATCGGCGAAGTAAGAAAATAAGAAATATCGATCTGTCAATTTCGACAGTAAAAGAGGAATTAGATATTGGGGGAGGGAAAAAAGGGTCTTGGCTGGGTTGATTTTGCACGTGCACTTGAAATGCACAGGTCAGTCAGACGGTGCAGAAACCGCGGCCCCCCCACAGCGAGTACCGTAAAGAAGTTACCGTGCATTCTCGTTGCTCCAATACGGCGTGCCCTGTGGATTAAGGGCACCGGTCCTTCCCATTGGTTATTCTCCATCCCTACCACAGAAACAGACCTCATATAAAAGGTGAGGCCCACCGGTTAGTCCTTCTCCAAGGCGAGACAACTTTCAGTCAGTCGTTCGGCGACGCTCGAACGAGTAACAACTTACATTGGACCTTTTTTTATTCTATCTTCTCTCTGCAGTGTGTTTCGTGTGTTTCGTGTGTTCGTTCGTTTTAATCACGGATTGTAACTTTAATAAATTACGTGTGCCGTTCGCCGTATTTCGTGCAACAAAGTGTTAGAAGTGGTTATCACGTCCCGTTTCTCGCTTAATTTAAATATCGACCATTCGTAAATTTTTCTTTCCTCTCTTACAATTAAACCATTAAAACTAGTGCCTACTTGTTTGTCGATCGACGAAATAAAATTAGAAGAAGAACAATATGTTACGAGAATCAAATAGTATGCGCAAAATGATGAATATGGAAACGTGTGAAGTGTGTAAATGTGCAAGGTATTTTTCTTTTTCGATTAAAAATTGTAAAAACTCTATGATCAAGCTATATAAGATCTCTTTTTCTTTCTCTCTCTTTCTCTCTAAGTCGTCGTTATTTTATACGTTCGGCCATGCCACGAGAAAGAAAGAGAGAACGAAAGGAGAACGAGATAGACGGAGAGTACGATTCAATAAAATAATTTTTTCCAATTTAAATCAGAGCAGTGTGTCAGTGTCGGTCATGACGATTTTATAAGAATTTTATTTGTGAAAACTCGAGCCAGTGCCTTTTCCTTTTTTTTTCTTTCTTTTTTTGCCCCTTTCATTTTCTCACTTTCATTCATTTTCACGCAGATCGTAGACATTTTAATGATCGTGTTGGTTCGTGTTCGAAATTCTACATTAATTTTATTCTTTTGAAAATTAAAAAAAAAAAAAAAAGAAGAAAGAAAAGAATGTGTTCTGAAAAATAATCTAGAAAATTATATCTTCTAATTGAAATATTTTGTTGGGAAAAATATTTTGTTCGATATTTAACGAACTTACGAATACGAGATACGTCGAAGTTATTAAAAAAAAATGTATATATATGTATATATGTATATACATATGTACATATATACATATATATATATAAACATGCATTTCATATTTTTTGACACGTTCAGTCGTCGTTACCTCCCAAGTAACTAAATTCATCGTTTGGTTTCGCGCGTTCGATCGGTACTTGTTGTTTGGTTTCGCGCGTTCGATCGGTATTCGTCGTTCGGTTCCGTGTGTCTTCGTGTAATATCGTGTGCTCTCTCTCTCTCTCTCTCTCTCTCTCTCTCTCTTTCTCTCTCTTCTTTTCCTTTCTCCCCCACTACTCGACGATTACTGCCAGTTGCGCGCCAACTCTCGGCACGAAGAGAAGCGTGGATTTTGTTCTAGCGATCGAATGGAGCACGGCCAAGAGTAGGAAGTCGGTGAAGTTTCTGAATGAAATATCGAGGGATACATACATACATACATACATACATATATATATATATATATATGTATATATATATGTATATATATTCGATAAATAGGACTTAAATAGGATCTCGGTCTTTACCGGTACGAGAAGTGTTTTATAAAAAGAATTTTATTTGAGACATGTAATAATCAATAACAGCACCGAAAGAGTTTTAGAGTATTTTCCCCGACCTTGTCAATTCGCACGCTTAAGAAGGGAGGGGGGAAGATAGGTGAGGGGAGGAGGAGCGTCGGGGAGGTTAGGAGCGTGAGATCACGGACATATTGAAGCAATGAGAGCGTTGCGTGAATCGATTTTTCGTCGAGGGAAAGATCGTTTTTCTCTCTGATACGATACAAATGCTTGTACCTTGAATGAAGTCGTTTTTTATTTATTTATTTTTTTATTTATTTATTTATTTATTTATTGTTGTTCATTTTTTTGTTCTTCGCGTCTCGTTGCTTTAACTTGGACGCTTTCTCTCGACTCCTTACGCACAGGCATGCTTTGTTTCGCACGTATTGTTTGTTCTTCTTTCTTGGTTTATTTTATTTTATTTTATTTTACTTTTTTGTTTCCTTTTGTTTTCTTCTTTCGTATATATATGTATAGCACTCTAATAGATCATAGATTATAGATCATTTTTTTTAGACATTAGTAACGGTATTAGGGTATTTTAGAAAGTTGTTTCCTTTTTTTCCCTCTCTTGTTTCTTTTTTTGGAGTGAACTTTGAGAGATATAACAATTGGAGGTTAGTCGCTCGTATCGTGTTTTTCCCGCCAATTTTGATCAAGACGTTTCGTTTTTTTCTTTTTCCTTTTCTTTTTGCAATCCTATATATATATATATACACACATAAAAGAAAAGAAGACATATATATGTATATATTAATCAAGGATATGTTTATCTCTTTATTGCAGTCTCTTCAAGAATGTATTTAGAATTAGAAGTACGCCGGAAAAAGAGGTAGCTCCTAAACCAAAAGCACGAAGATTAGTGGGCATGGCGGCACGAAGATTCGTCGGTTTTGAAGCCTTCTCGCCATCTACCAACAAAGAAAATGGCACTGTTAACCGTAACGTCAACAACTCTAGTCCGCAGAAGGTATGAACGTTTTCTACATTATCGACTACATTATCGTTAAGCGCGATTGAGAAATCTCCCTTTCCTTTTTCTCTTTAGTCTCTTTTTTTTCAAGTGAAACAATGAATTAAATCGACATTTCGTTTCTCGTGCTCTCTTATTTTATTTTGGCCAATATTCGTTGTCAGCTTATATTTTCCAACATTTTTTATTAATTTTTTACAAAGAATCAATATTTCAATTCAAATATTTGTCAATATCTTAGCAATAAATAGTCAGTATTTATAATAAAATATAATTAAATAATATAAACGTTTGATATTACGTCGATTAATAAAAAAAAAAAGTATTTTATATAAAAAGTCAGTATTTCAATTAAAATATTAGTAAATATAATAATTCATCAATATTTATTAATAAAATATCATTGCATAATATAAACATTTTAGTATTACACCGATTAATAATAAAAATACAAAAAAAAACCAAAATTTTATATACAAAATCAGTATTTTAAAAGTAATATTTTATTAAAAGTAATAGTAAATACAATAATTTTATCATTATCTAATAAATAGACTAAATATTTATAATAAACCTAAAAGCAATTTCAACATTTAATTATTCATATTGTCCGCGTATATAACGTACTGATAATTTATTATAAATAACGATGAAAATATTTACATATATCGATCGTTCATATTACAAAATACTTATCATTAATCAATAAAACTGCTGACGAAATAAACTTTTAAGGCCAAATAAATTTTTTTCTTTTTTCCGTTTTATGCAAAGT
The DNA here is from genome assembly GCA_911387685.1 of Dolichovespula media. NCBI lineage: Eukaryota > Metazoa > Arthropoda > Insecta > Hymenoptera > Vespidae > Dolichovespula > Dolichovespula media. Next base: position 1,205,477 of record OU426869.1, read on the forward strand.
CGTGCTTTGAAAAAAAAATTTCCATCCAATTTCCGTTCGAAAATACGTTAGGCGTGATAATCGAAGTCTACCTGAAATTCTAAAATAAACGTCACGTTAGATTAGATGTTAGGTTCTCTCTCGGTCGCTCTCTACGAGCGAATAGTAAAATACAGCTGTTCGTTGTTGAGAAATTTCCTTACGATATCGTTTGCTTCGGAAGTAAACAAAAAGAAAAGTGTCATTCGGTCACATCGGTAGATCGGAAAAAAAAGAATAATAAAAAGATCCCGAAAAGATATGGAATGTGTGTATGTTTTGACGAACATAGTGACATAGTGGTGTTCCATAGTCGAATTGGTATCGCATGCAGCTTTCAGATTTTCCATAATCGTATGCGCGACACCTTGCTATACCTATCTATCGACGGGTGCAAGACTTGCTACCGGAAAAAAAGAGAGAGAGAGAGAGAGAAAAGAACTATATATGTACATATATATTCTCCTTCTTAAATCAGCTTTGAATTTATGAGAAACAGGAAACACCTACTATCGGCTGCGCTATAATTTCGATTAAGAAAAAAAAAAGAAAGAAAGAAAGAAAACACTGAAGTATTTTATTCATAAAAAACATTGTGCTTTGTTACAGATAAATGGAAGCAAAAGGTCACGCTTCCCTCTCGAGGATTGCGACTCGAACAATCAGGATAACGAGTATGGAGTTAATTTGCATGAGAGAGAAACACGTACCGGATTTCAATTTGCGGAGCCCCTTGGCGTACCACCAAGACGTATGAGCGTCGCGGATGCTCGAAGTCCTATACAATCACCTATAAGATCATCGCCTCGTGGATTATTAACGGATCCGATGATCTTCCGTAGTTTGTCATCGGGATACGAGAGTATGGACGACGATTTAAACGATCTTATGGATTTGGACGCTTTGGACGAAGCAACGCATTTACCAAATGGCCTTACGAGTTTATTATCTGGTAGCATTGTTGGATCGGAAATAATGGAATATGCTATAATAACAACACCGGAGTATCCTCGTACAAAAGTGAAACGTTCCTTTCGGCGTTCATCGTCGTTACAAAACGACCGAAATAATCCGCAGTCGTCCATATCGAAAGTACGTTCCTGTCTATTTCGTTCGCCCTCGACAACCTGTTCAACTCGTAAACTAGCATTCGACGACAATGCACAAACGCGTAATCCATCTTATCCGAACGTGGATTCACCGCCGGCAATGAGATCATTCAAAAGACCAGATCCACCAACCGAACATAGTCCTCGATTAGTCAAGAGGTCTAGGATATCGGTTGACTTTCAACATATACCCGAAGACGTCGAATTAGAGATATCGTCGAAACAGACAACTTACGTAACGGAGATCGAAACGAAGCTAGTCAAAAAATCAATCAAGCCAAATTGCTTGGATAATATGTCAGAAAGTGTGGAAATGTGCGAGCCTATTAAAGAATCGTTGGATAATGGTTTCGAGGATAGTAAAACACACGCCATGATCAAATCGGCGATACATCGTAGCGTAACCGACGCCGATCTTACCGGTGACTTTAGTAAACCTTGCATTTTACCTCTTGCCGAGGGCCGACACGATGACCTCAAATCGATCTCCGTTGATACCTTGGCAGCATTGATGCGTGGTGACTTCGAAGAGCACATTGATTCCTTCGTTATCGTCGATTGCCGATATCCTTACGAATACGAGGGTGGACACATCCAAGGAGCACTCAATCTTTACAGCAAGGAATTGATCGAACAACAATTAATCGATCCGTTGACCAACGTACCGGAGATACAGCCTAACTCGTCCAAACGTCGCATTCTCGTCTTCCATTGTGAATTCTCTTGGGAACGTGGACCGAATCTATCCCGTTTTCTACGTAATATAGATCGTCAACGTAACAAGGAACATTATCCTGCCCTTCATTATCCGGAAGTTTATCTATTGCACGGTGGTTATGAACAATTTTATAAGGAACAAAGAAATCTTTGCTCGCCACAGGGCTACAAACCAATGTCGGATCCGAATCATGAAGCCGATCTCAAACAATTCCGTGTTAAGAGCAAAAGTTGGCAGTCCGAAAAACCCGTTAGCAGAGTTAGCGGGCTTATGGTTAGAACGAATATCAAGCGTTTAGGTTTTTGAGATATTCTTCTTTTCTTTTCTTTTTTCTTCTTCTTCTTCTTCTTCTTCTTCCTCTTCTTCTTCTTCTTCCTCTTCTTCTTCTTCTTCCTCTTCTTCTTCTTCTTCCTCTTCTTCTTCTTCTTCTTCTTCTTCTTCTCTATCCTTCCTTCCTTCGAATCTCTTCGTGTTCTTTACTTGGGTGCGCTAAAGTGACCGACAAATTCGACACTATATTGCAAACCAAGATTTCTCTATTTTAAATTCTTCTATTTTATTTAACTTTCTTTTTCTTTTCTTTTCTTTTCTTTCCTTCTTTTTTATCTTTATTTTTTATTTTATTTTCTTTCACATATCGGGATTGAACGCAGCGCGAGTATCGTTTCTTTTTTCTTCTCCTTTCTTTTTCTTCTTTTTTCTTTTTCTTCTTCTTTCTTTTTCTTCTTTTTTCTTTTTCTTCTTTGTTCTTCTTTTTTCTTTTTCTTCTTCTTCTTTTTCTTTATCAATTTCTTTACCCCTTCCTTTCTCTGTATATTATGCAATCGCGCGTTCAAAGTGCAAGAGGAGCAAGGACGCTTGGAATCGAGTTTTCCTTGCTCGCGAAACTATATGTGAGTAGTCCTGTGAATCGTCGAGTGTCTGATTCGAGATTATAATATCGTTTAGCGGCTCTTCGCGAAGAGTTCATTTTTTCTTCTGTTTTTTTTCTCCCCTTTTTTCTTTTTTTTCTTTTCCTTTTCTTTTTATTTCTGTACATACGTTCTTAGGTACAAGTTAAATTTAGATTATACACAAACGAGAGATAACAATCGAAAAGAGAAAGAAAGAGAGAGAAAAAAGAAAAAAGAAAATAACACCAATTAAAAATGCAACACAAAAACAAATTTAAAAAAAAACAAAGAAATTAGAAAATGGGGATGCGCGTTTCTTTCGGGGAAAAAAATAATTGTCAATATATTATCATTAAGTTAATTGTAAGGAAAAATTTTCGTCGTGTTTTATGAAAGGGGAGTGGATCGGGGAATGGGAGATAGAAAGAGAAAAAGTGTTCGATTGGATAATAAAATTCCTTCGTGAAAATCCAAATCCGGCGAAATAACGATCAAAGATGCAATAGCTCCAGCCTGATCTACTTACGTAATGATGGTGGAGCGGCGTGGAGCCATAAGAGAGTCATATGCGTCGCAAATCTTTAATGCTTCCATTAATTCCGGGCGAGCATCCCACTTGTACACTTAGACGCTCTACTCCCTTATGACTTCACGATGTAAAAATGTTTTCACTCTATCATCATTGTTTATTTTAAACAAATAACTTTGCTGTAGATGTTGTGTATGTGTGTGTGTGAGAGAGAGAGAGAGAGAAAAATAGAATAAGTATGTATATGCGTGTATACGTGTGTATGTGTGTGTGAGAGAGAGAGAGAGAAGAGAGAGAAAGAAGAGAGAGAAAGAGAGAAGGAAGATGAAAAATGTAGTATTTTGTTATCGTCATTGAGCGTTCTCGTCTCGACAGACGATACGACCAAAGTATTTCCTATTTAGTAAATTTCTAGATTAATTATCTCTTCTTTTTTGACGACATCTATTGCGTTCAAAATGGCAGGGTATGCTTATGCATGAACAAAATGGATGACACGAGTATTCCTAAATGTGCAAAGTTCCCAATGTTATAATGTAAAAATTATTCCATGTTAAATATACATTGTAAACTAAACTTAACTTACGTATATTAATTTCATTTAATTTCCCTTTAAAACGATCCATTAAACCACTTTTCGTTTTTATTATTTTTTATTTCTTTATTTTTTTTTTATTTTTTTTTCTTTATTTTTTATTTATATACCTAATTCTATCGAGGAGACAATGAAAAAATATAATATTCTTAAAATCAGCGTACAATGATCTTATGGTTTATAATAATTTTTGAAAAAAAAAGAATAATTAGTCATATGCTAAAGTTAAAATTTCAATTATCTTCTAAGATGGTTTTAAATTAGATACACATATGTTTGTATACATAAACATGTATGTTTCTAATACAAAGAGATATTTAAATTTATTAATAATTCTTCTTAAATAAAAAAAATAATTGAAATATAGACATGAGTTTAATAATTTTATGATTAATAACAGAGAATAATTTTCTCCAAGATAAGTACTTAGATGTTACTCCTTAATAATATTATTTATTTAATTTAATTTGAATAAATAGGTATAGAAAATATTCTATGGACTGTCAGAAATGTTATAATATTTTAAAAGTTCATAAAATTTATATAATAATTAATAATTTTATTGTTAATTGCCGTGACAGATTGACCTAGGTAAGAGATTATATATCACTGATTAATAATATAATTTCCTTAACTTCGAGAAAAAAATGATAAACATTTGAACGTTTAAAATATTCCGTAAACTATCATGAATAATATGCGATCATAAAATTTAATAATTATTACTTAATAAATGATAAACAAATTATTCAAATTTATTGTATATATCAACGTATTCACGTGGGAAGATTCCCAACCTAGAAATTAATTAAATTATCGGGGTTAAGTAGAACATATATAGTATCTATTACGCAATTTCTTTTACTCTACAAATTCAATCCATATTGTAAAATTTAACCCTTATTTGCTAATTTAAATAGGTATAACACAGTGTGATACTTTATTCTTTTCTTTTTTCTTTTAAAAATACAAATATAAACTTTGTTGTATCGATTAATTGTGTTCATCAAACTAACGTAGAACTTCTGGATACCATTATTTCATATACATTTTACAGTAGCCAATACTACATTAGTAAATGTTATTATGAATCTAAATAGCAAAAAGAAATTGCGTGATAGATAATTATATATGATCTACATATTACCAAAGTTTTATAATTTTCTGAACTTTCGGATTGAGTGGTTATCAGTAGGGTGAGAAGGGAGCGCTCGAGTGTGTTACTCAGTGCCGTATACGTTATCATCGTACTCTTGAACCCCCGGCGCACGATCTGCTCTCTGTAAATGGAATTTGATGAATTTATGCTCGCAGACTCCCTCTGTCGACTGTCTGTCGTAGTTTGACGATGTAGAGGGGATAAAATGGGCGTTCCTAATCAATGGGTGGGATCTGACCAAACGACGGACGAAATGTCTCGTCGTCTCTCCGTGGAAACAATATATATATATGTGTGTGTGTGTATGCGTAGGTTGGGTGTTAGTATCTAAAATCTCTCGGTTGCCATATTGTCGCCAAAATGTACCGATTCTAAGTAGAAACATATGACAATAGTGGAGGTCATTCAACCTGTACATTTTCCGCTTACATTATTTACCTCAGTGAATACTTTGTACTAATCTTATTATGAAAAAAAATGACTATCGGGTGTCGTATTAGAAGGTGCAAGTTTTAATCGTCAAATAGTTATTAATTATATTGAAGAATAAAAGGTGAGGTTAAGTAATATTATTTAATTCTTACACAGTTTGTAATCATTTTATATCATTCTAAAGAGGATATAGAATTATTGTTAACGTTAAAATATTTAAAATATTCGTTATATTCTATTTTTGTATCATTATCTATTTAGAAGAAATTCAAATAACCTCGCAATGATATAAATATTTTGTAATTATTTCTTATGTGATTTTAACTGTTGTTATTATTTTTTAGTTCCTCTGTGTGATTTCATTGATGAGAGATTAAGAAGATTAAGAAGAATTTCATTGTCAAAGATAGAAAATTTTACTAGCCATGCATTTGATACAGATGTCCGGAACGTTTACATTGTTTTATATATTACTTACATATTACATTGTAAAACCAGGTACTGTATATTTAATAGTGTTATTATATATTTATTTGCAGTATAAAATAGATTGTTACTTAGTCATTTCATCTAATAGATCATCAGAAAGTTTTTGTATGATAATTTGTTGTTCAAGCATCTGTTCTCAAGATAAAAATATTAAAATCTATATATAATAGTATTATACTTTTACTATTAATACTCCGACATTGTATAAACTTAAAATTTTGTTATTCTAAATAATATCTTTATGTTGTAGATGTTCTAAGCGATTTTATATATGAGAAATTCAAATAACAATCTTAGCATCGAAGTCAGAGACTTTTACTCGTCATGCATTTGATACAGATGTTCAGAACTTCTGCAATTATTTACATTAACCGTGACAATTTATCAAGACGGATTGTCAGAAAGTTATTCCACGATAATGTATTGTCAAAACACCTGTATAAATAGGTAGTCTTCAAGATATAGAAATTTAAATACATTTGAAATGGTATTATGCTTTACTATTACCGCTCACATATTTTATAAATTTGAAATCTTGATCTTATAAATAATATATTTATGATGAAGAATTGAATTTTTCGAAACAAACATATATAGATAAAATGATATCATCTGATTCTGATTTGGATGTTGATAAATGAAACAATAACAATAAAGAGTTATGTGCAGATATGGATATTGCTAAGACTTTACAAGAATTGGCTATTAAAGAAGATAAGAAGATAATAAAATTGATAATATAATTAATTGATAAGAAAATATAATTGAATGTAATGACTGAAAGGAATTTAATGAATAGCAAGAATTATTTCCTTTTATTAAAACAATGTATAAAGTCTTTTTCTTGTTCATTGATGATGAAATACTAAATTCTTTTGTATTTGAAACAAATATAAATGCGTAGCAAAAATTAAGTCCAAACTTACTGTACATACATGGTTGCATAAATGGACACAAATTAATCCTGAAGAAATAAAGATATTCTTAAGACTACCAATATGGATAGGACTTGTGGAAAAAGATCCTATAGGTAATTAATTAGTAAATTAATTTTAGGTAATTAATAAATAACTTATTTGGCATGTAGTATCATGTCAAGAAACAGATTCAAATTACTAGTAGTAATTATATAACTTTCATTATATTATATATTATTTATTATAGATAATAATATAGCTCAAAGCAATCAATTTGGAAAAATTCTGTCCTTTTTAATAAAGTACAGAAGAAATATCAAGAGATATCATTGTTATCAATGAAACATTGACTCTATGGTATGGCAAATATATTCAAATAATACATACCAAATAAGGCTTATAATTATTGTTATTCAACCTATGTTCACCTGAAGAATATACGTGGTCAATCAATGTCTACTTTGGTAAATCATCAAATAGTTATGTTATACAAATAAAAAACGTTTTGAGAGTTGTACAAAAGAAAAAATATAAAGTAAACAGCAACGTATTGTCCAATTTGTCCTGAAAAACCTTAATTATGTGTGTTATATTTTACAACTCTAGATGCAAATTAATTTTTTCAATAAAATTGTTTATAATAATACATTATATTGTCTTTATAATACCTTATTAATCCTATGATATTTTATTTACGGATATCCTTCCAAATATCTATTTTGAACAGACAATATATATAATTTTATATTATAAACGTCTATAATAAAAAATCGCAGGATACCAGAGAGAGAAAGAGGGAGAAAATAGATTTTTTAATAATAAAAATTAAAAGATGGACTGTGTAGACAAATTCTATTACTTATGTGTAATAAATGTAAGAAACCAATTGTTTTGTCGATTCTTCACTAAAAGTTTTTCTAAATTTGCCCATTTGACGAATTTTTCAATGTGATATTAGAAACAAAAAGGTCTCAACGATCTTAGCATCACTTTTTTTTAACTAAATAGTTCTAAGGTCACAATTATGATCTTTTCTGTCTTCATTTTCCTTATATCTGTTTCTAAATTTCATACAATATATAGAGAAAAGGTTAAACGAAAATTTTTTTTTTATTATGTATAAAACGTGGGATGAGTGAATTTGGGACTGCACTAAATAGGCACTGAATATAAATACTAGAGGATTCTATTTTATTATACGAAAAAAAAAGAAACGAATCTATTATGAACGGATTCTGATAAAAAGTTTTAAAACGCATTAAATATTTCCAATTGCAATCAAAAGAAATTCATCAGAAGAAAAGCTGGTTGTAGTGATCGCTGTTAGTGCGGAACAGGAAGAACAAAAAAAGCGGAACACGGAAATACAAGTTTTGAGTACATGAAATATTTAAAAAGAGTGAATGCTATCATCTATTTCAGGATTTATTTAAAAAAATCAATACCAAATTTTTCGTATGTCTCTCAAAATAATTTCTATGAATTATTTCATTCACTTCCGTTTCAAACGAAATACAAAAACCTTTCGATATACTCTCATTTCTAAGAAATGGCAAACAAATTAATGTCTTCTGGTATAAAAACTGTTGCGCGATAACAGAAGTTATAACAAGATAATAGATAACGTGACAAATGAACAAATAAAAAATTAAAAGAAATTATTTTAATATTAATTATGAACAAAACGTGATAACAAAACATTAAACTATTATATGTTTGATTAGTTAATTTAATATAAATATTACAAGAAATTATTTTTGTAAAATTTTTCAACACAGCACGCGTATTAATGTTAATTTACCATTGTAATAGAATTGATCAAGAAAGATGAATATTGTTGTTCGTTAAATTAATGTTCTGATTTTATCATGACAATCAGAAGAGATCTAATTGTGGTTGATGTTTCTACTCATAAAACTTATGTTCCATGAGAGTTTATCTAGGAGAATTTGAAGGTGGAGAGGTTGAAGAGTAAGGATCAGGGGAATATGTGGAGTGCGACCAATTTGAACATTGTCCGTGTAAGGAGTGAGGTGACTTGAAGGTTGCCTGTTGCACTTGATAATTTTTTAATTCATATTCATTTACAAGACCGGAAATTTTTCCTTTAATTTCTATTTGTATTGGTAAGGAAAAAGTCCTAACTGTTTCTTCCATAGCCTTGAAAAAAGCGGTCAAAGGATCAGTTTGACCGACAAATTCATTGGAATTATTCTTTTTACTCTCGAAATTATCTTGTGGCGTTTGCGCTACCGAAGAACGATTGATATCTTTGTCGTTATCTTTTTCGTTCGGATTGCGACCTGTTACCTTGGATAAGGATTTTCGTTTATTGAGATTCGTTTGTTGTTGGGACTGATCATTAGTTTGCTGTAATACCTGTGAGACAATTTCCATTTCTTTTTTGATATCACTGACATTGATATCTGAGTCGTCTAACGAAACTGTTTGACTGACAGAGTCATTGCTCTCCTCAAAATTAAGCGTTAAATTTGTAATTTGATTCCTTTCTCCAATATGCGGAATGATAAACGATATTATATTTTCATACTTCCAAGGCCGTTTTTGTTTAGCCGCCTCTCCGGACATATTCCTTCTCTTTTTATATACCTTACGAAAACTGTCTCGAAGTGCAATCCATCTTTTTCTACAAATTATGGCTGAAATAAAAAAAAAAGGAAATTAAAAATCGAAATACTAACATATCTAACATAAAGAAGCACACGCAAACGTGCATGCAACACACTCATCCACACATTAAAACATTGTTATAAATATAGAAATTGCATTTCTCTCTTTTTTTTTCTAAGAATTATTTCTACAATGTACATGCCATTGCTTATTTATATCGAATAAGTAAAGTATTATGTCCATCTACTTGGCTGTTTTATTTTTATTTATTTATTATTATTTTTACATTTATACATATATATATATATATATATATATATATATATATATGTATAAATATATGTATATGTTAACATTTATTTAGTATCTATATATATATACTTATTATTTCAGATAGTCAGGTATCTTTCGTCAGATAAACTCACTTTCTACACTGTCATTCAATTACCGTCGTGTTAATACGACCATTCGTACCAAAATTTCAAACTATTAATCTGATTTGAAAAATATCTGTCTCAAATTCCATTAAATAAAACGAAAGAAATATAATGGGAATTTATAGAAATATAGAACTTTCCGAACGATTTGTAACGCTCTTGACGGTGAACATGACAGGATCGTAAAGTCTCCTAATAATTATTTACTCTTTTATAATTAAAAACATCAAAATAATATCATTTCGTTGATGGAAATTAGTAGATTCAAATTACAAATTTATCACTGTTCAATATGTAGGACTATATGATAAGAACACTGATGGAAGGGAGAGAGGGAAATTGATTGTCAAGTCCGTTCGCTATTGGGGAGAAAGTTTAAGGCAAATAAATTGTATCATCCTTCAAACAAGGCTCTGACAAAGACACGCAAAAGAATTGTCGTATATCGTGTCATAGTTACGAATATAATTTTTTCTTTGAGAGGCAATCTAATAAGATCATATCTCAAAATTGATTTGAAAAACAACGAATCGAATAAACCGTAAGAATTATACATGGCTCGAAGAGTTATTTAAAACGCGTTTTGTCTGTAAAAAAAAAACAAACGACTTTTTGAAGAATGATAAATCTTCATGACAATCAAATGAATTAGAAGGAAAAGAAGATTTTTGTCTACTATTTGATGTTCCTCGTAACGGTGGTCGAATGTTTTTATTTAAGCTGAAAGGATCAAGAATGTTTTCACTTAATACTCCGTGTCTACAAATGGAAAGTTCATTTTACCAATAGGATCGTACGTACGTACAATACGCGGGAAAAAAGAATGAAGAAATAAAATATGTGTATTTTATAGATCTTAAGATAAGTTTTTTTCAAACCAACATTTATTGTACGACTTCCGCATGTTAAATTTTTAAAGTAATATACTGTATAAATTTTAACTGTTAACAATTTCAAAGTTTTTAAATAATTCACGAAGATATGTCCATAGGAATATATGATATGATTCAAATATAGTGAAATCAATACTTTTAGTAGATGTTATTATAATATACATATTTTTACCTGTCGAAGAATCAAATTTTTCTGAAATTCGTTGCCATGCGTTGTCCTTTTTCCTGTTATCATGGTACCCAGGGTCTGAGACGTCGTAAAGGAACGGGTATTCTCGCACCGATTCTATAAGAAGTTCATCCGTGTTCATTGTGACAAAATTAAAACAAATAAATTATAGAAAAGATGTTCAACTCAATGTAGTCAGAGCCGTACTAGTCGTTCGAGGCGAACGGAAATAATGCCATACATTCTGACCGTTCCGTTTCTGTGCCGACCTGTGCCGAGCTGTGCCGTGCGTTCAAAGTCAGTTACGATCCATTTAAATCAATACAAAGCAAAGTGGCCGGTGCCGTGCTGTGCCGTGGGTACCATGTTGTCCGTTCATAATAGGTTTCCTGCTTTAATAATCACAGTAGTTTTGGAGTCGTGCCGATCCTGTTCGCTTCATCAAAATAGACGAGTAAAAACAACACACAGCACTCACAGGTTCTAGTTCTCAGTTCGCATACACATACACACGCGCACACACACCTGTACTCGCGACACGCACATCTATATTTATAATTTTAAGTATTTCTCATAACTGACAATCTCACAATTGAAGGGTTGTTTAGATAAGGGTTACTTCTACGGAAACGTCGTTTAATGATGTAAGTATTTAAAGTTTTCCCTCTTTGTTATTTTACTTTTCCTGATATAATGTTTTCTATCATTTTATTATCGTAGTAATTTAATTTTTAATAAATAAACACAGATGAACGCAACTCTTCAACGCTATTACAGAAAAAAAATATTATTTTTGATCGAAGTACTATTGCCATTTTCCTATAAATCGACAAATAAAGAAAATTACATTACAATCTTCGTTTATTTTTCATTATCAAGTACAAACAACTCTTTAATATTTAGGTATTAAAAGCTATATTAAAAAAAAATGAAAAGTTATAAAACTAAACAAAAATACTCAATATTCTAAATCACTGTCGCTATCTCCATCACTTTCTTCATTTTTCTTCTCAACTTGTTCAATATTTCGATCATCTTCACTTCTAAATAAAGCATTTTCGTAGCACTTCAAGTCTTCATCTATCAAATATTCGATTACATTATTTTAACTTTTCTTATTTAATGTTACCTGAGTTTATTGAGACGGTCAAATATCGTACGTCACCGTGCGTCACTCGCCGCTCATCTGCATCGATCCATAAATGACGCACCGTCGTCATTGCAACAAACGTAGTGCCAACATGCGTTACCTTCACATACCGTTTGTTTCTTTTTATTTATTTATTTTTTTCATCCAGAGGAAATCGATTTTTTACCGATTGTTAACATCATCTAGAGAAATGAACATGAACCATACAAGTATTTAGAGTCCCTTCGTTAAAAATTATTTGAAAATTTTCGACAAATTGTCATTTATGGATCGGTTATAAAGTTCTGCAGTGAAGCGTAACACGTGTGCATTCTATGATTCATTTCTTTGTATTACCGCAACGATGCGGTCACAGAAAAATTTCATGAGTTCCGGCACGGCAACACAGGCAATTGCATAGAGCGTCGCACGCTCATGTGCATTGTTACATTTAAAATATATGTAAGTACTTATGTCCGCCGTAGCGAAAGTTTGATAGATGGTAAAATATCGTGTGTCAAATGTAGGTCAACATGCGTCAACGTCCATCAATGTGCGTCAACGTGCATCATTTGTCGCTCGTTTGCACTGGGACCATATACTCGGCAATTCTGGTCAATTAACTCTTCAAAGAACATTCAGAGAATGTTTTCAGAAAATATTCACTCTCGCAATCTGATATATCGTTGTCTCTATTTATAGATGATTTCATGTATAAAATCGGCTAAAATTGGCATTTTTAACGGTCCCTCGTGCTCACCTAATCTTTGTACCGTATAAAGATTATTACGCATTATTTTTGTTTCACTAAAAGATCAAAAATATTTATATTTTAACTTTAACTTTAATCTTTGTTGTTTATTAACCACGTATAGAATAGAATAGAATAGAATAGATATAGAATAGAATCACTAGTACGATAAGTACGTAATCCGATTTTCATTATATATTTTTCTCAATAATATTATTCAGTTCTTTCAATTTGCTTCGGTCATTTCTAAAAGTCTCAAGTCATTCCCTTTCCAACATCGTTCGTGTTTTCGTGCAAAAACGATAGCGTGCTCTTGAATCCAATAATAGACGGCGACTGATTGACAATGCGCATAATAGGCATAACAACAGGCACTAATATGAATATGAGAGATATTCATTCCATTCCTCCTAAAGGAAAACTATTTCTTATTTTAAAATAAGTTATTTATTCAGGTACATTAAAACATATTATATAATAAGAAAACTTAAGGATATGAATTCGTGAAATGAAATTTGAGAAATAATTAATGTCATTCATTTAATACTCAGATTTTTCAGAGGACGATGTGGACGAAGAAAAGTGCTGGGATTGTTGTATATTTTCCAATGTTGTTGTATGCCGACCAACGGAATGATGCGTCTGATAGTAATCACTTTGATTACAATCATGCATCTTGTAATTATTCAATTGAACATTCGTTTGCGGCCGTTTTAATTCCGGAAAATTATCCGTGAATTGTGCCGATTCGATTAATTGTATTATTTGTATTTTAGTTAAGGACTTTTTATGCTCGGGAATCTTTTTAAATGATGACAAAAGTGACAGTAGAAACATGCGGTCTTCATCTTCTTCCAAAGTTTCTCTCCATGGTCGGGCCCCCATAGATGTTTGCAAGATATTTATTAATTCCTCGTTAGTATTGTCTGTAGACTTTTTTCTAAGCTTCGTAGTGTGTCTTGAATATGGCCCTAATGTACCATCTTCGATTGGGTCATTCTCCTCATAGGCATTCTCTGTATTTGTGTCTACATTTATATTTTTTAGAAATTGAAGCTGATTATAAAAGATGTAAGGACTTTTGCGTGATGCAGGAGACAAACTGTTGGCATTCTTCATTCTTCTTACTTCTCTGGAGAAGCAACTTCTTAAATTTTTCCATCTTTTTTGAAGATTAAGACCTGTCACGTAAAATGTTATATATTAAAAAAAAAAAAATTTTATTTACGGTTTAAAATATTTGACGTGTCGTAGGATAATTAAGATAGTTTTTAATTAAGTTACGGATAGTATTTAATTAAGACGTAGGAAAATTAAAATAGTAAATAATTAAGAAAGTTTGCTATTTCATACGGAAGAACTGGACAACTGACTGCCTATAGAACCATGTGTGGCTCCTTCTATTTACCTGTTTCGGTAAGGTGAGAAAAAACGACCGTCACTATTTGGCATCGCCAAGTCTGATGAGTTACACGGTTTTTGTTTATATTTGTAGTGATGACTAATGTACTTTTTAAAGGGTTACATACCGGTAGACGGTCCAAAAAAAGGCAATTTTTATGATTTCTTTCACATGTAATTTATTTTATTAATGAAAAAAATTCATTAAATATATGTAGTAAGGTGTAACTTCGAGGAATATTTTCCCCCCCAAAAAAAAACGATCCGTTATCGTTTTGTTATCGATGTCGAACTAAGCAAAGTCGTTTCGTACGGCGTTTACGATGTCAATATCTTCTCAAGGTATTATAAAAAATGAGAAAAAAAAATCAAGAAGCTCTTTAAGTACATTAGAAAAAACTAGTTCATGAAGTCGATTTTTTATATTTTCATTTAATAAAAAAAAAAGAAAAACAAAATATGAGCGATTGAATTTACCGTACAATTTCGGATATAAAAATTTCACTCATTTTTTAATAATATAAAATAATTTTTAATGTTAAAAAAAAAAAACTATGACTTAAAAATATTTCCGTATAAGAAAGATTAGACAATAATATAAGAAATAATCGTATCAAATTGTACACTAAGATTTATATCCTAACAATACGTGAAATGCTGAATTCGCCGAAAAGGTCGAATTAAAATGACTGTAACTTCGTCAACTTTTAGAATTTTTTGGATGAAATTTTCAAAGAATATTCTTAAATAATAATATTATAATCATAAAAAATATATATATACATATATTCAGAGAATATTATTAAAGGTTAATATTACTATCGAATAAAAATATTCATGAAAAATCGATTTTTTTTTTTTAACATTCTAAGTGTATGTGACCGTCCACTAAGTTGAGGAGTAACAGATTGATTGATCGTGTGGACCGTATGGCTCGCAAAGGAGAATAAATTGTCCACCCCTGCCTTATGTTATCGTTGATGACAAAGCCATTTCAACGAAACTGAGGAAGTAATGCTTCCATATGTTGGATAAAAATTAACCCTCTAGCGCCATATAACTTCGAAGTCATATATTAAGTATGTACATACATGAATACATATACATACATACATACATACATATATATATATATATATATATATATATATATATATATATATACCGGGGATGTTCAGAATACAGCGCTACCAATTTTTTTTTTAAGAAATAGTATTTTCACAAAAGAAAAAAATATTTCAAACAAGTTAGCCGATTTGAAGGAAAATATATTATGGCATTTCCCGTTTTTTTTTTTTTTTATTTAGTAGAAGGTTTCAGGTCATTTTATGATCAGCTTAAGTTTCCTTTCTTTTTTTTTGAAAAACGGAAATCTACCTTTTTTTATAATGGCAGTTATTGTCTGAAATATTCCCGACAAAGAAAAGAATAAAACAATCTGTTATCTTAGGGTATTTGAAAAGATCGAATTATAACGTTAACTTTATTATTTAAAGGAAAAAAATTATCAATGATAGATACTGTCGTACTCGCTCTCGACATATACAATTCACAATTGGTTTTATTAACTTTTTCGTGAATTTTGGAACGTTAACAATGACCTTGTTATTAATGTTACTGTGGATATTCTTTAGAATTATATCCGAGAAAAAAAACACGAATATAGATTTGACGTAACTATTAATTATTCGTATTGAAAATTGCAATATCATCGTTCTAGTGAGATATTTATGTTTGCAAATTATTTTATAAATAAAGCTCAATTGAATTGACAAGAGAACAAAAATGTAATAATTTCACGATATTAATAAGTACATTTAAAGTATACTAAATAATACATATATACATATATTACACGCGCGCGCGCGCACACATACACACACACACATCGATTTATTTTATTTACTTACCAAATTCCTTTTTCTCCTTTTCAGTAAAATCTTCGCTTGCAAATAAATTAATTATCTCCTCCCATTGGGCTTTTTTAATTTCTCGATTGGTATAGTCATTGCAAGATGAATCCCAAATTGCCTTGTGCGCTTCAATTTCTAAAATAAATTTTTCCGTATCGAAGTTCATTACAAGGGTTGTTATGTACTCTGTCGAACGGTCGCCGGCGACCAAAGGTCGTCGGCAACCAAAGATTTCGCAAGAAAATATTATGAAAACTCCTTAACAAAGTTGGTCGCGGCGACCATGAAAAATACTAACAACGATGGTGCATGATGGTGCACGAGCAGCTAACACGGCAAATGAAGTTCGTGGAATCGAATACACGAATGGTTCACACGACAGGAAACTTTCTTGCAGACCAAACGTAAGGCCCGTTACGCATTGTTGACCAGTCGTCAGCGACCAGAACGTCGACCAACCATTCGGGTTTGAGGGAATATGAACCGTCGTTGCTCAGTGCCGACCAGTCGCCAGCGACCAAAGATTCTATTCATGAAATGGTTTCGTATACGTAAATGGTAAGTGGTAAGTTTCGAATGAACGCCATGGAAAATCCCTAGAACAATGTTCTTAACCATCGTCCCAAGTCTAACGTATAAATTACATACACATATATTATATTTCGTCTACGATGCAACAAACTTCTTTATATCGTACGTTTCAATGATATAAACAAAAAAGAAATTGTAGAGAAACAAAACCAAAAAAAGAAAAGGAAAACAAAAATAATTAACAAAGAGCAAAAATAAACGTACAGATATGCAATTATCGGGACATTTAACCGATCGTAGAAAAGTATACGATGTTTTCTTTTTTATTTATTGATTTTTTTCAAAAATTGTATTTAATAAATATTACTTATGATAGACGCAACAATTTCTTTTTCTCCCCATACAACGTTCGTATATTCTGACGGTATATATTAATTTTAAAAATGTATATATCGTGTCGAACTCGTACAAATTCACGGTTCCGGGAACCACGAGAATACGAACGACTCATGGCCGACTCTTTGGTCGTTGGTGCAACCAATCAAATGCATTGAATCAAAATACAATGTGTTCCCACAACAGGCAATTTTTTTGCAGACCAAGAGTTCCATTCTGTAACTTGTTAACAAAGTTACGTATACGTACGCATTCGAATGGTAAAAATGCGCTTATGTTTTTGATACGTTAAAAGAAAAGAAAAGAATAAATAAATAAATATTGTATGACATAGATCGATCGGAAAAGAGAAATTCTATCATATTTAATAAAAAGTTTATATTAATCGATAATGTATATTGATCTTTTATTATTTTTTTTTTTTTATACAAATGTTCCATATTTTGTAGATGGATATGTAGATATATTCTTTAAAAAAAAAAGAAAAGATAAGCAAAGAACGTTGTTAATAAAATATACGAATAAGCAACGTTCGAAACTTTTTATTAAAAAAAAAGGTAACGCCTTCGTTCGTCTTAAAAGATTCTGTATATTTACGAAATGAAAACAATTGAACTTTTAAATACAATAAATGGCGCAAAATAAGATCGAAATTGGTTTATTATTAAATTAAATTATATAACTACTTTAATAAATACCAACGTAGTTCGTATGTTTATTAATTAATTAATATATATATATACTTCTAAATAAACTATATATGCGAGTATACAAACATTGAAAAGAAAAAAATAATCGGTGTGTTCATCATAATAACTTTTGAAACATATTTAGAAAAAATTGAATGTTCTTTTACAATGACTACGTTCCAATACTGTATACGTATATACAAATATACGTTTATTTTTACTCTTCGTTATCTTTTTTCGACTGTTATCACTGAACCGTATGATCTATTCGTTGCTTTCGTATTTACGAATGTCAAAAATATTCTTGCAAATGTCACAAATATTCTTTTAGGGATTTTCCATAGCGATCGTTTAGACAATTTCCTATTTACTTATATGCAAAGAATTTCATAAATATAGGGGCCTCGGCAATCACAATGATGAACTTCGATAAATTCGAAGTTCGATAGTTCGATAATTTTTAAACTTTCGAATCGGCAAATTTGGTCAGCTGATTTTTGATCTTTCGTCGACCTGGTATGACCTGTCGATAATGCGTAACGTGTCTTACGATTAATAACAAAGTCGTAAGATTTCTGAATATTATGGGTATCTAGTATTACGGTTAATATATTAAACTTAATGTTTACGCCAATGCTTTATCGTTCGCTTTATCTCACATCAGTTTGATGCGTCCCGTTTTCTCTCTCTCTCTCTGTCTTTGTCTCTCGTTGTTAACCATCGAATTATTAAATGTGATCTTTTTTTCCAATGAAGAAAATACATACGACATAAAGTCACTTCACGAACATAAGTGAGACAGCGGTCAATTCGTTTCATCCAATTAAACCAACATTCCTTTCAAAGAGACAAACTCCTAAAGCTCTAAACATATTTGATCCTAATCTTTAAATCACTTGTAACAAGCCCGACTTAAACCTTGATCTTCTAGAAATAAAAAATATTACATTTTTCATAGCATTCCAAGATGGATTTTATTTTATTCAGTTTTACATTTTAATTTCATATTGCAAAATATTTAACATGTATAGGCAGTAACATTGTAATTACTTTCATTTATGTAAAATAGATTTTGATCTATGATACATTTTATCTATAGTCTTTTGTAAAGTTATGCGTTTATTATGTAGGCATATCCTCGCCTCCTACACCCCTCCCACTCACCCCGATGTGTGCACTCTTAATTTATTTGTCTAATTAATATAATTAATTTTAAATCAGTTGATACACTTTTGTATAAAGAAAATGCCAACAAAAGATATCATTAATATAAACGTGATCACATATAGAAGTTACCAAATGTGCGTACATAAAACGATCCTGATTAAAGAGATAGCATTATGTCTTTTGTTGATATTACATTTTCATTTATAGACAAAATCTAATCAATAAATTCTATTCTATTATTTCCACTAAAATATATATATGTTGCAGATCTACAATGATAATGCGAGATATGCAAAGGACTATTATACTTAACAATAAATCTATACTTGTGTGAAAAGTAATAAGTGAAAAATTCATTAACTACAAATATTACGATAATAAAAGTAAAATTATAAATATTATAAGATGTATATATACTACTGATATTTCTTTTTTTAAAATATATACATATATGTTTTGTTTCATTCTACTATTCATTTTACTACATACTACATTTTTAGTAACCTTCATGTATTCTTAACTATATTTACTGATAAAAACATATGTGTGCTTGTGACTTCCAAATCATAAATCTTATTTGTAACAACTTATAGTGCCTTATTTATCATCTACTTCATTTATCTATAATATATTATTCTTACATTTCTCTTTACATATTGCTATCAGGATTATTTAGTGATATTATTTAATTAATACGTTACACAAATAATATTTAAGACATCAGTATTACTGAAACTATTCATGAATTAGGTAAATAAATATATTTAATAAAACCCACTTATTCCAAAATGAAATATATATCATGATAATTGCAAGTATTATTTACTTGAAAGAAAATAATATTAACTGGAATATTATTTGTTCCCAAGTGGTAATAAAATAAGATATCTATGAAAAGAATCTACTGAAAAAACCTTTTTTCTGATCTTGATTAATAGATCTCAAAAATATACGATCAATATCTTCAAAAACTTTCGCACTTGACTGTGCTGCATTGATATAATAATGAATACCTTGTAAAGCGTAATAATCGACCAGAGGTTGTGTTTGAGTATGATAAACACCTAATCGTTTTTTTAAAGCATCTGCATTATCGTCCGATCTCTTGATTAAAGGTTCACCAGTTTCCTGTTAACATATAATTATTGTTTTATGCACTGACTCGTTAAATTATATTTAAATATATACATATATATCAATAAAATAAATAATATTACTTACATCGTCTGTCATTGGTTTTTTTGGTGGTGCAAATTCTTCATGATACGATCTACCGCTTGCAGGATGTATTAAACGACCAGTAATTCTTTTTATTAATAAACTATCATCAATTCCAAATTCAACTACAGCATCAAGTTTGGTTTTTCTCTTCTTTAACATCATATCTAACTACATAAATCCAATAATTATTACATATATATATATTCTTTTTTTCTATATCTTTTTTAAATACAAATTAATAATAGCTCTTAGATAAATTTACCTTCTCAGCCTGCGGAACGCTCCTTGGAAAGCCATCCAAAAGAAAACCACGCTTACATTCTGGTTTATCCAAGTTAGAATCAATCATACTAACTACAAGATCATCGCTAACTAATTTCCCTTCGTCCATAATCTTTTTCACTTCCGTACCAAGAGAAGAGCCAGAATTTATCTCTGCTCTCAACATATCTCCTGTAGAAAGATGGCAAACACAGTATCTCTCTTTAAATAACGGAGCCTGTAACACAAAATGTTATTTAAATTTAGCTGATAGTACAGCTATTTGTATCCGTCGTTATCTCATACAAAATCGTAAATAAAAAAAAAAAGAAAGAAAAACGATAAATTCTATAAAAGATTATTTCACCTGTGTCCCTTTGCCACTACCAGGTGGTCCTAATAAAATAGCATTAATACCTCTTGATGGTATTTGAAAATTTTCTTTTGGTACTGCTTCTGCTTTAGGCGCCATTTTTATATTCTACAATTAAACTTCGAATAAACTATTAATTATAAAAATAATATATTATTCAAAAAAGTTTCTTAAACCAGATGTTAACGGTCCGTACTCAACGGTCACAGTACGTAACAAATATATGAAAGAACAATCAAAGACGAACTTGCCACAAGGTCTCCCTCTTTAATTTGCTATATCGCAAGTAAAGTGATTTGATCTTCGACCTATCAGCTTTAACTTTGGCAGTTGCCGCCAATTTTAGAAATTAAAACAAGTGAGATACTCGATCGTATTTTAAATTTAAAAATAAAATCGAATAAGATTGATTTCGATCGTTTAAAGATGATACCAAAAAATATCGTGTTAGAATAAACGATTTTGTATTTTTTTAAATTGATTTTCAACTAAATTAAAAATATAACCTACATAAGTTCGTTTGATTCGTTTCGCATGCTATTTTCATTATATAATATAGATCGTAAATTTATACAAACCTATCTATGTTTTCATGACCTTTTGTTACGTCTAAGAACATAATCAAAATATAGATTCTGAAAAAAAATATTTATTCATTACGTATCCGTTTAGAAATGATTTTAAAATTAATTAAATTTCAAAGTATACGTACATCTTACACAATAATATCATTTATTACTTTTAATAACGTGATCCCACATAAAAACAAACAATAGCTAAGAAAAAAAGAAAATAATAAAAAATAAAAATACTTAGCACAACAAATGACTAAGATATATTATACCTGATCTCACTTATATTTGTTTAAAAATATACATAGGAAGTATGAAAATAAATGCAATATAATTTGCATTTTATATTAAATTCTGTAATATGTTTTTATCTTTGAATGAACATTTTCGTGAAGCAACATACAATTTATATTGAACGTATAGCTAAAATTAATTATTATAAAAATATTGATCTAAAATAAAGTAACAAATTTTGTTAGCATCGTTATAAATTTGATTTTGTTTATGTCTTTGAGAACCAAAATTCTATTGCTTCAAGAAGAAAATTAATTTTAAATGTAACCATGACATAAATAATATACCATAATACTCCAGAAAAATATATGGCCGTTTATTACCATACTATAGGATAAATCCAGAATTTTGTTCCCCAAAGTAAGATCCCATATAATTAGTTTTCTTATAACTGTTCTTAAGTATATGAATTGAGAAATCTGTATATGTCAATATATAATAGCATTTACAGCAAATAGAAGCAATTTCAGCATCCAAATTATGTGTAAAAATATAATTTATTCCTCTTTTTCTCAAAGGAACAACAAAAGGAACCCTTTAGTAAAAAGCAGTTGATCTCACTATAGCAACAAGAGCTCATTGATCTGCAAACATTCATAATATTTCAGATCTTAACTCTTATTATAGTTTCAAGATTACCTACAGCAAGAATTTGTATGCAAGAATCTGCTTATATTTGCCAATGTATTTAGGGAAGTATGGCGATATTGTTATATTATTATTGTGAATTGTTATCATGTTCACAAAATGTTTAAAAGTTGAATAATATCATTTAACAACGGACAAGATTATTGTCTATATATGTATAGTTGCTACAAAATCCTTTTTAATGATTAAATCACTTTTTCTACTTATGGGTAATTCAGCTTGTTTTCTAACTAAAGTATAAATAAAAGATCATATTTTGCAAAGATTATATGAACATACTTAGGTTCTAGAATTAAAATTATTTTTTTAACAGCACAAACATATAAAACCTCTTTTCACGTAAAGCTGTATTATGCAGGTAAACTTGTTGTTACCTATTATAAATAAAATCTGCTAATCGTCGAGCTTACATTACTCAGTATATAAAATTTTTCTCGTATGTAAACATAGACTCGGATAATATCATGTTTTATTCAAATATAATTACTTATTTTAATATTTTTAAAGAAAATCTAATAAAAACATGAATAAAATACATAATTAAATAGATTTAGTTTATCTGACCAAAATTTTAGAATTATTATGAGGACGGCGTGAAAATGGATAAAAATATATAAACTACAAATTTCTATTGCATTTGAACTCTTTGACATAGTAAATAACAAATATAATAGATAATAATCGTAAAACTATATAAATTACATAAATTTTATATTTTCTATATTTTGCTTTTCTACTTGTCGTAGATTGCAAAAATAAATAATTCATATTTAATAAATATATGTGTCTAATAATTACATTGGAACCCTGTATTTAGTGTGAAAAATGTAATTTAAATAAAACTTATTAAGTAATAATTCTTTTTATAGATAATACCGTTGATTTAATGCACATAGTTCCTGCATAGTACTTAGTGAAAGAAAGCAGATAGATGCTTTTTAAGTTAAATTGTGTTATCTATGTCCATACAAACTCCGAGTACAAATTATATGTACACATGTTATTATTATGAATTTGTTTGTGGATTACGCATTTTGCTAAAACTGAGACTGTCTGTTTGATTCCTAAAATATTATGTATTTTTAAGATTAGAGATATCGTAGTCAATTTATTTTTTATTTTATTATTTTTTTTTTTAATATTGCATGATACTTGGTGTTAACATGTTATCATCTAAAAGAATTGTGTACATCTCACAATCATTTCACTTTGCGTATTAATTTAACATTTTTATCAGCCAAATTTTTATTCATGATTGTTGAAAATGTTCAGTTATTTGGTCGCAATGACTCATTAACAATATTATGTAATATCCTAAAAATGGCAATATATTATAACTAAATACTTCTGCATGTGTGTAAAATAATTAATCACAGAAGCATGAAAACTAACATTGTATGTATCACACATTTCACCTCTCAAGGCAAAGTGACCATTTTCCGATATTATGCAAATATTCTATCATATATATCGCGTAATAATACTTAAAAAATATCTAATCTAAATTGTACTATATTGCTTATATGGAAAGAAACTAGATAATAATTCTATTCTAAAGGTACAAATTCATAATCTTGACGAATATCGTGAAAAAAGCGTACAAGGAAAATATATTGCATTTATCCAGTTACATGCACTTCTGTTCTTTTAATATCAAAGAAAATGACAATCACACATTCATATGAATGGCATATTAAACAATAATACTCTATATAATGATAGTAACTTTGGAATATTTGCATATAACCGATATATCTAATTGTACAGGTCACATGTTAAGACTACTATTTGCAAACTTTACCTTTAGTTTGCATTTGTTAAAATATTATTGAATAACACTGCAAGGATGATATTCATATAAATCAGCAGCTTTACCTCCTCCTCATTCCATTGCTTTAATGTGTAATACAGACTTGAAATCTGCATATTCCTTATTATACAAACGCGATTGTTTAATTCTAAATATACATATGTGCGTGCACATATTTTTGGGAATTCATCACCGAGAAATTTTTTGTACAATACAATGTCTTTCTCTAACTTCGCATAGATATATCCAATAGTAGGTACATTTTTGTATTAATATAAGCGCTATTTATTCAAGAAACATTGCAAACGGTTTAATGCAATGCAATTATCAAATTCATTTCTCTCATACATTCTTACATTATCAAGTATAATAAATTATCTCCTTCTCTCTCAATAATTAAAATCCAACAAATTTTCCTCGTCTCAATATATATCATTCCATGTCGGATATTGGACATGTTTAAAAAATGAAGTAAAGGTTATCCAAATGCATGTCACAATACCTTACCAGAAAAGTGTAAGTCCATATACAAACCATTAGCTGAAATCTATATAGAAGAGAATATCATTGTGTCTTCTTTGTATATTCCTCTTGAAAAAAGTTTCAAAATACCGTTTTTAACAGTAAATATCAACAATTGATATTTCTCAACAGTGTAATGGATTAATGGTAACACATTAGTCAACCTAATGTGTTAATCGCCTATTTCATATAGTCTCTTGACTATTCACTGACTGAGAACTGCGTGATGTTTTCCGATTCATTGGTTCCAAATAGGCGGCGGGTGCCCATCCTTCAACACCTGTCCCTATGAGTTTAACAAACCACCAACCTGCGCAACCAACTTTCAGAAGTTCTAAATTGTCACCTTCATGCATAGTGACTTCAGATTGCCCAACAGCGCAATAATCTGCTAATGCTACGTATCTTCCACCCTAATGGCAAAGAAATAGTTTCTATCATATATACCGTGTATCTTGATTTTAGAACTAACTTTATATTTTATTAAATTTAACCTTATATTTTATTAAAGTTTATTATTAACTTACAGGTGCTGGGCCAGGACTGTCACCGAAGGCATCTTCATCGTCGGTATTACTATTTTCTGAACTCCAAGCGACATCATCTTCAGTTGACTGTGACACATCTGTTATATGCGATATAACGCTATTACCATCCACTGAAAGTGTACGTAAAGATCCAGAAATACTATTTTGAGCTTCCCAGGAAATTGTTTGGCGTAAAGGTCTAAAAATAACAAGAAAATAAAGAATTAAATGAACTCGGTAAGAATTTAAACAATTTTATATGATTAATACTTGTGATTAGATTTTCCAAGCGCCGAGTTTTGTTTCCCTTTAAGTTCAGCTAATTGAGACATCAAAACACCTTTGATTTGTTTTACCCAAGATTGCTTGACGTCTATACTAGGTGCTTGTATTGTATGAACCTCAGCTCTACCTTGGAGCCAAATTTCAAATCGTCTTGCATCACCTTTTACTGACTCTGTCAAACCAATCTGAGACATCTATATCAAAACTTTTTATGATTACACCCATTACAAAATTCAAAAAAAAAAAAAAAAATAAAAATAAAAATTATATCGTCATACCTTCAAGTATCTTTTGAAATGATACGTAGCTTTATTGTGTGCTTGAGGCTTGCTATGTTTACAGAATATAAGCGCTTTTTCATATAGGAAAATATGTCGTTGTGATGGTTTTAATCTTAAAAGATTAAGTTCACGTTTACTGCTGCTCCAAACACTAAATGAACCTTGTAATAAAAGTTCACCCTGTGCACTTAAATCGCCCTGAAGATAAAAATAAAATGAAAAGTAAATAAATAGGAAGTAAAAATCAAATGAAAATAATTCAACAATTAAAATTTAATATATACTTACACCAAAGCCAGTGATAGCGGTTTGATGCATGCTATCATTAACACATTTTAATACAACCAGCATACAATCTATAGCTTCCTGCAATTCTGTGCAACACGATGGTTCATCGCTATACTTTAACAAATCTTTCAATAACAGCTGATACTTCGTTATTCTTTGAACAGGCTTTAGAAGATAAGCCGCAAGTGGAAGTTTGTGACCAAGTCTTTGCTGACACGCTGTTAAAAATTGTGGTTCATTCTGTATCTGTTCGCGTAATCTTTCTGATCTTGGAATATTTTGACAATAATAACTATACAGCCTGAAGAATATCTCCCTCTAAAAAATTATTTATACATTCTTATAATCTAATTTAACATTTTTCTATTCTTTATCAATTTTTACAGTAATGATTATTATCATCGATCATCGATTCATACCCTTTGAACAAAACAAAGAGCAACAAGCTCAGTATTTGAAATACAGTTTTCTAAATCCCTTAAAAACGTCTCTCCATGAAAAATGCAGATTTCCTCTAAGTTTCCAAATAGTACATCGGCTTTGCCAACTAGTGCAGCTGGTATTAGATGAGCCATTGCTTCATTCGTTAATTCTATTTTGTAACCTTTAATAATCGAACCTAATTCAGCAACATAAATCCGCTCAGTATCAACAAGTTCTGCTAAAACATGACCCCGTTTTAAACGCAAAGCTTCTATATCCCTAGGTTCACTTTCTGGGGATGAAGATTCTCCTTCTATAGGGATCATTTCCATCTTAAAAATAGATTTGTATATTACATGTAAAGATATTTATTAATCTAGATGCTTAGAAATCTAAAAAAATTTTATTTACTTTTGGCATTGTATTGGCTTTCTTCAAGATTCTACCAGGTTTTACTATTTGAGGCAGTGGTTGTAATGGCTTTACTGGTTCTGGTGTTACGGTTTGAACTGGTCTTGTTGGTTTAATTAATTGTTGCTTGAGTACCATAATTCTTTTATCGCACATCAAAGATACATCTTCTATTCTTTGTAAAACCTTACACAATGAATATTTACTTGAATAAAAATATTTCGTTTTGCCTAAACGTAGATAAAATGAATCGCGATAAAAAAAAAAGAGAAAAAAAAAGAAAAAGGAAAAACAACACAAGAAACAAATTCAAACCTGAGTAATAAGTGCTTTAGTTTCTGGCATGACAGAATCTTGGAAAATACATCTAGGATGATGAAATTCTTCTGCAGCTTCTATCAATTGTTGCAATTCTTGAAGAGCTTGATCTGGAGGTGTTGTGCTGTTTTGTGATGCAAGCAATTCTATACCACGTGTACACCAAGTATTAGCCTAAATAAAAATAAAGTGCATAAGTAAATATATATTTACATAAATAAAATACAAAATATGATCAATATCTGAAATAATTCAAAATTTTAAATAAATGATATAAGTGGGGATACTACCTTATCTATACGCTCCATGAGTTCTCTGCATTTTGTTAACATATGCAGTCGCCTTTCTAATCGTTGACTAAGAATAGTACAAATCCTCTGGAGCTCCACACATTTTGGTTCTACAACATCTGCAGGACACTGATGTCTTCCAGATAACAGCTGTTGACCTGCAGATATCACTTCCTCAGCACGATCTATGTCTCCCTATAAGTATATATAATTATACTTATATGCAACTTAGATTATTAAGACAATAGAACTACAAGCAATCATATTTTTGAAAAATTTTCTTTTAAAAATCTAATAAAATTGTTATAAAGAAAAAGACTATTATATACGTGCAGTGCAAAGTGAAAAATAATAGTTATCATTCTCAAAAAATATCATGCCAATATACGGCATGAATTAAATCCCTATTTTTTTGTTTGTTTGTTTGTTTCTTTTTCTTAACAACATAAGAACATAAATATACTATATAACGAAATATGTATACTAAAGGATAGAGATTTAATTCATTAAAGCCAGTAAATACTTGCTAAAATAAAAAAGATCTGATTTAGATTTAAATATATATATCAATAGACATAAAATTTAGAAATGTAGATACTAAATTACAGATAGGAATATTTGAAAATGTAAATTCTATCACAGAATACATGTATTTTGTTAAGTGGATTGCTTACCAAGACCCAAATCCACATGGTATGCAACAAATAGGACTATCGACAAAATGAGGAAAGCGGTGCAGAGTAACATTTTGTGCATGATGTGCATTATATATGTTACTGCTTATGATAATATCCAAACCAGAATACATTATATTTCTACATTAAAAAAAATTAAATATTTATTATATGAACTCCATTTTAATGGAGTAAAAGAGATTATACTGGTTTGGATCGCTCAATGTTTTATGTGCAACATATATGATTTTAAATGTACATCTATTAACACAATATGATTGTTTTCTTTCTTTTTCTTTTTTTTGTTTTTCCTCTTTTAATTTAATGTTATATGAATCAATATTCAACTTTTCTGTGTTTCAATTTTGAAATATCTCTTCCATACATATGTACATATATGTATATATGTATATATGTATATAATATATACACGAAGAAACATAAAAGTGACAAATTTTGAAATGGTATGTTTACCATAAATCTTATTCAAGTTGAAAGCCTCCTCAGTGTAGCTGTTTTATTCAATATTTGACTTATATATTTTTCCAATAAAGCAGTTAATAACGCACAACAAAATATAATTAACATACTCACCCTGCATATTCTTTGAAATGCTGATGTATCACAGAGTAATTGTTCAACTCTTGCTTGAGTCTCTCCAACTTCTGTCATTTCTTCGACAGTTTTTAAATGTTGATCTAATGTGGTTTGCAGCTCTCTGAAGTCTTGCTCGAATTGTCTCAAGGCTAGACAGTGTCTCAAACGTGAACTGTGATGTGACCAAAATAGGTCAAATGTACGTTCGGTTTCTTCCAGTTGCACAAGTAATCTATATAGAAAACAAAAAAGGAAGCGCTTATATATTTTACATTCACATAACAAAAATTGGATTCTGTTGAAATTATTATTTTTACCTTTCTACTGCTGCAACATTTCCTAATCTATCTGGTGTACCTTTGCCAGTTAATTGTCGTACACTATCTAAAAGAGCCTCCCCATGTCTAGCGGCACTAAGAATTTCTTCTTTCAATTCATTATATTCTGCTTGCTGTTGGGATAATAAAGTGGTCGTAGCAATTGTATTATTGGGAAATTCTATTTCAGCTAAACGCCGAGTAAAAGAGTCCAATGCAAGTGATACATCTTGTGTCATCGATGAGAATTTTTCTAAACTCTATAAATTAAAAATAGAAAAAAATTATTAAAAATATATTATAATCGTAATTATTTACAAACAACTAAAAATGCAAGAAGTATTCTGGAATATATATTTACAATTCTATTTTGTATCCAAGTATGATGACAGTATGATAAATTCCCACCTAGTTGTTCAGTAAGTTGATCTTTGTCTACAAACTCATAGAGCTCGGCAACATTTGCTAAAAATATAACTCGAAATTTAAAGTCTTCTCTGAACAATTTATTTGACACTTCTGATATAGCTTTTTGTAAAAAACCAGCTGGTCGCAAAACATATGCTACATGTACCAATCCAGGAAAAAATCCCTAATATACAAACAAAAGAAAACAATTAAATGTTTTATTTTAACAAAAATACCAAATATAACAATATTAACAAATTAATACCTACAGAAATTTTCAACAGGACTGTTTTGACTGAATTCCATTTATCATTTCTTCTATCGATAATTAAATGGAATCCAAGATCAGCTTCTTGTAAACTGAAAAATATTAATTTCATTATATACACAAAAATAATAATCCCCCTCTCTGTCTTTGTCTCTTTATTGATTGTTATATATTTTCAATAATTGTAAAAAATTCGATTCTTACGTTGGCACTGAAGTGAGATATAGCATAAGACGCTGATAATCCAAATCAGTCAAATTATGGAAGCTACCATTATCAGGAAAGGTAATTATTGGACATCCTTCTCTTGTCTTTCCGCCTATGCGTGCAAAGAAGGAAATTAATAATTTAATAAGATACAGAAAATAAATAAATTAAATATTATAGTTAATTATTGATCAATTATTTATGTTGAATAAAAAGTTGATTTTTATTTACCAGCAATTATAGCATATTGTGGTTGAAGAAGGTCTGCAACATCTCGAACTGCAAGATCCCCATTCTCTATTTCGCCAGTCATACTCTCAACATCTTCTACAAAAATAATAAAAATAATTATATATATATATATATATATATATATATATATATATATATAATGTAGTAATTTCTAATGATATCATTTTTATATATTACATATAGATATTTTATTTAAAATTCTATTTAATTTTGGCATTGTATACATTTCATATTAACTATTAGAAAAGTCAATGTAATTATTTAATATTTTATCCTTTAAAAAAGAAACTTATAATAATCATTGTAACATAAAAATAGTATAAACTTAATTGTAAATATAAATACATGTGTATATAATTTCATAACACTAATATTTTTTTATAATTTTTACTAACAATAGTACAGTTTGCACTTCACTATAAATCTGTACATCAGAACTGTGAGTAGTGTCTGATCCTAGATTGCACTTATATGACCTTGCAGAACCCAACCAGTTGAAACAGTTCCCTGCTGTACCCACAATATTGCTAATATAACTGTATATTAAGAGGCTCTCAAACATGATGATGAATTTTAGAAATTTGATGTCTGTTAATATTTAAAACATATTTTGCGAATAATTATTATAGTATAATGTTTAACAATCTGTTTTTCTTTGTAATGTATATCATAAATAATGTATATCATTAAGATAAACTTTAATAGTAATCAAGATATGTTCAAATATTATTAATTATAAAATGCTCTTTTTTTTTCTAAATTGTTTCCTTTGCATTAAGTAGATTAATAATAAAATTTAATAAAAAAACAAACAAAAATTATATTTTCAGTTGTTTTAATGTTCTTAAAATTCTAAATTTTTCATTGAGAAACACTGAGCATCTGTATGGTAATTTGTTTCTGGAATCTGAAATATGAGAAATATTAAAAATTTCTTTATTTTTCATCATATATAAATTATGTAGGAAGAAATCTTCTAATGTATTAAAAATATTTGTCATAATTTCACTTTAATGTAATTTCAACTTTTTTAAATAATATATTTCAAAATAGAAAAAGAAAAAACATTCTTAGATTATCTATTAAACATTTATTATTAAACATATGATATATATGAAATTTTCATTTATTAAGTATACTATTAAATAATATTTGGATATTTGTTTCTTATAAATATCAAAATGATTAAATATATATATTTCTGTTTTACGTTTTTTTTTTTTTATATATACATCAATATATCTAATAACTATACAAAACTACATTTTTCACAAAAAATCACTCCTAATTATTAATAATCAAAAACAAAATAGTCTAGTCATGTAATTTTATATTATACTTAATTATAATTTGTAAAATGAAAACTCACCGTTTTACATAATTGTTATTCAATGATTTCCATTACTATCATGCACACTTCTTTTTTACAAATTAAAAATATTTTACATGCAATAGATTTATCATTGTATTTATATATTCTAACATGTTAGGATAAAATTATTTTTTGTACAGGTATATATTTCTTGTACAGGTATATGTATCTTTCAAACAAAAAGAATTAAATTTGCAATAATCTCAATACTTTTAAACAGCATTTACTTTGGTTACCGCTATAGGTAATGTTGTCCTGTCTACTAATAAACCATCAGTAGTTATTTGATAACTAATATCATCTTGTGATTTATTAACAGATGTTAAAAAGTAAGTGCCATTTTCTCCTACTGCTTCACTTGCAATTACTACAGGTAATATTGTACCATCCTCCGTCACTATTTCTGCTGACTCAGAATGTTTCTCAGGTACATCTTTTTTCTCCGTTTCAACTTTAATACTACTATGAGTCTGCGTAGGTTGTGACCTAACTAAAAATTCTAATTTTGCAAATTTAACTTGTGGAAATTGAACTTTCATGAATCTTCTAAATGTAGAATATCCCATGATTTTAATATCAGGTGAAACTTGTGTACAATACTGTGTATATAAATCATGAACAGTTTTACGAGTAATATCTGGCGGAAGATGTAATGGAGCGTTCTTAACAAGTTTAGTCTTTTGTTTTGCTTCCTGACATTCTATAAAATTTTTTAAGAATTCTGTAGCTATCTTATAAATATCCAGAGAAAATGTATTGTGTGGAACTTTTCCATGATTGCCATGTACTCTTGGAGTAACACCATGAGTTATTAAGTGCTTTCTAATCCTTTTTATTTGATAATGTGTACAATTTTCTAAATATAAAAAAGCATCTAAGCACACTCTTCTTCCTTGATATACATAATGAGCTCTTAATCTACGTCTTTCCGTATGTCTTGCGGTTTCATAAGGATTTGTTAAACATGCCATTGTTACACCCATCAAGTACATATCATGTTCAGCTTTCGTTAATTCTGCAATGTTTAATCTATGTCTATACACTGTTTCAGGATTTAGTCCTTTAAAACATTGATCGTCTTGACATTCACAACCACGCTTAAAACGTTCCAACACTTGGGTAGGACTGTCCTCTAATTTCGTGGGATCATAATTTGAGTCTGCCTTTGTTTTCATTTTTGTCATATGTTTCTTTGACTTGGAAGTACTAGAAAGTCCTATTTGCTTTACCTATAAATACAAAATATATTGTAATAAGTAGAATTTCAATCAATAATAATAATAATTCGATATAAAACATAATTACAAGTTAAGATTATTTTTATATTTATCATTACCGCTTAAATAATTCTAAATCAATTTATAATTATAAATAAAAATAATTTCTATTATTTACCTTATTCTTTCCTTCAACCTCCTTTATATGTTTATCACTATTTACACACTTCACTACCTGACTTTGGCACGTCAAAGCAGATTCTCCTGCATCCATATCCGTTATCTCAGTTCTTCTTCTTCTTCTTAATATAGCAAATATTTTCTGCTACTACTACAACTAACAGCATTAAAACAGTATAATAGAATAGTATTATGATTTCATAAAAAAAAAAATAAATTTTAAATTCAATGCGAATAAAGTGTACACAAGTAATACGTATATTATTATCGTTAAAATAAAAAAGAATATTATTTGTATCAACTCGTACAGGAATGATTTCACTTAAAACTTGTCAAAATTTTCTAAACAAAACTTGTTTGAAATCGATGTGCAAGAAGGTCGAATATCGCTTGTCACACTTTTGTCTTAATAATTTTCACCTTTATAAAAACATGATAATTCGTGCTGTTACTTACCTTCAATAATTTCTTTTGCCATATATCCCATTAATACGAATCCCATTAATGTCATTAACACACAATATCGAGAGATTCCCCTCTATAAAACACCATTTAAATGAAATTTTCGCTTAATGTTCTCGACGTTACGAGGCAGTACGTTCGACGATATGGCGAATGTTCACTCGTACGCCACATAGAGGGGGAAGAAACTTCAGGGTCGTACTCGTCGTTATCGGAACCCGAGTATAAAATAATATTCATCAAATCAAATACGGGAAATGTATTTACGAATAATCGTCGTTGGATTTTAATGAACAAAGAGAAGGGGTGGGGACGTATGAAGGGAATATGTATATATATATACACATATTTGTATACTATATATATATATATATATTACATATTAAAAATAACAATAAAATGTAAAATTTTGTAAGATTCAATTCGTTTAGTTAAAACGTACGTCTTCTTTTCCTATGATCTAAACATAAAATAATTATAAATAGTCCGAGCAAAAAATTCTGTATAAAATAATCATTCTACCGCGTATAAAAAAGTGGGGGTAGTCGGAGTGGAAAGAGAGAGAGAGAGAGAGAGAGGGGATCGATGCTAAGCACGTTGTTCTTTCTTTCTTTTTTTCTCTCTTTCTTTCTTTCTTTCTCTTTCTTTATTCCTTCTTTCCTTCCTTATTTCTTCCTTTCTTCTTTCATCCATTCTTTTATCTTTATACCTTTTATTTTGCATAAGAAAAAGTTTCTTCGTACATATAAAGATACGAAATTAAGATGCAATTCCTTTTACGCTAGAACAATGTGCCATAATTATCCGGCTAATTGCTTTCAATAGTCCTACGTTTGCGTTATATAAGAAAGAAGAATCGTAGCAATTATTTTCTAATTGTCCATGACATGTATATATATATATATATATATATATATATATATATATATATATGTATACGCTGTAGATCACGTGCTATCGTTGAAACAAATAAATTATTTATTTACTTTTTTTTCACACGCGTTATATCAAAAACGCGATAATTAAGAC
The DNA here is from genome assembly GCA_911387685.1 of Dolichovespula media. Taxonomy (NCBI): domain Eukaryota; kingdom Metazoa; phylum Arthropoda; class Insecta; order Hymenoptera; family Vespidae; genus Dolichovespula; species Dolichovespula media. The sequence continues at coordinate 1,239,950 of OU426869.1, forward strand.
AATTAATTCAAGCAACAAAATGGCAATTACGATGACGATTATTTTCTTTTCTTCTTCGTTTTTTTATTTTTATTTTCATCCTCATTTTTGTTTATATATATATATGTATGTATGTATATATATATGTATGTATATATATATATATGTATGTATATATATATACGCACGTACTCGCTTATTACGTATTTGCCAAAGTGCGAATTAGCGTTAGATACAGCCCTGATATATATCGACTAAAAGGAGTATAATGATGCAAGAGGAAGGGGACGGGGAGGGGGGCATAGACAGGGGATAGAGGAGGAGTAAGAGCAGGGGACTTGAGACCGCATGCACACTTCGCGGGAGTAAACACGTTCTCTTTCGTACGACGTATACGTAAAACGACGGTCCACAAATAACACACAGACACGACGTACATTGACTTTAAGAAGAAAAGAAACGATCTATGCGTGTGTGTATAATATATATATATATATATATATATATATATACATTATGAATAAACGAAGAGGAATGCAACGAAACAATCCTTTTTCCCGTTTACAAGAAAAACAAGAAAAAAAGTATCCTGGCACGAAACGTACACGCATTTTTAAATATCGCGCCATTTCTAAAATGAATATTCTTCGTATTCCAGAGTCATCGGAAATAATAATTGAGGAAATAATTCGACCGGTCGGTCGGTCGTTCGTTCGTAACGTTTTTCCCCACGAATCAATATTTCCTTATCACATCATGTATCCTACTTATCACGGTGTTGTCTCGCATGTAATCTACGTACGTACATGTGCGTATAAAATTAATGCTAATAATCGAGAATAATTAATGAACGAACGAACGAGATAGGTGAGGAAGATTCGATCGAGGAAACGGAGTGATTGGAACAACGGATGTAAATATTCCGAGTTTAAACGTTTTAAACGACGTTAAATGTATCATTAGTTTTAATGTAATACGTGTGAAAAGAAATGAAAACAAAACGAAAAGACAAAGGCCAAAAAGTAAAAAAAAAAAAGAAAAAAGAAAATCCAAAGAATACTGCGAATAAATCGCGATAGAAAAACCGGCTAACGATTCAAACCTGCGCATCTCGTCGAGCAATGTTGATGGCAGGGACAATTGCAGCTGTGCACGGATTTTCGACGGAGGATCATCTTGCCTTAACGACGGACGAACACGCACGTCTCTCTCTTTCTTTCTTTCTTTTTCTCTTTCTCTTTCTGTGTTTTTTGTTTCTGTTATTACTACTGCCTTCTGCTGCTGCTGCTACCGCTGCTGCTACAGCTACTGCTACCGCTGATGCTGCTGCTGCTACTGTCGCTGTTACTGTTGCTACTGTCGCTGTTGTGTCGGTGAAAACCGATCTTCGACGACGACAAATTCCGGTCGAATGCCGCGCCGACTTACGACGACAAAAGGAGGCTCTACAGGAGGTCTATACGAGGATACCGTTTTCTCTCATTTGATCGATAGAGAGGAGGCAACCGTGCGAGTAAAAGAACGTATGAATGAACGAACGAGCAAATGAACGAACGAACGAACGAACGAACGAACAAACGAACGAATGAAAACAGTAAAACATAAGAGGGGTGGTGTCTCCTCTCGTACGCCCTTCTCGAACGATGCACCCGGTGTCGACGACTGTTTAGTTACGGCCTTGCAAACCCTTCTTCTTCTTCTTCTTCTTGTCCTCCCACAACCTTTCGCGCGCTTGCACTCACTCCGAAAATCGATCGCCGATTGGCCAATCGCGCTGTTTTCTTTTAACGATCTATATAACTTTTCTTTTAATTTTTTTCCCTTTTCTTTCTTCTTCTCATTTGCTATTTTCTAATAGAAGAAAGAACGTAAAAAAAGAACGCGACGTAAAGCTTTTTCTCTCTCTCTCTCTCTCTCTTTTTATCTCTGTATTTCTCAGTCTGTCTTTTTATGCACTCGGAAAAGTTGATTACGTCGTTCTTTCTCCTTCTATCTTTCTTTCTTTGCGCATCGCTCATGCAGCGGAGATGCACGGCGCCGCCATGACACCGCATCGCCAATCGCGACCAATCAGGCAAAAGCTATGCCGCACGGGCAAAAGGTGGATGATGCCACGTGACTCGTGCGGCGTGTATCTCTCGTGTTTCAAATTTTCTATCGTTTCGTTCAATTTTGTCTTCACTGTTTATCCATCGGAAATATCGTTTATCTCTATCATTATTTTATCATATAAAACTAAATAATTGCTCGTACCTTTAAATGGATTGTTTCTACGAATCTTTTAAGGTTACGTATCGATGGGTAACATTTGTTATTTAACGTTGTTTCTAATCACTTACCTTTTAACCTCTAATCGGCTTTTAATCTTTCACTCCGCGAAAATTATTTATGTATGAACTTACGAAAAGGAAGGTCGAAACATAAACGTACAAGAATACATACTATATACATATCGGAATGTCACGAATTTATCATCTAGAAAATTCATTATCGTTTCGTTCCTTTTAGAAATTCTGATTACGCAAAGGCATAAATTTTTTAACGCGTTGACGTCAGTAATGATATTTTTTTTCCTTTTTCGTTAGAACTCGTTAGTCTTTTATCGTACGGATACCTTGGCAAAATGTTAAAAACGATAATACGTTTTAATGTATACAACTGTAAAGGAAAAAACAGAAAGAAAGAAAAATAAAACAGGAATATAATGCTTTTGTAAAACGTAACACATCTTTTCGCGTTTTAATTCGGCAGTCACGTTGTAGTCAATCTACCTCGATAATAAATAATATTTTTGACTGAATGATATTATGTGAATTGAGTGTGTGTGTGTGTGTGTATGCGTATGCACGCATGTACAATAAATAATTCGAAAATGTTAAATTGAATTAATTATTTTCAAATCGTTATTTCGACCATTGCTTTCGATGATCATGTACTCATTAAGAAAACGAAAAGAGGAATTAATGATCGAAGGTGTTCAGGATCGAAGAAGAGTGTCGTCGACGCCCTGACAACAAGAGAGAGAGAGAGAGAGAGAGAGAGAGAGAGAGAGAGAGAGAGAGAGAGAGAGAGAGAGAGAGAGGTGAGAGAACCGGAGAAGGATAGGATATACGTAATATAGGAGTACAGGAGGGTTGACAATAAGTTAAAGACGAAGGGTAAGTAATGATCGGTTTAAATGAATGAGATGGTGAGGATTGGAAAGTGGATTTGTTAAAAATTCTTATAAAATTGTACTTTTTCGTCCGAAGGCAAGAAAGGGAACGTTCGTATCGTTCGCGACTCACCAGCCTCTAGAAGTTCGAGGTCCAGATTACCGCTCCTGCTACGGCTGATGCTACTACTTCCGCAGGCATTGCTATAAGCGGATCTGTGGGACTCCTCCATGGCGCGAGACGCACTACGCTTGAACTGTTCCAGGAAACTGTCTATCTGATTTTCAATGCTGCTCGGTGAGCTGGCCATCTCTTTTGCGATATTGAACGTGGGCCGTGTCGTCGTTGACGGACGACGGGGAGGTTAGAAGATAGATAGATGGATAGGACAGATAGATAGACGACGTATAGATAAATAGAAAAGGAAGAAAAGAAGAAAGAAAAAAAGAAAGAAGAAAACAAATAACACTACTGTCACTGAGGAAAAGAGAAGGAGAATTATTAGGGAAGAGCGTAAATGCGGTTGTCGCGATGACAACAAGGAGAGAAGGTGAGAAGAGAAAAAAAAGAGAAGGACGAGGTTGAGGATGACGAAAAACGAGGATGACGAGAGGACGACGTGTAAGTGTTCGACGACGTTTTTTCTATTTTTTTTCCTCTCTCTTTTTTTTTTCTTCTTCTTTTCCGATCGATTTGTCGTGCTTATAAACGGGCACGCACTCTGATGCCCGTTATGCGTGCCTACATTTTCCAATTGGCCTTTTCTTTTTTATCAAAACGAGACGTAAGAATTTCTCGACGATCTTTAGTGTCACGCGCCGCGCTACCACCGTACGACGAATCCTCGGTCTTATCCTCTTCGGCCCCTGCAACACTTCCTCCCGCTCTACGTCGCATGTTCGCTCGCTATCGAGGAACGACCGGAACTGAAACGCGACGCATCGTATGCCGCAATGCTCCAACGGCAGGTGTCGCCACTGTGTTACCTCCCTTTTATCACCTCTGTCCCACCAACTTCGATTCGTACCTACCTTGCGCGTCAACGTGTGAAATTCTTCTCTTTTTTTTGTTTTGTTTCTTTCCTTTTCTTTTTAAAAACCAATCAATCTCCTTATTCCTTCGAATAAATTTTATCGACCGACCGGTATTCTTAATACATCGTTTATTTTTCTTCTCTTCGTTTCTTTCTTTCTTCCTATCTTTCTTTCCTTCCTTTAAGATTCGACCTTGTCGTTATTAGATCGGTCTTTTTTTCCTTTTCTTTTTCTATCTTTTTTCTTTTATACGAAGCTCCGTATACGCTTTCATAACTCGAGACTTCTCTCTTGTGGGGATTCGATTTGCCGCTATCCGATGTATGTTATTATCGGATCGCATATATTAAAATAACGTAGACGTAAGACAGAGGGAGAGAGAAAGAGAGAGAGAGAGAGCTTATGTCATCTATATTTTCTGAAAAAAAATAGACAGATGATACACATGAGGATGTCTCAGATTTGGTTTGATCCTTGCGGTGAATAAAATATCGAGGTTTGATTCTTAGCTGGTGGCGCGTTTGTACGCGCTCGTTCTGTCGTACGTTTGCTCGCTCGGTAAAAAAGATGAAGATTTCTGTTCCACAGAGATGAGATATAAAGGAAGGAGAAATAGGAGTGGGGAAGAGAGAAGACGGAAAGAGAGAGAGAGAGAGAGAGAGAGAGAGAGAGAGAGAGAGAGAGAAAGATCGAGTTAGAGAACTTACGAACGAACAGATCCTCATTGTGATCACTCGCGTCGCGAGGTCGGCAGGGTGTACACGCGTTACGTTTCAAAATATTTCCATCGTTATTCATTTATTCTTACCGTCTGTCTTCTCTTTTGCCGACAGCTCGTGGGTGTGTACTTGGATCGTGTCTCACGACTTTATTCAGCAATTAAACAGAAGAATAAAGAGAAGGAATAGAAGAGTAATAAAAGGGGAAGAGAAAAGAAAAGAAACTCGACCAGTTAATAATTTTCTACTATCATGGCCGGTAGGTTGTTCACTTTATTAAATTACTACTTTACTATTAATTTCATCGATAATTATATTTAGTCTAAACGACGACGAGGAATATTCTCTACCGATCTACCTACTTCTTAATTCGATATATATATATATATTTATTATATATATATATATATATATATTTATTATATATATATATATATATATATATACGTACACACATATAAATATATATATATATATACGTACACACATATAAATATATATATATACGTACACACATATATAAATATATATATAGAATTATAGAGAATATTGAAAAGAGAGGTTATGTACGTATTCGATCGAGTGAATCGTCCGGCCGGCACGCGATAAGCTCTTCTCGCCGGTATAACCGGTCTTGACCTAATAACCTTCTCATAACATGATTAGCATCGTCCAACGGACGAACCATTAATCTATCTAATCCCTCTTGATTAGAGAGAGACGTCTTCACGTACTCAACGAAGAGAATGAGAATTACATGGAAATATCGTATGTACCGAGGCGATCGTTCTTTCGCATCTTTTTTTCTTTTTATTTTTTTTTTCTCCTATATGCTTGCTCTACGAATCGTGTGCTCCATTTGTCAAGGGAAAGAAGGTGAGGATGAGGGTGAGGGCGAGGACGAGGAGGATGGGAAGGAGAGGAGAGGGGAGGCTACATGCGCAGAAATTACCGAGATACGCGCGTGCGCTATTTCCCGCTCATTTTTTTCCTACCGTCTTAACAACCTCCCTTATCCCCTCCCCACATAACCTTACCCTACCTTATTCTACCCTACTATACTTTACCCCTCCTCCTACTCCCCTCTGCGTCGCGTCGATTGGCGGGAAATTCGTCGATTTTTGTAATGCCCCCCCTCGATGCTATTCGATCAAGAAGTTTGTCTTCATTGTCTTTTGTTTTCTTTTTCTTTTTTTTTTACGAGATGTAACGAAGTTTGGATGTTGGAACAACGTAGAAAAAAAAAGAATTATTACACCGGCAACGTATCCAAAAACGGAATCCGTGTGTTGGCGAGTTTTTTCTATTATTTTTATTTATTTAATTTTAATTCTCTTTTTCTTTTCTTTTTTTGAAATATCTTTTTTTTTAATATTTTTTCTTATTTTTTTTTTTATTAGACCTCTTGGGTTCCTTTTATATGAAATAAGATAAGTCACCGTCTCTACGGTATCTCCGACAGTTTATTCTTGGCTATTCGAGGGGAGAAACTTTGCGGCTCCTTGCCAAATGTCGTAGATCTTGTTATACTTATTCTGATGCGTTAGAAATTGTTTCGTACACGCCCGGCGAAAAGTATTTTGCGGCAAAAAAAAAAAAAAACAAGAAAAAGGTAAAAATCTACGTGAACGCGTTCTATCCCTATTCGTTCTGAATCCCTTTCTAGTGCGGCGGCTGCATTGGCAGACATTTATTTCTAACTTTGGTTTATTTTAAATTCTTGATTCTGACGTAAAAAGAAGATAAAAAAAAACAAGAAAATAAGTTCTATAGATAATATCGATCTTGATTTTCTTTCTTTTAATTTTTTTATCTCTTTCCTTTTTCTTTTTTTTTTTATTGGTCGCTTGCTCGTTCTCGTTATCGCACATACCTATATCATACGTGTTTTCAAATGATATTAAAAAAAAAAAAAAAAAAAATAAGAAAGAAAGAAAAACAAAATTAAATAAATAAAAACGTCAAAGGTTCAAAATGATTTTCTATAGAAACTTCCATCTTTTCTAAATCCGATTTAATTCTCATTTGTATAACAGATATCCATCGATCGTACGATATGATCCATATCGTATGATCCATACAATGAGCTTATCGAGTGACACGCGATTATATATGTTGTAATTGATATATCCTCGAGAAATCATTTCAAATAAACGAGACGTTTGATCGTATTATAATACGCTCGAATATAAGAACGATATTGATCTATGTACCTATATCCTGATCGATCGATCGATCGATCAAGATATGTTCAACGAGCATTGTGAGCGACGTTCATCGTATGATGAAAATCCCTCCCACGATTCATATCGTCGTCAAACGTTAGTCGTTAGTTAAGGACGATGATATATCGTCGGAGAGACATTTAAATAATCACAACGGTACGAGCTAACAATACACATATGAAGAATGGCTTGGACTCTTACAGTTATGGGAAGAAAAGCATCGTGTTACGAGTTACGAGCGGTTTATTCTACGAGATTCTTACTTCTCCCCCTCGTGTCTTATTCCGCAAAATATTTCGACTTGTTTTACGAGCAACGTCAGGTTCGTTAACCCCTTCTTCTTCAACCGATACTACCACCGATACCTTATATACTATACGGACTTCACGTTGCTTTCACGCAAGGTCGAACTTGTCTCGGTTAAGATCAGCACTCTGAGTCCTTTGGTATGACGGTCTCTGGCACACGTGTCTCTCTACTAGCGTCTTTCTACTTTTATATACCGGAATACTCTTCTCTTAATCAGTTCTATATCTGTACGAGGGGTTCGATCGATAATTAACTTATATACTCATACTCTCTCTCTCTCTCTCTATCTATTTATCTATCTATCTATCTATCTATCTATCTATCTATCTCCATTCATTGTCTTTTATCTCAAGTATACTCAATAATATTCCAATTAAATTTCAGAGATAAAAGGAACGAGAACGTGCAGCTAAGGCTACATGCGCATTGTCGACCAATCGAAGTAGACGATTAGATTCATGGGATTATTTCTCTTGGTCGTTGGCGGCTGAGAAAATTCTTACGACTTTGCTCTTTGGTCGCTGGCGACCAATTAAATACATTGAATCTAATATATTAAAGTTCGCACTAAAAGTAACTTTCTTACTTGGAAACCAGATAGGATACTGGCCGATGTAGTCTCTGAGCAGGGCTCGAAACGTTTCCAAAAATAACTCTTTAAAATTGTTATATAAAGTTTCTGATTAAAACAGTTATGAAGAACCGACATTTCCAACTATTATCTGTGTTTCGTTTACGATTTATATTTCGGTTTCTCGATTAACGATTTCGAAACGGTTATAAAATCGATTCTACTTTTGATTTGTCGATAATTGATATCATAAATTAATTATCGCGACTACGACGGAGTATTTCTTACGCGTACATATAATTATTATTTTCTTTTCCTTTTTTTTCTCTTTTTATAGGATCATTATAGAAAAATTTGAAACATTTATACATGTGATACGTTATATGCGTATCGTACGTATCATAAATCTATATGCGGCTATATATATATTTTTTTTCTCACACGCACCATACTATTCGCGATATAGAAGTTACTAAATTTAAGTTTAGATACATATATATATATTTTTTTCATTTCGAATATATTTCCTTTCGTTTTGCATTGTAATTAATATAAAAAAATAAAATATTAAAATAAAATATAATGGAATGTATTGTAGGAACAACGACACGTGCAAATTTGTCTTCTATTTTTCATAATGATCTTTCAAAAAAAAAAAAAAGAAAAAAAATTATACAAGCGTACAATAATCCAGCAGCTGTAATATGTAATCAATTATAATCAAATTACGAAAAAAATCGAAGCAAGAATTCGATTCTAAAACCGACAAAAAAAGATTTTATAAGAACGAAATAAGATCCTTTACTGAAGCACAGATAATGATTAAAAATTTCGTTTTATCATAACAGTAATTCGAAACGAGGATACTTCATAATCGTTCTAAGAAGCGAAATCGATATTACAACAACAGTTTAGCAAGCCTCACCTTCGAGGGAACGCTGACACTTTAAAGGATCTTAAAGAAGCTAGCTTATACAATTTTAGAAAGTTTTTTCTTCTTTTTTTTCTTCAAAATTCCATAAAATTCTTTCTAGACCGTCCTCTACGGCAAACTGGGAAGTTAGGGAAGGGAGAGGATTGAGGGGAATGAAGAACTCCCCTCAAGGGGGCTTCTACGGCCCTAGTAAGAAAATGAAAAGAAGGAGGAAAGGTTCATACTTTCTAATAATGTTTTGCAAAATTTCATTAAATATTTATTCCTTTTGTACAGCATCTTTATGATAAGGCGATGCACCCATTTCTTCTTCTTCTTCTTCTTCTGCAAAGTAACTTCATTATAATAATCGTTATCGACAAATTCGAATCGGCGAGTTTGCTAATTTGAATTTTATCGTCGACTTGATCGAAGTAACCCGTCTAAGCCTGAGATCTTTTCGAAAGGAAATAATAATAATAATAATAATAATAATAATAATAATAATAATAATAATAATAATAATAATAATAATAATAAAGAAAAGAAAAGCCGTTTGATATTATATCTCCTATAAATTAGATAAAAAACAGTTCGATTACTTCGTATTTACACACACACACACACACACACACACACACACACACACACACATCTTTTTGATCTAGGAATGGATCTAAAGAGACAAGTGAGACTTTATCTTATAAGGAAGCCTGTCTGGAGCTGAGAAAGAAAAAGAGAGAAAGAGAGAGAGAAAGAGAGAGAGAGAGAGAGAGAGAGAGAGAGAGAGAGAGAGAGAGAGAGAGAGAGAGTGTTAGACGAGTGCTTGACCTAAGGCAAGGTATATGAATTGCATTTCGTACAAATGTGAGGAGGCTGCTTTGCTATTATAAGAAGCCGTCCTCGTCTGTATAAATATAAACCATCTTCTATATGGTAGAAAACGGACAGCCGGTACTCTGCCTCTCAGGTTTCGTCTCCGTATCATAATATGTATATATCCATGGCGAGACTATACCTTCGTAATTCTCCTCTCTTTCTCTCTCCCCTTCTCTCTCTTCCTCCCTCCCTCCCTCCCTCTCTCCCTCTCTCTCTCTCTCTCTCTCTCTCTCTCTCTATCTCTTTTTTTCTTTTTCTCTCCCTCGAAGAAAAAATGCACTATTTTTAAAAGCCACCAAGAGTCTCGTTGTTCCATCATCGAGTCGGGGTATCTTCTATGACGCGAGCGGAAAATTTTCAAATGAACGAAGAAAATTTTATGAAACTCATTAGGGGCAACAGTAAAATTACAAACGTTTAAACGTATAAACGTTTAAACGTTATCGTATAATATTCATTCGATAACTGTTAAACTCTTGTTTAATCGATCACGACGATTTTTAATCATTATCGATTGAACGAATCATAAGGATGAGAAGAAAAAGAAACGGAACAAAAAAATAAAAGAGAAAGAAGAAGAAGAAGAAGAAGAAGAAGACGAATTTTAATTGAAATAGTCTAACATTTTTTTACGTCCTTAAAATTACCCCAAACGTTTTCGTTATTCGAACATTAAATCGAAACGTGTTGACGTTTTAATCGATCGTTCGACGTTGGATTGAACGAAACAGAAGAAGGGAAGGGAAGTGGGGGAGGTTGAAAGAAGGAAAAGAAGAAGAAGAAGATTACGTATTTTAAATGTAATAGTTGAAAATACTGTACGAGCGGTTATGAGATTACAAAACCGAGACAACTTCCGATCTTTCTTAAGAGACATCGCCAGCAGAAATATGATCCACAAAGATCCGTCCTTAGATCCCCTTCTCGTCGCTTACGTTTTCCTTCTTTATCTCCATCTCTATCTCTATCTCTATCTCTATCTTTTTCTCATACACACGCACACAGACAAACACCTCTGACTCATTATTGTTACTTGGCATTTATTTACTCTTAATCTCTCTCTCTTTCTCTCTCTCTCTCTCTCTCTCTCTCTCTCTCTCTCTCTCTCTCTCTACCCTGTAGAACTCGCGTGCAGAATAATCTCTTTTTGCCAGACCGCTGCCTACTATCCTAGAAAACGCGTAAAATCTATTCGTATTAATATCACCGTATGCCGGTAAAGTGTTGGAAAAGATCGTTGTAATACGACCTTCGTTCCATGTAAATCGTTCCAAAAGCGTTTTGGCACAGTGCACTCCTCTCGTTGCCTCGATCATGCAGGAGTCGTGCGAATACGAATATTTCCGACGCCTTTCTCCGATCATTTTACAATTAAACGTCTTTTATTTACATATACATATTTTTTTACCGTTTTTATTTTTTCTCTTCTTTTCATTCTCCTCCTTCTCCTCCTCCTCCTTTACCCCTTCTCTCTCTCTCTCTCTCTCTCTTTTTCTCTCTCCCTCTCTCTCACTCTCTCCTATTAATCAAATAGAATAGAAACGTTTAATCAAAGTCTGCTCCTTGGAGAATCTTGAGATTCCATTTTGAAATAAAGTTCAAGGATTCAAGCATGAGATTCTGATCAGATAAATTATTGGGACAATCAAATTTCAATATTACCACTTGTTATTTGTTTTCTTTTTCTTTTTTTAGGACGAACCGTTCGTTTTTTATTCATTAATTTTATATACTTTTTTCTTTCTTCTTCTTTTTTTTTTATTCTTCTAAAATTTCGTTCCGTTGAATAAATTACGGAAATATCAAAAAAAGAAAAAGAAAAAGAAAAAGAAAAATATTTGTTTCATTTAATTCATTAAATTTAACTCTTTAAATTTTAGGGAGCGAGGCTGGGGGAGAAGGGGGGGCAAGATGTACGACGGAGGAGGTACATGTTGTCGCAAAAAAATATCTAGACGGGTATCGCGACCGTTGAAACATTTTTTGAAAGGTTCCCCGATCAAAAATAAAAAAAAAAGAAGATGGGGAAAAAAAAAGATTTGAGATATCCTTGATATTGGAGCAATCAAGATGAATTATTTTTCTGGCACGACGACCATTCGTGAAATTCTTCCTCGTTTAAAAGGTTATCATCGTTATTCGTGACGTATGCGACGTGTGTGACGTATACCTTTTTTTAAAATCGTGTCGGGGATAAAAACAGAAAAAAAAAGAAAGAAACAAACAAGAAAAAAAAATAAAAATAAAAAAAAAGAAATAAAACAAGGGAGATAATCATCGAACTCGATTTACATTCGAAGCTCTTTATTAATTTGCCAAGTGAGTAGATTATTATAAACCGTGTAATAATGGATGGAACGTTAATTGATCGGTGATAGTTGATAAAAAAGTAACGAGTCATTTCAAAGATCGTCTTTATTCTATAATCCAGATCTATATTCCATATCCAGATATTTTGTTATACGTTAATAATTTTCAACCTTAACGTAAAGTACTACTATATGTGCTACTATTATTATCTTAGAAGAAGTAGAAGAAGATGGAATAATAAAAATTAAAATTAAAGTAAAAATTAAAATTAAAACAAAAAAGGGCTAATGAATTCAGGCGACCTGATTGTATCCTGTAGATATACTATTTCAAACGTAAACGCGTTACTTTCGACGGATTCTGCGTTACGCTCTCGTTAACTCGCGAACGTTTGGAATTTGCATCGAATTTCGTCGTCTCGTGTTTTTCAAAGATTCGCCATTTATTCGGTATATCTTTACGAATATCAACATACACACACACAGACGCATACATACATATATACATACATAAATACATATGTACATACATAGAAGCATCTAATATTAGATTGCTTTTTATTACGAAAAGCAAACGGATGGTGGCCAAATTTTGCGATAATCCCGCTTGCGTATGCCGCTTCGTGAACATGCTCGCGAAATAGAAATAGATATTCGTTTTATAAATAAAGTGAATGTTGTTTTGCGAGGTTGTTTCTTTGAGAGAAAAAAGAAAAGGAAAAAGAAAAAGAGAAAAGAAAAATATTAAAATTTCAAAATCTCAAGCATTCGTATATAAACATTGGACGATTCTAAGATACATGCATACGTGCCGCGAAATAAAACGTTAAACCCGTGCCAATTTATTTTATCTTTCGAAATAAAAGCTCTCCTGTCAAACGAGATACCTCGCGAAACGAAATAAATCGTCGAACGTGAATTCTTGCTTTCCTTTCTTTCCTATTTTTTTTTGTTTGTTCCTGTTTATTTTTTTCTTCTCTCTCTCTCTCTCTCTCTCTCTCTCTCTCTCTTTCTCCCTCTCTCTTTTTCTGATGAAAGAAAAGAAAAAAAAATAGGAATGTCTCGACGAAGGAATCGAAAACCGATGGGAATTTTTCATTGACAATCAATGCTATCGCGCATCTATTATTGGATTTCTTTTTGAATTCGAGAGATAAAGATAAAAAGAGAGAATGGTGTATGTGTGAGTATGTGTGTGTGTGTGAGAGAGGGAGAAAACATGTCAAAGCCATTCGTACTTAACGTCACGTACGTTTACCTAAGAGTGTCCCATTGATATAACAATTGTTTGTTCGATGAAAAATTGTCGATGAGAAAGATTGATAAAAATTATTAGAGTGAATAGGGAAAAAAAATTGACGACGGTAACGGACAGAAAGCTAGCTATATATAAATAGAGAGAGAGAGAGAAAGAGAGAGAGAGAGAGAGAGAGAGAGAGAGCAAGAGAGAGAACGTTTTCACAATAGTTTAAACTTGCATGGAAGACGATTAGTAGATATCTAAATATATATTCTCATTCTCGGATCAGTGCCAACTTCTCTAGGAGAGCTTTTAAAATCTCCTTTTACGTACCTCCTCGAATTCCTTCAATTTTATCCCTAAACTTTAAAGGTACCGTTAAATTCCTAAAATTAAAGGTCCCTCTAGACGCGTCGTGCATATATCAAACTCGTTTGGGGAATTTAAAACGTTTCCCATCGCTTGACTTGACTCTGCTCGATAAAGAGAATATACACGAGTAAAGATACCTGTAAGAGATACTTTTAAAGAAGTTACAAAAGAAAAAAAGTAATAATAATAATAATAAAAACAAAAGTAATAATAATAAATTAAAAAAAAAAAATCATTAAATGGCTATGAAGAAAAGAGTGCACTTTTGTAGTAACTCTTGTATCTTTTAGTACGATAACACTTTGAACTCGGAGGGGCTCGTTGACATAATTTCTCGACCCTTATCTTTTTCCCTCTCTCTCTCTCTCTCTCTCTCTCTCTCTCTCTCTCTTTCGACGTAGAGAAAAAGATTATGCAAAGAGAATGAATTGATTGATGAGTACGTCGTAATACGTCTGTCAATTTAATTTTGGTATACTTTAAGGGTAATTTAAATTGTGTAGAGTATTATAAATGTGACATGTAACTTGTTATACATAATATATATATAACATAATATGCATTTATAATGTATATTATGCAAAAGAAATATTAGTAAATATGTTCAATTGCGTTCACAGGATATGCTTGGGTAACATTGGCCACAAATGATGCCTATTCTTTGGGAGCATTGGTATTGGCCCATTCTTTGCGTCGAGTCGGCACCAAATACGAGCTAGCAGTTTTGGTTACTCCGGGAGTAACGAGTATGATGAGGTATATTCTTCTCTTTTTATTCTTTTATGTATATACATATATATATATATATATATATATATATATATATATATATATATATATTCAAGTCTCACCATTAAATTTAACACGAAAGTTATCCTATTTGTTAGAGAAAAATTGGCAGCGGTATTCTCCTTGGTACAGGAAGTAAATGTTCTCGATTCGAAAGACGAAGCTAATCTGGCACTTTTGGCGAGGCCAGAGTTGGGTATCACATTCACGAAATTACATTGTTGGAGGCTAACTCAATACGAGAAATGCGTTTTTGTAGATGCCGATACGCTTGTGAGTAAAAAAAAGACAGATCTATTCAAGATGGCCAACGAATAAATATGTATCTTTTCTTCCTTTCTTGCTTATTTTTTCTTTTTAATTATTATTATTATTATTATTATTGTTATTATTATTATTATTATTATTATTATTATTATTATTATTATTATTTCTTCTTTCGTAATAATTTTTGGTTCATTGTTGTATCATAACAAAACAAATTTTAGGTCGTAAGAAATTGCGACGAGCTGTTCGAACGTGAAGAATTATCGGCCGCGCCCGACGTCGGCTGGCCCGACTGTTTTAATTCGGGTGTATTCGTCTATAGACCGTCCCAACAAACGTTCGCTTCCATTACCTCGTTCGCAGCAGCTAAGGGTTCCTTCGATGGAGGCGATCAAGGCTTATTAAATATGTACTTTAACGATTGGGCACGAAAGGACATATCTAAACATTTACCATTCATTTATAATATGTGTTCTACGGCGGCTTACTCTTATCTTCCTGCTTTTAAACAGTAAGATCTTTTACAAATTTTTTTTTCTTCCTTTCTTCTTTTTCATCTTCATCATCATCATCTTCTTCTTCTTCTTTTATCGTAATATAAAACGTATCATTGACATTACTTATCGTTTGCGAGCGTGATTATTTATTTATTTTTTTCATTTAGATTTGGGGATGACGTTAGAATAATACACTTCATTGGGATCACGAAACCATGGTTACAGTATTTCGATACGATGACCGGTATCGTACAACCGCCAGCAGGCTTGAATCATTTGCAACCGTTGCTACAATTATGGTGGAATATCTTTTGCGACAAAGTGCATTCACAGTTATCACCCATTATGGTAAGTTCGCATCGTTACGAACGCGTTGATTGTTTTCATAGCTTTTTGAAATTCAGTGTGTAGCTAATAACTTAACGTATTTATAAATCCATATATATATACTCGTAAGCACATAAGGTCGAGTAAAACTTTTGAAAAAAGAGCAGATCAATTTTTAAAGTAGATACCATACATATATATATATATATATATATATATATATATATATATACATATATATATATATATACGTTCTTATCGCGATGGCGTATTATTTCGACAAAAAGAGAAAAAAAAAAGAAAAGAAGAAGAGAAAAGATATTTAGACACGTTTTTTCTTTCTTTCCTTTTATGAACGTTCGAAACGAAATATTAAGCTGTCTTGCACGCATACAAATATTAACAAAAAATAATCGTCGATGATCTTGAACGAACCTTAAATGGGGAACGAGAGAGAAAGAAAGAAAGAAAGGGAGAGAGAGAGAGAGAGATTACAATCTTTATGAATGAAATTCTTATATCGTCGAAGTGTATTACACCTCGTATCGCTTGTTTATCCATCCATTAATTTTCCAAGCAAAGCAATGACCAATTGAATTCGAGTAAGATTAACGAAGAGGTAAGAAATAGAATATGATCATTGGCTATAAATCTTTAGTGCGCTCTTTTTTCTTTAGTAGTTGAAAAAAAAATATATATATCCATATATTAGCGTGCACCGTAGAAATTATTTAAATGTATTATAAACAGCGTATGATCGGTATGACTGCGAGCAAAGGAATCGCTTCATAGAAATCTTTACGGGATCCCCTTTCGGAAATATGTTGTACGTAAAATCAAAAAAAAAAAAAAAAAAAAAAAAAAATAGAAAAGATATGACACGATGTGCTTTCATAGGCATGTAAATAACTTATTTTTCTTTTCTTTTTTCCTTTTTTTTTTTTTAATATTTTAATCTTTATAAATTTATTTAGGATGTTGTAATCAAAAGTTCTTAGGCGGATTATAACTTTTCAAATGATTGATATAAATATCGATTAATCCACTTCGACGACTCTTTCGGCTATTCTTTTTTCTTTCTTTATTTTTTCAAATTGTACAAAGAATTCCTAGGTTTTGTAGTTTGGAAATTGAAGAGGGACAAAAAAAAAGAAAGAAAAGAGAAATGATATTAGTCCGAAGAGTTTCGGAAAAAAAGAAAAGAGTAAATCGATTTTTAAAATCACCTAAGAACTTTTTTGCCCGTCCTCTGTAGATTTGTTATCGAGGTTATTAAAAAATCTCGATATGTTTTAAACAGATTTTTTTCTTTTTCTTTTTTTTCTTTCTATTTTGCACTCCTTTTGCTTCAAAAAAAAAAAAAAAACAGAACACAAAATTTAATGTAGAGAATTAGAAATGTAGCATCAACTCAAATTGTACGACAAAACTTCTCCATACGTGAGTTGTTTTGTTAATAGTAATAACGTACAAAGTTCACGCTACATTCTCTTTGTACATTCTCTTTGTACATTCTCTTGTAATATATTATCCACTAATCATATTAACAGCTGTATTAATCAAAACGTTTACATTCAAAAGGCATTGAAAAACGAACGAGAAAACAACCAACCGTCGTCTTACTTATCGCAGAACGACTTGTGACAATGTTTTTCTTTTTTTTTTTCCATACAGCTTTTAATATGCCTTTTAAATCTTTCTTTTCTTCTTTTTTCTTCCTTTCTTTCTTTCTTTTTCTTTTTCGTTTGTATTACTTCTTTTTTTTTCTTTTCTTTCTTTTATCATAAACATCATTGGACAGTGTCTATTTTTTTTCTCCTTTTTCTCTGATTATTATTCTTTTTTTTCTTAAAATTTTTTTTTTCTTTTCCTTTAATCCATTCGTCTGACGTACATATGCCAGAGCACGATGATAAACAGATTTATTTACGTTATGTACAAACGAATGGATTAAGCATGATTATGGTAATCTAGTGTGGCATTATAATTCGGTTTAATGTGTTATCACATTCAAATGATTATGATTCTATTTGTATAATTGCAATGATTCATTAACACGCATATAGAATAAGAAATCTTCTTTCAATAAAGATAAGAAATAAATTAACGATATCTTTAAATAGTATCATTGTATAATAGAATATGAAGATAGTTTTACAAGATTTTAAAGAGGGGCTAAAATTTTAGAAACAATTCGTCCGAAACGAATAATATTATCTTCTGGGAAATAAAGTTAGTACAGAAGTTATAAGAAAAATGGACACTGCCACACTAGTTCATCACTAACCAATTGAGTGTGCATTTTTCTGTTTTGGCATGATGCTTGCATAGGCCACCAGCACATTGGCACCAATTTGGCACGATATTATTCCTTTACCAGTCGTATCCTTCCTTCCAAACAATCCCGTTTACAATGAGACGAACTATGAATCGTACAGTGACGTTTGCCCAAAAACACCAGACTTCTCGGAATTTAAAGATCCGTGGGAAAATTATCCATTGAACAATGAAATCCACACGGATAAGAATAAAGAGGGGATAGAAAATGTTCACTATTTTTACGATAACAATGAAACAACCGGTAATCATAATTACTGCAAGCCACCACCTTATCAAGATTCAAATCAATTTCATCCTGTTAATTATAATGAACTTTCGGCCCATCTACATGACGTAGAGTATCATAAAAAAGTGGAGAACGTACCGTCCATCGAGCATAAGAAACAAGAAGAGCTTGCTTATTCATATTCGAATGATAATTATGTAGAAAATCATTCTACAGTGTCGCAACAATATCACTGGCAAAGTGATCAGCATCAATATCAAGGTCAAGGCACGTCTCACGTTAACATGAATGTGCATCGGCACGTTCACGATCGTCACGAGAAAGAGCATCATTTCGATTGTCGACATGGAACTAATGAGAACGATCAAAAATTAACATCTGATAACAATCGTTACGTTGATTATCATATTGTGAGAGAAACATCAGATAGTTCTAATAATAATAATAATTATGGCCATCGTCAAGATGCATATCATATTAATCAATACCAAGAATCTGATATCTCGCATCACCACCACCACCACCACCACCAACAACAACAACAACAACAGCAACAACATTATTATCAGGAGCAAAAAGATCATAATCAGGAAGAACAGAAAGAAAGACATCATCAAAATAATATAAAGCAAACGACTGACTTTATTCGACCTAGTCATGACAGTACACATAATAGTGAACATAAGACTTCTGAGACAATATATATCGAACAGAATAATTATCCTAGTAATATTATAGATAAACAGACCGACGAACAGAAATTGATATCCCATCCCTCCTCCGAACCCTGTACAGATCTCCACAATGTAGCAACGCAATCTGACCTGAATTTAACAGGACATCTAGACAGTTCAAATGTAAGTAACTCTGTTCCCATACTTGTTCTCCTAAATTAAACTAAAACCAGTACAAAAAAAAGAAAACGAAACGAAAAAAAAATATTTGTAACCTTATCCGAATATATCCTGAGAACTGATTTACTTTATAACAAAATAAAATTAGTTAAGATGTGGTTGGGCAGATATCTTTGGATATATATTAAAATCATTGGGAAAAAAAAGAAAAATAAAAGAAAAACAAAAAGAAAACAATTAATTCGATAATGGAATAGTTTGAGATAAATTCTTTTTTGGGGGGGAGGGGGTTAGACAGCGTTGGGCATTATTTATTGGGCAAATTAATCAAAACGATAAGTAAAATGAAAATATCAAGTATAATTTGTCAATGTGTCAAGTCTATTACATAGTTCATCATTGTGCGAGTTTCAATCATTGACGAACTAATTCATAGATATGCTGAATCATGGACAAACTATAACGAATAATATATAATTTAACAAATGTAAACATAGTGTACATTTTATTAAAAAGCATAAGTAATGCTTTATTTTTAATTATTATGCTACTAACTGATGATACCATAAAATGCATTCCATAATTGTAATAAAGCTTATAAATGTTTGTAAACTCTTTTACACATCATTATATTCTGCACTTGATGCTATTATAACGCATATAATCTTTTATGATAATACACATGTATATATAGTATTTAAACATAGCGTGTAAATTATTTTGTACATATAATACTTTTGAATATATGCTGCTTATATTATGTTGCATCCTATAATTTATAATATATTTTTATATCTGCTTTATTTAGAGTAAATTGCTTTAGGCCATAATTAAATTAATTAATAAATTATTTTCAATTCATTTCATAGGCTGGCCTTGCTGGTGCATTAGCTCAAATGACATTGGGTGAACCAAGAAGTGCAGAACAAATTGCTTTAGAAGAACACATGAGGAAACAAAGTTGGGAACAAGGTCAAATTGATTATATGGGTCGTGACAGTTTTGATAATATATGGAAAAAAATTTGTGAAACACTTTCTCTTGCACCAAGACAACCTTCTCCGGCTAAGACAACTACTGAGGTAAGCATAAATTATATAAAAAGAAAAACCTTCATAACGAGTATTCGTTATTCGACCATTCTATTTCTTATACAATACTGTTTCTAGGATGAGATAAAAAATGAAAAAACAGAAGAACTGGATGCGACTAAAGAATCGAGTACTGATTTAATGCCTACATCTGAAGGCAGTGATGATATTAATAGCCTAGCAGGTATGTTTAATATTTAAAATAATTTTATTTAAAATATTAAAAATATGAATTAAATATAAAAACATAAGTATAGATATATTAAAGTTTTTCTATATGAAAGTATAATAATCGAAAATTTATACAACGGGATTTTTAAAATATTGGTACAAAAAAAAGGAAAGTTGCATGAACAAAGGCATAAAGATAATTGCAAGGAAATTTTGATATGCTCGTAATTTATATCATTAACAGTGTCTCAAATATGCTTTGCCTTTTTGTTTGTTTCTTTTTTTTATTTAATACAGCATGTGCTATAAAAAATTTACAAAAATAATAAGAAATATTACAGAAGATATAAATATTATACAAAAGAAATGAAATAATGAATACTGATTTGTAAGCTTACATTTGTTTGGTCAAAGAAGTACAATACGAAGAATGAATTGTAATACAATTAATCAAGTTTGAGTGTTTAAAACAGGAACAGAGGACAGCAACTAACAGACCATGGCACCATAGCATTGCTGCGTCTTGTTTTGTCGTTATGCTTTACTGGGGTAAATATTCCAAGTGCTCACACTAATCGTGACAACAATATTGGCCTTATATAATATATATTCATTTTCCATAGTTAATTTTTTTTACATTTTTTGTTAAATATCATTTAATTTTTTATCATAAATCATAAATATTCATATTTTTATTTTTTCTATAGTACTGACAATATAATGGAGATACAGAAACATAAGCTTCCATTTAGAAAAAAAAGACTACTTAAAAAGCCATCAACATTAACGCTATGGGAGTATAAAACCAGCAAATAGCAATTTTTATATTTCTTTGAATAACAGCACGTCATAAAATGCTTACTTAATTTAAATGGTTTTTCTTTAAACGGGAGAAAGCAAATTAGTCAGTAAATAGTGCTTAATATAACATGCTGAATATTTACTACATTTTATTAAAAAGAAAAAAAGAAACATCTTATAACTTTTTTTTATTATATAAAAAAATCAACATTCTGTTTCAATGCTTCATATGCTTTAATATAACATAGATTATTATTATTATTTAATTATATATTTTCAATAATCATTCATAATTTCATTCTCATGAATCAGTATCATAAGCTTTCAATAATTAATAAAAAATATTACTAAATTTTTATTACTTTATCAATAAACTACTATTGCACATATACATACACACATTAAAGTTACAGAAAAGTAGTTAATAAAACGTATAATATAAAAAGAATTAATTAAAGGAATTACAATATTCTTTATTTATATTTTCTAATTTAATTTGAAGAAAAATTGTTTATATGATATAACAAAACTACTAAATTCAAAAGCAAAAAGATTGGAATATATAGAAATAGATATCTACTTTTCTGTAAGCAAAAAATTAAAACTCATGTGAATTTATGTAAATTATTTATTTTCTTTAGCTGAAACAACTAGTGATCTGAGCGTAAAACAATCTTTGATCTGTAAAATTCCTAAGGATGATATTTTGCAACAAGAATCTCTTGATACATCTCAAATAGTTACAAAAGATGAATCTGTTAATATTAATATACAACAAAGTTCCATTGTACGTGAAGAAGTTGATTCGAAAGAAGTATCGGTTGATGCAGAATCTAAACAACAATTACCACAATTAGAAACAGAAAATATTTCTAAAGCAGTTGCAGAATTACCTGTAATAAAAACCACCAAAGAAAGCTCTACAGAAACAACTACAGATTTACCCTCCTCATCTTCTGATCAAACGACGATTGTAAAAGAAACTGTATTAATAGATCCGATACAAGATACTACTGTTACAGAAGAATTTAATCGAAAAGCGATTCAAGAGGAAAAAGTTGATATTCAAACATGTGTGGACAAAGTAGAAGAATCGAATATTGAACAACATAAACAATGTTCTTCTGGGTGTGCTTCTGAAATTATACTTACTAATCCTGTACCCATACAAGTTGCAGAATCTGTTTTACAAACAGAGCCAAAAGAATCTGTTTCGCAAGATCTAAAACTAATAACAGAGGAAGTTATTTCCTCTACAATTGCACCGCTTCAAGAATCTGTTGTGGCTTTTTCTGAAACACCAGTTGAATTAACTGATAGAACACGATTATGCGATCCGACCTTATTAGTATCCTCCAATGAAGCTGCTAATATAATAGATCCAAATACAACTTCGAACATAAGTCAAAATGGAGATACTATTGTTAATGGGTCTACAATTAAATTAGATGAAAGTGACTCATTATTAGCACGATCTGTAATCAAACAAGTAGTACAGGAAATTCAAAGTCCACAAGAAGAAGAAAGCCAATCACAAAAGACTGAAACGTTAAGTGAACAATCAAATATAACGGAGAGTTCACAAATTAAACAAGAAGAAGAAGAAAGAACTGAAACTGTTGAAACAAAGAAAGAAACAGAAGATCTAAGTGCTGTAACAGAATTAAAAGTAGAACAATCAGAAGATGCGCAAATAGTTGAGGGAGCTGTAACAGTAGTGGAAACATCAGAACCTTCTTTGGAATCTATGCCAATAGAATGTCCAATCAGGCCTACTAGAACAAAAGAAATATGTATTCCTTCTACACCGACTGTAACAGAACCTACTCCTCCAACTAGTCCTATAGATGCCAGTACGCAGGATGTAGAAGGCCAAGGAAAGACTGTTAAAAAAATTACAAAAAAGGTTACTAAAAAACCAACCTCAGAAAGCGATTCAGCAGATCGAGCTGATGCTGAGGCTACTGAAAAGAAGACTGCAAAAAAAGTGGTTAAGAAGGTTGTAAAGAAGCCAAAAGAAAGTCAAGAAGAAGGCGGAGAAAGCTCTAGCTCTACTGATAAACCTAAAAAGACTGCAAAAAGCACAAAGAAAATCACAAAACCTTTACAAAATTTAGAAACTGATGCATCTATCCCTGAAACTCCACCACCTGGTAGTTCTGATGCACCAATTCCCCCAAAGAGGAAAATTAAAGCTTCTACATCCAATAAACCTGCATCTACTGCTCCTAAATCTGATACAGGATCATGATGGGTATAACAAATTGACAATAATGTTTTGAAATATTTGCGAAATTATATGCTAAATATGGCATTCTATAAACTAAAAGGGGTGATAATCGCTAGTCTATTACGATTTTTGATACTTTTAAAAAACTATATAGTCTATCTAACAAAAATCAAAACAACTGATGCTGTATACCTTAAAATTACTACCTATCAACACATTTATTTGTTATGCTTTGCGTCTATTTATACATTGTATTACTCATCTTTCATTTTTTTTTCCCCAAGAAATATTATTTACTACAGAATGAAAAGTACAGCATTTGCTTTTTGTAGTTCACCTCTATCTATTTTGTTAAGGTCTAATAATTTGTAATTATTATTTAATTACAAACTTTTTATTATTACTATTATTATTATTATTATTATTAATATTATTATTATTTTCTAAATGAATATTTTATATTCGCAATCAGTTTTGATATCCAAAAGATATATTTTGCTAGTTGCGATTCATTGTAATGTTCATAACATAAACATGTAAGCCAAATTAAATAATGATCAATCGCAAGAATGTTGAACAACGAATAATGTTTGTTGTATTTTTTTAACTAGTCGAACAGCTTACAGATGATATTTTCTTATTAACACTGTACATGATATTTTCAACTATGAATAGTTATGCACAGAAAACATTGTATCACATGTTCTTGTTAATATTTATATATATATATATATATATATATATATATATATATATATATATATATATATATATATATTCATAATCTAATAACGTCATTATATATTCATTACATTGCATCATCTTATATTCATGTTACCAAATGAATCAAGAATGAATTGTATTTAACTAATTAAGATATTTTTATTGAAACTTGAAGTAATGTATATTTATATGTTATTGCTCTAACTCAATAAAGAATACATAAAACATTAATTATAAATGATTATTTAAAACATTTATCATAATACTAGTAATAATTAGGATCCATATGAATCCCATACTCGTGTGGCATTTCTATGGAATAATTCATCAATGTACGATGGATTTAATTATTGATAAATTATTCTATAGACACATAAATTATTGAACAGTTTTATTTTACGTATAATTACAAAACAAAATCATTTACGAACTACTTACTTCATTGAATGATATTCCTCACTATCTTATCGTTTTGACTCATTTTCAAATATTTAATTGTGACAATTTACGATTGGTTGGTTATAATGTTGGTACTCCTGGGGATACGTTTTATTATGTTGTCAGTACTTATTACCAGTAAACGGAATAAACGTAACGCTTAGTATATGTATTTTGCTTGGGTTCCTTTCAGTTCCATTGGTATTGCTTTGTATACGTGGAATTAATGTTTATTTCTTTCGAGAATAATCATTTTCTTTAAATAAAAAAGAAAAATGTCCGAATCGGAGGGAAGTAATTTTTCTGATAACGAAAGCGATCGCGGTGGTGGAGGTAGTGAAAGCGATCAGGAAGAAAATCGTAGCATATCACGGAGTAGAAGTCCTTCCAGATCTCCTTCGAGAAGTCTCTCTAGATCTCGATCCCGTTCTAGATCAGGATCAGGGTAAGTCATGTGGATTTTTTTTTCCCCTTTTAATTTCTTCCTTTTCTTCGTTTACTTGCTTTTCCTCTTCTATTCTTATTATTTTTTCTTTTGTTTGGACCTTTTAATTTACAAACGAAAATCCATATGATACTTTGTTTCAATTTCTTCCTTGTATCCACCACCTTTGAATATTTAGGTCAGAGGATGGAGACGTTAAAGCTGACGAAGCCGAGGAAGTTAGATCTGGAGACGAAGAGGTGGTGGAACCAGAAGAAGAACCAGAAGGTAAAATATTTCAAGTATGTGCATTGTCAGATGAAGCTTAGATAATTCTCTCGTTATTGGGTCAATCGAAAATCTTTTTATCTGATATTGCATGGTTCTAAGAGATGATTAAAATGATTACGAAAGATCTTTTGTCGATTTTTTCTATATTTCTTTTATTTTTTTTAATTTTTAAAATTATCTTCGGGTTGTTTTTTTTTTTTTTTTTTTTTATAGGTAAACCTATAATTTCTTTATATTTAACTTTTAACGGATATTGAGATGAATTTGGCAAGTATCGTAACAATCTTCTTTCTATCTCAGAAAGTCAAAGAAACATCCAAAAAAAACACAATTGAAAGGACTTTGTATGATCTTACAAATAAGGAATATCGTATGCTAGGTATATTGTTTATCTAATGAAATAAACATAAGTTTTCCATGACTATAGGTGAAGATTTGGATGGTAGTAGTGAATATGACGAAGAGGAAGAGGAAGAGGACGATGACAGACCTAGAAAGAAAAAGAAAAAAGACAGATTTGGTGGATTTATCATTGATGAAGCTGAAGTAGATGATGAAGTTGAAGATGATGAAGAATGGGAAGAAGGAGCACAAGAAATTGGTATTGTAGGAAACGAAGTAGATGAATTAGGGCCTACTGCAAGAGAAATTGAAGGAAGACGTAGAGGCACTAATCTCTGGGAGTAAGTTTTAATATTTAGTATATTAGAAAATGATGATTACATATGTTTTATAATTAATACTTTTTCCTCGTTAAAATTAATTTGTATCAGTTCACAAAAAGAAGATGAAATAGAAGAATACTTGAGGAAAAAGTATGCAGATGAATCTGCAGCAGCTCGTCACTTTGGTGATGGAGGTGAAGAGATGAGCGATGAAATAACGCAACAAACTTTATTGCCTGGAGTTAAAGATCCAAATCTTTGGATGATAAAATGTCGTATTGGAGAAGAAAGAGCGACTGTACTTTTATTGATGCGGAAGTTTATTACGTATCAATTCTCTGGTATTTATATATTCTTTTCATTCGTTTTCAATTCCAATATAATTAATTATAATTTCTTAATAAATTTCATTCGTATATTTCTTGTAGGAGAACCGCTCCAAATCAAATCGGTTGTTGTACCCGAAGGTGTAAAAGGATATATTTATATAGAAGCCTACAAGCAACCGCACATAAAGGCAGCTATCGAAAATGTAGGAAATTTAAGAATGGGTATATGGAAACAACAGATGGTACCAATCAAAGAAATGACCGATGTATTAAGGGTTGTCAAAGAACAAACAGGATTAAAAGCTAAACAATGGGTCAGATTAAAAAGAGGCATTTATAAGGACGATATAGCACAGGTGGATTATGTTGACTTAGCGCAGAATCAAGTACATTTAAAGCTATTGCCAAGAATAGATTATACTCGGCCACGTGGTGCTTTAAGAACGGCGCAAAGCGAGTCAGAAGCTTTGAAAAGAAGAAAAAAGAGAAGACCGCCTGCGAAACCATTTGATCCCGAAGCAATCCGAGCTATCGGTGGAGAAGTTACCAGTGATGGAGATTTCTTAATTTTCGAAGGCAATAGATACAGTAGAAAAGGGTAAATACATTTTATTTAGTTACCTATTAATAATCCTCCGATACATATATAAATTTATTAAAATATTGTATTTATCAGATTCCTCTACAAGAATTTTACAACGAGCGCCATTATAGCGGAGGGTGTTAAGCCATCTCTTTCCGAATTGGAAAGATTTGAGGAAGCGCCCGAAGGTGTCGAGATAGATTTAAGTGGTACACCAGCAACAGGAGTACCAGCTGGAAAAGAGGATCAAGCGGTGACACATTCATTCAGTAATGGGGATAATGTTGAAGTGTGCGAGGGTGAATTGATAAACTTGCAAGGAAAGATAGTTTCGATAGACGGTAATATAATAATGGTTATGCCAAAACACGAAGAGTTAAAGGAGGCTTTAGAATTTCAAGCAACGGAATTGAGAAAATATTTTACCATGGGCGATCACGTTAAAGTACGTATACGGTTCAATATAAACGATAAATAAATAAATAAATAAATTATAATTTATAATTAATCGGTATATATATATATATATACATGTATGTTGTAACGTTAAAGGTGGTAGCTGGACGATACGAAGGTGACACAGGTTTGATCGTTAGAGTCGAACAGAACAGAGTAGTTTTGTTCTCTGATTTATCGATGCACGAATTAGAAGTTCTACCGAGGGATTTACAATTATGTTCGGACATGGCAACCGGTGTCGATAGTTTGGGCCAGTTTCAATGGGGTGATTTGGTTCAACTCGATGCCCAAACTGTCGGCGTTATAGTACGTTTAGAACGTGAGAATTTCCATGTTCTTTCAATGCACGGTAAAGTTATCGAAGCCAGGCCGCAGGGTTTAACGAAACGTCGGGAGAATAGAAACGCGGTGGCGTTGGATTCTCAACAAAATCCAATACAAAAGAAAGATATCGTTAAAGTGGTCGATGGGCCGCACGCCGGTAGAGGAGGTGAAATAAAACATCTCTACAGAAGTTTCGCATTTTTACATTCGCGAATGTTCGTCGACAATGGAGGGATATTCGTATGCAAAACGAGACATTTACAACTTTCCGGTGGAAATAAATCGACCATAACGTCCATGTCACCGATCTCTGGTTTTATGTCACCAAGAATTGCCTCCCCTATGCATCCCAGTGGGTTAGTATCATCATCTATATTTGCATTCTAATTTCTATTCATTTATTTTCAATCTATAATATAATCCATATACGAATAATTTTTTTCCCTTTCTTTTTTATAGGGGTGGAATGGGACGAGGAGGTGGCGGGGGCGGTGGTAGAGGCAGAGGTCGTGGCGGAGGTACAAGAAGAGACAGAGAATTAATAGGAACGACCATAAAAATAACCGGTGGACCTTATAAAGGAAACGTAGGCATAGTTAAAGATGCCACGGAAACTACTGCGCGCGTAGAATTACACTCGACTTGTCAAACGATATCCGTCGACAGATCTCACATAGCAAACGTAGGTGTGCCAACAAAGGACGGTGGTTTCAGCAGTTACAATCGTACACCAGCTTATACGGCCGGTGGACAAACACCAATGTACGCGAGAGACGGATCGAAAACTCCTATGCACGGATCTCAAACGCCTATGTACGAAAGTGCGTGTCATTTGCAATAACATTCAATATTTATTTTCCACCCACCTCCCTCCTCCTCCTCCATCCCCTTTCAGACGTCTGTAATATTTAGAAATGATTATATTTCTATTGCAGATGGTTCACGTACGCCTCATTATGGTTCTATGACGCCATCTCACGATGGCTCAAGGACTCCAGGTCAGTCAGGCGCTTGGGATCCTACAATCACCAATACACCGGCTAGAACAAACGACTTCGATAGTTATGGGATGGAAGAGGCTGGTTCACCGGGATACGTATCTGGTTATCCATCTACCGGTGGTCCGTTTACACCTCAAACACCGGGTACCATGTATGGATCCGAACAAAGTTTCAGTACGTATCAACCTAGCCCAAGTCCAGCGGGTAGTGCAACCGCTAGTCCAAGTCCTGCGGGTTACGTAGCTACACCGTCACCAAGTGGGACTGGATATACAACGAGCCCTCATGGGGCGTTCGCCACTCCATCGCCTATGGGTTACAGTCCTATGACACCAGGTGAAGCAATAAATACTTTATTTAATAAATTATAAGTTCGTCATGGAACGGATGTTATTGTTGTTGGCTCTTTTTTTTTGTGTTTTCAAATTATACGTTTGTGTTTTTTTAGGAGTAGCAGGAAGCCCGTACAACCCGCAAACTCCTGGAGCAGGTTTAGATAGTGGAGTTGGGTCTGGTATGATTGGTAACACTGAATGGCACACAACAGACATTGAAGTACGTATTCGTGGTTCTCATCCCGATCCAGCGCTCGCAGGACAGCAAGGTGTTATACGTGGAATTTCTGTATGTATTAAAAAACTTTTCATCTTAATTCGTAAGATTTGCCGTAAATAATATATTTGTTTTAATAACATTTTTTCTATTTTTCGAATATCAGGCCGGCATGTGCGCCGTATTTCTGCCCGTCGAAGACAGAGTCGTTAATTTAGTTTGCGATCAACTGGAACCTGTAGTACCTTCGAGAGGAGATAGGGTTAAAGTGATAGTTGGCGAGGAACGAGAAGCTGTTGGAACTTTACTCTCTATAGATAATCAAGAAGGTGTCGTTAAATTGAATACCGACGAAGTTAAGATGTTGCATTTGAAATTTTTATGTAAAATGAAGTCGTCTTAATCGACGGAATTTACATTTCTTTTTTTTTATATATATATATATAAGTTAGAAAGTGTAACGATTGATTCGAAATATTTTTAATTATTATGAATGTTAAACGAATTAAACTCTGATATTTAGTAAGATATACTGTGATATGGATTAATTGACAAATGTATAAACATAAGTATTATATATGTATATATATATATACATACACATACGTATATGTATATGTATATACATAGAGATTTACATGTTCTCTCCTCTTTCATAAGTATTATAGGTTCGTCAGTTTTTTTTCTTCCCCCTTCCCCTCCCATAAATGTCTATTCGATTTTAATCTGATATGCGAAGTTTGTCGGGTTGAGAAAAATGGACGACGAGATCGTGACGGAAGGGCTAAAGAAATCGAAAAGGCCGTTGAACGATTTTTAAAAGAAAAAATTTAATTGGTCATTAAAAAAAAAAAAGAAAAAGTACAAAGAAAAATCATACGGGTAGACACTTGAGATTTGTCCATACGGAGCATGAAACCACATTCTCCATGGTTTCTTCTAATACTTGCAATGATTATAACCTCTAACAAACAAAGGTATTTATATTATTTGCATATGTAATTTCAAAGAAAAAAAAAAGGAAAAAGGTATAAAACGTATTACCTAATGTCTTCAAAAACATTTACAAATCATTTATATTATTATTATTATTATTATTATTATATTATTATATTATTATTATTATTATTATTATCATTATTATTATTATTGTTATCATTATTATTATAATTATTATTATTACTACTATACTATTAAGTACCGCTTAAAATTTATCGACATGGATAATGTAGAAACCATCATGTCCGAATTAATTCTGAGAAATAATAATAAATGATAAATAAAAAAAAAAGAAAGAAAAATTATTATGTAAGATATTTATATGAGGATCCTTTAATCTTCTCTCTATTTCTATTTACAAATTATTCTGTCTATAAATTATTCTATCTACAAATGTATTTGTATTATTAATAATGTAGAACAAAAGCCAACAAAGTTTTGAGGAACAACGAGAATATTGGTACGGTTTTGTTTGAGAAAGGCGATTACATGAAACGTTGTTGGACCAACGAGGAATTTATTATTTTGAATAGTCGTCGTATGTTTCAAGATATTTTACCGAAGGTAAAAGAAAAAGAGAGAGAGAGAGAGAGAGAGAGAGAGAGAAAGAGAGAAATTATGTAGAACAAACTCACGACGAGTCGTTAATCAGTTTAACAGGGTTGCCGACTTAACGTCACAGTTATTGTTTTAACTACCTATTAAATTTCTTTTTTATTAGGTGAAGGTCATCGATTATCAGAACGATCAATACATAGCATTGTTAATGGATTACTTTCATATTTGTCTCGAATCCGTACGAAAGCTTTCGATAGGAAAAACTAAACATTTGATACTGAAAGCTTTGGCCGATGCAATGGGCGGTTATTTGCGAGCTTACATATTACCATTTACAAAACAGTCGTATTACGCTGGGAACATCAAGTATCATAACGTAAAAAAGTTATTTGAGCTTTATGACGAGCTTAAAGATTTTCTACATACAAATGGGAATGGTTGGTCAAAGTTACGCGGTGATATTACACCATTTAAAACGTTGCCAATTGTAACGACACCGTCGGAATCGTTCGTAGCTTGTAACGGATTAATTACATATCCTATTCGCGATGATGGAAATAATCGTCATATTAAAAGGAGATTCGCTCGTAGAAAGAAAAAACGATATATCTATCGACTAAGATCGAGGAGACATTTCCCTGCAGGTATTTTAATTATATACATATATATATACATATATATATATATATATATATATATATATATATATATATATACTTTTGTTTTTAGATAACTTTATTACATTATCGTATATTTTTTGTCTATATTAAATTTTCTTTTTTGTTTATACCAAAAAATTATTTGATTTCAAATGATAGTGTTACTGATACACTGGTATACAATATACTGAGTGCAATTTATAAATTACTTGAAAAAGAAAAACGAAATATTATAAACTCTATAATCAAAATTTTCTCTTTTGTATTCTATTAAAAAAGAATTTCAAATTATAATATTACTGATAAACTAATAAGAAGTACAATATACTAAGTAGAAGTTATACTTCTAAGAAGAAAATATTAAAAATTTCGGATATGAAGCAAAAATAAAAAATAAAATAATAAAAATAAAATAATAAAATTAATAATAAAAATAACAAAAATAATAATAAAATAAAATTTAAAATCAAAAAAATGTGCATGTATATATATATATATATATATATATATACATATATATATAAATGTGTATCTCAAAAGTTACATGGCGTTACAAGAGGGTTAACATTTTTTTTTTAATCACTTATTTTAAGGATACAACGATGATTCTAATATCGATGAAGAATCAACGATCGTTCCCATTCCATTTTTGGACGACGAAACGGAACCGAACAGGTTTGTCTTTAAATTAATCTTCGTACGTATTCTCGAATGTATAGCGTTTATTCACATCTTGTATTAATAATTCAATAATACCCTCCTATACATAGTATCGCCTTACCATTCAAATCGAACAGCCTTCAGTCTTTACATTCCGAACGATCGGCGTTCGTTCTCGTTAAATATTACATTGCCAGCGTGAAGTGTATCGTATCGAGGTCGAAAACAAAGGACTCCCTGGATAATTTCAATAGAAACTTCTTCTCTTGGCTCCAGCAATCAGTACGTTGTGAGTTTTTCTAACATTATATTTTTCTAATAGAAAGAACATTACGATAATTAAATATTATATTATGTAATATAGGTAAAACGACATTTGGACGATGAAAAATGGTATCCAGCATTCGGTGGAGTTTTGAGAGTAATTTTTTCTTTGAAAGAAACAGGTACAATAAATAAATAAATAAATAAATAAATAAATATATATATAAGTATATGTAAATAAATATTTGAATGTCTTTAAATGTATACATATGACACGTTCACAAGTCAAATCGATTAACTTCACTTCTGGAATTAAAAAGAAATATATATAAGCGTCAAAGAACTTGATGCGAGTCCTCACTTTTTATGTTCATAATAAATTTCCCTAATTTACTTTATTTAATACCATTAAAATCAAAGAAATAATGAAATTTATTCGATAAAATTTTTCTCCGTCATCGAATAGAAAATAATTTATTTCGGTAATAACGATTATTCTAAGATTATTCTATCTTATTCAATTTATATGTCGTTAGATGAAAGGTACGTCTGCATTTATACATTCTATTTGAATTTATATTTTAAAGGGAATTTTAAATAGCAATTTTATTATTATTTCATTACATTTCTTCACTTTTTGTTTTATGGAGTCGATCGATTTCACGAATGAGCGGCTCTCATATGTACATATATGCATATGTACAAAGATCGTTGTGATAATCGATAGATATTATTTCTTTTTTTTTCAGAAGTAAATATGAAAATTAAAAGTAGTTCTTATCAAGTTATGCCGAAAATGGAAATCGTACACAATAGCGTGCCAATCGATGACATACCACCTCTTTATAAGGGTAAGTCAATAAAATTATATACACACACATATATATATATATATATATGTACATATATATATGTATATGTATTTACATACATAAGTAAATACATATCTATAGAATCTAAAGATATAGTTCTCTACGTGAATAGACAATGAAGTTATAACATTTGGAACTACCGAATTGATTATAATCGCTGTAGTGAGCGCATTATTAGTCTGGTTGTTGGTCGGTTTGAGTCTAGTTTGCTACAGATATCTCAGCAGACATTCCGAGGAATGTTCACCGTGTGAATCTCCAAACACGCCGTAAGTTAATATGTTACGTATGTACATCCATTCCATTTATTAAAAAAAAAAAAAAACAAAACTCGAATTGGGGTCACGTTCATTTCTATTCAATCGAACGATATTTTATTTTTATTAATTAATCGTAAATATGAAAAACAAAAATAAACAAATAACTCGTCAATATGTTACTTGTCTATAATATGTATATGAATATTTTGATTAGAATTTATAATGAAACATCAGTACGATCGTCCAAGCGATCGATATAAATAATTAAGAGTCGAAATTGAGTTTTGGTTACCTTTAGGTTTATTATAAATATTGATCGTCCATATTTGTACGATATCGACGAATCATTAAATTTTAATTAAAATATTGACAGTTCTTTTCTTTTATTGATCGGCTTAATAACGACAATTTATTTATATCATTTATCGATATTTCGTTTGAAGCATTGATTAAAAATTGTTGAGAAATAATGACCCAATAAATAGCGCAACCGATTGTTTTTATAGTGTCGCAGTGCTCTACGAAAATACTGATTATTCTAAGGGTGAGAGGGGTGTCTCGAATACGATCGTCCCGATGGGACCGATAGAAAAACTAAAGGAGTGGTATAAAAACAAGTTCGGACGATGTCCTGGTGGTTGTCAGGATCGATACGACGAGGAACGTTGTTTAGCCGCTATTAGTTACACCAGCAAAGAGACAGTATCTGGAAGCAGAATTTGCCAGTGAGATGAGAAACGAAAAAACTATATATATATATATATATATATATATATATATATATATATATATATATATATATAAATAAATATAAAAGACAAAAAAGAAAAAAGTACAAACTATTGGTAAATGCATTAAGATCATATCATTTAGAGATGCTCTTAAATTTGTTTCAGGAGGAAAAAGTACGTGAAATCTACTTCGGCATCACCTTCGAGTTCTCCTGTAGAACGAACGATATTTAGGGTAAGTATCGTAAATACTTAACAAATATGTATATGTATATATGTGTATATATATATATATATATATATATATATATATATATATACATATATAGGTTGATTATATATTA
Organism: Dolichovespula media; assembly: GCA_911387685.1. Classification (NCBI taxonomy): domain Eukaryota; kingdom Metazoa; phylum Arthropoda; class Insecta; order Hymenoptera; family Vespidae; genus Dolichovespula; species Dolichovespula media. Next base: position 1,274,384 of record OU426869.1, read on the forward strand.
AGATACAGTTGAATATCTCGTTTATATAAAAACAAGGAAGAAAAAGTTTCATTAATTACGTTCGTTCAAATATTTTAATGTTACGAAATGTAAAACGCACCGATTTCTGGAAGTTTAACGTGAATGTAGGTTTTTAATTAATCAGTTATTATTATCAATTATTTATAAGAAAAAAGTTATTAAACGAGTATACGTCTAAAGTTAATTAATTAATGAGATATTAGCGTGTACAGTACTGACATATTTATTTTCATATGTAAACGATCTTAAAGGGTTATGAAAAAATTAAAAAAAATGTAATACAAAACGATCTTATAATAAGTTTTAGTTATTACCTTGCTAAAGCTGTTAATTTCTGTTAAAAAAAAGAAACTTTACGATTAATTGCTAATAACAAAACTGATAATAGCTAATTTAATTCGGTAAATGTTCATTATTTTCTTCAATGCATAATCGACATATTGTAATCTTTTTTTGCACATTTTCTATAATTCCCGATGTTTTTTGATTAACACAGAGTTTATAATTTTCCATTCTAATTATTAACTATTAATTTAAATCATTAATTATTAACTTTATGCCCATACTTGTTGAATAATTTTTCAAAATTAAATTAATTCAATTAATTCAAAAGATACATGGCGTTCCATAAGAAAAAATTTTAAATCATTAAATCGAACAACTTAAAGTTGATATTTTGTACACTTAAAATATTTGTGAAATCATAAAATGAGATTAAACTTTTTTTAATATACATATACGTATTTTATTAGATTTATTTTTTGATATATATATATATTTTTTTTTATTGCTTCTAACAAAATAGATATTCAACTTGACCCTTAATTAATAATCGATCTTTATACAGGGTGTAACAAAATTACGCTGTGAAAGTTTGGAAATGGATTTCTCTTATGTAGAAATAAAAAAAAATAATGTTTTATCAAAATGGATCATTCTTGTATAAGATTTCTAAATAGGCTCTTATGATTAGTTTACACAAATTTACGTTTATACATTGATATTATGATACATTATGCTGACATGTTCTTATATAATGTTCAAAAATATCATGCCCGAATGGGAGCTGTTCATTGAGTTTCGAACAGGTTCGAAAAAACGCCTACTTTCGATTAAATTATGATAATCTTGCGGTCGTTTAAGATATTCAATAGAACAAAAAAATTCAGTAATTATAATCCGTTTAACGTGACCAATCAGTAGACGTAAATAAAACAGTCACGTTCTAAGTATAGATACTTAAGACTTCGGTTATTGGCTGTCGAATGATAGTCTATTGTTGAATTTAGAAACGAATTTTTATAGATCATAGATCATATTCATAGATTTAACTGTACAGGGTTTGTTTGCGGACTTTTCATCCGAAAGGCGTTATAACGTTTGAAGATTGTGAATACGTTTCTGATCTGATCACTTATATTTGTTTACGTCTTCTGACTCGTCTCGTTGTATGATATCAATAAAATATTCGAATAACGATATAAATAAAATAAATATAATTGATTAGAACTGAAAGTATCGACATGAGTACTATCGATCGGCGATCAGTCGTTCTATTCATGAAAATTAATTCCAAACGATGGAAAATCTTTAGAAGTAATTATCTTAAAGATAATTATTAAGAGCTAAAATAAACGTATCGATTTTACGAAGCCACTATAGAAAAACATACTAAATTTTTGTTTTCCTTTTTCAAAATAAGATTTAGAAGTTATCGTACAATAATAAACGCATAGATTTATGGTTGCACCGATTAATTCTTTATTCTCAATATTCTTATAGAATCGTATATATTAATTAAAAAAAATAAGAAAAAATATATATATATACGAATTCTCTACATCGGCATTTATTACGTAGTTATGCAATTTAATTTTAATCAATTTAAAATAAAAAAACAAACAATTTCAATCTTCTCTCTTACACGCCATTTATTGCATTTCAAATTTAAATTTAAATTATTTCATTCCGCGAACATATGAAATCTTTCAAGGTACACGTAGTCGTTAATCTTGTTAACTTTACTTTTTTTGTTCTCTATACAAGTAATCCATCTGCAATACGTAACAATATATATATATATATATATATATATATATATATATATATAATTGTATATATATATATAATTGTATATATATATATATATATATATATATATATATATATATAATTGTATATATATATATAATTGTATATATATATATAATTGTATATATATATATATATATATATATATATATATATATATATATATATATATAAAGAAAAAAATAATTTATATATATTTTCAATTAATATAAAAATTGTAATTAAGTGTGACAATATTAACGATAACTTTTCTATCGACGTATGTCATATGATTTTTATTTATTTCTTTTAATTATTTTTTCTCTTTATTGGAAACACACCCACACACACGCACGCACACACGCACGCACGCACACACGCACGCACGCACACGCACACGCACACCCACCCACCCACCCACCCACACACACACACACACACACACACACACACACACACACACATTTTCCGACTTCGTCCTAAACGTAAATCAGTACAACGGGAAAGTGTATATATGTACGTATATACGTACATTCCCAATTCCGAATACTAGACATTTGTGTTCAAGAATACCATGTCAGAAACGTATGTGCCATTTTCACCATTCGAATCGTACGCATATGTAACATTGCGAACAAGTTAGAGAATAGAACCCCTGGTCGACGAACGATCCGAAAAAACCAAGCGAACAAATACTCAACGACTTAAATTTGTCAATATCGTAACAACCATCGAAACAGAATGTTTATTAAGAGTATCGTTGTAACGATTAAAAAAAAAAATATTATTGGGTGCATCCCTTATTACAAGAACATCGTTCCAAAAGAAGCAGCAAAATATTCACAAAAGTTCCTAAATACATATTAGAAAGTATGAACCACCCAATGCCGTTTACGGACGGGGGGGGGGAGAGGGAATAGTTTTTCAAACTCAACCAGTTTGCAGTGGGAATATTCGAAAATTTTGGTATAAAAGAAAAGAAAAAAAAAATATAATTTTTAGAATCGTATCAGTTAACTGTGAGTTAGACGATTTTGAAGAAAATAAAAATCCAAGTTGCTTTTTATATAAAAAAAAAAATAAATAAAATCCTTTTAATATAAAAAAAATAAATAAATAAAAAAAATGGAAAAAACGTTAATTTCAATTATTTAACGTAAAATATTAGGTGCTATGAGTAACTTGAACTTTTTGAGATGGGTTAAAATATATCCCGACCATGCATAAAGAGCTAAGCAAAAGGTGGGACAGGTTTTAACCAGAGCTAACCCTTAAAAGTTTTAAAGTTGCATTAAGAGCTCGGGTATCTCGAAAGTTACATTCGCCGGTGTCCGAACTCTAAGAAAGTTACCTTTTGATGGAAACATTTTACGTTCATTTGTTTCAACATATTTCATTGATCGAAATGCAACGACCAAATGTGCGTACTTGTTCGTATATCACCTTGAATCTAACGGTCGACATTAAAGCGTATAATCTTACTCATGAGATCATACTTGAAAACTTTATTATTTAGATATTAAAACATTTTCGGTCAAGTAATCATTTATAGGATCTATTTCTCTCTCTCTCTCTCTCTCTCTCTCTCTCTCTCTCTCTCTTTCTCTCTCTGCCTCCTTCTCTCTGTGTGTGTATGTGTGTGTGTGTGTGTACGTGAAATCCATTTCTAAACTTTTACCGCGTAATTTTGTCACACCCTGTATCATAAGTTTGAGGTTTTTTTTTTGTTATCGAGTATCAGAGATATACTTATTGGACTTTTCGTTTCTTTCATTATCTTCATATTTCGTATTTCTTTTCCCAGCAAAACGTTTGCTACAGTTCCGATGCGTCTAGCACGATGTCCGAGGTTCCAGAAAAACGAAGAAGATAATTAATTAATTACGATAATTAATTGAACCCGTCGTATTTTTAGCAGTATAATTTTGATCAATATAGATGTACTCGTATAGACCGAATATAAACGTAGATCTTTTTTTATAGAAAAAAAAAAAAAAAAAATAAAAATAAAAATAAAAAAAAAGAGTAAATTGTCTCGCCGAGAAAATAAAAATGACGAACGTCAGTGTACTCTATCAGTTTCAAACGCATTAAGTGCGTGCTCGTTATCGCGCTTATTGAAACGGAAGAAAAAAGGAAAAGAAAAGGGACAAATATCAAATAAAAAGAAAACCGAACAACGAGGAAAAACGAAAACGGAACGAAACGAAACGAAACGGAACAAAAGGAAAGGAATAAAATAAAGGGGAAAAACAAATACGTCAAAGATCAACGTGTATTACACGATTCAACTGCAACTTGTTGCGAGCATTAAAGAAGAGAGGAAGGGATCGAAAGTAACGAACACCGGCATTGCCATTGGTCGAGACGGAGAAGGATAGAGGAGCGAGAAGGATATAGTAAGCGCGAGAGAGAGAGAGAGGGTGAGAAGCTGCGCGAACTGGATGCGCCATCTTGAATTAATCGAGCAGTTGAAACAGCGGAGGGGATGTCAGTCTCGTGCAGCACATCGTTGGTGGTGGATCGTGTACGGCCTTCACTTTTATTACGAGAAGGAACTGAATAAGGGTCTCGCGCGTTCTGTTCGGTAACGGACATTATTTTTTTTTTCTTCGATCGTTATCAAAACAGAGCGAGAGAGGAAGAGAGAGGGAGAAGAAAGAAAAAAAAGGACAAAGAGACAGAAATCGTTTCGATATAATTTGTGCGATACTTCGTCGTCTACGTCAAAAATTAACGTTCGAAGATAATAGACATCGAAAATCGAATGGACATTTCGAATCGAATACGAATCGCGATCGTCGTAGTTTCCTATAATAGTGATTGAATTAAATTTTTGTGGAAACTTCGTTTTTTCAATTTTTTTTTTTTCGAGCGAAACGAATTAATAACGTTACGTTACAATATTTTCGAACATACGGAACGATCTTTTTATAACGTGACACCATCGTTCGTATTCGTCGAACAACGTTTCTCTTTTGTTTTTGTTCGTTCGTTTGTGTGTGTGTGTTTTTTTTTCTATAGACATTTCAAGCGTTCGAAATTTTTGGCGGGTAATAGAACGAGTTTGAACGTTGTGAGAAGCACGATGGATGAACGGCCTGTCAACAACGTTTCTCGAAATATTTCAATTCATTTCAACGAAGAATAATCTCGACGAATACATATATATATACATATATATATACATATATATATATATATAATTCTTGAAATAATTAAAATTTGTATTGACAAGTAAGTAAATCGTGTGTGGTGACGCGCGCGCGCGCGGTGTGGGAGGAGGAGGAGAGAAAGAGAGAGAGAGACGTATTGAACTTTTTTTATTCGAATAAACGCGAAAGCCCGCGCGAAACATTTGAAAGCATAAGTTTTGGCGCGTTTTACAAAGAGAACGTTGGGTGGACACATTGATCGCATCAATCAACGGCGATTGCCGTGCGTCTTTTGTTTTTTTACCAAATTACGCGGGAATATTTTGTTTTGAATAAGAAGAAGAAGAAAAGAGAAAAATTAAAAGTAAAAGTAAATAAACTATAACGATAGTTTTTCGACAAACGTTTATAATAAATTAACGACAACGTCGTCGCGTAATCGTACTTAACTCATTTGTGTAATATCTCTTTTTCGAATCTTTTTTTTTGTGGTTTCCCTATTCTTACACGGGCGCGTTCGCGCGCGCGCGCGCGCGTGTGTTCGTTTGTTCGTTTGTGAGATCGTGCTAACTAATCGAATAGCTTTGGTGTTTAGTGTGTACGTGCGTGCGTGTTTTGTCCGTGTGCGTCGTTCGACCCGGGAAAGAAAAAAATAAATAAAATAAAAAAAAAGAGGGCAAAGAAAAGAAAAGTAACTTGAAGTTTTTGAAAGTTCTTGAGAGAAAGAAAGAGACAAACGTACATATATACGCATACACATACGTAAAAACGTAGCCAAGAACAGTAGCGCGTACAACATGGAAGCTGGCGATTCCAGGAAACTGTCTCTTCTGCTATGCCTTCTCCTTATTTTCGCGAACGTCTTACAAGGTAAGTAACCGTCACCTTCTTTCTTTCTCTCTCTTTCCTTTTATTTGTTAATTTTTTTCTTCTTCTTCACCTCTTTAGTCAGTGTTATTTTTCCTTTTCTCTCTTTCTGGCCTTTGGTTTTCTTGTTTCCTGCGAAACCAACACCGTCGTCTTTATATGTATTTGATGTATGTGCAATAAGAGTATACAAGTATTTCGTATGTGGATTGGGAGGATGCGTAAATAAATACGTATCGTCTCGCACAAATCGACACCAGTGAAATTATATTTAACAAAATTTTCTTTTTCTTTTTTTTTTGAGATGCCGTAAATAAATACGTATTTCATCTCGCAACTGACGTTGGTAAAATTATATTCGAAGATTTTTTTTTTCCTGGAATAAAACAAGAATGATATAATATTTTTTGCCTTTTTTTCCCTTTTTGTTTTTCTTTTTGTTTTCTGCGAACCAATAACAGTTTCGTATGTGTATTGGTGTACAGGATTTTCGTCCAGGGATGCGTAAACGAATATCTTCCCATGTTACATGAATTAAATTGCAAGTGAATTTTGTTATGAAACAAATTTCTTTCCTTCATATTTCTTTTTTTTCTTTTTTTTTTGGGGGGGGGAGGGAACCAATACGAACGTCATGTGTGTATCCGTATACAGGATTTTCGTCTATGAATATCTCTCGATCGATTGAAGTTGCATGAAAGTTTATTAAAAAAGAACTTTTTACGGTCCTGAGTTTCGCACAAAGTGCATGTTATTTTCTTTTTCTTGTTTACATTTTTTCTTTGCTTTTTATTTTTGGTCGTGACCTTTTCGAGTTATGCGAAGATTAATTTAAGCCTTTTATTTATTTATTTATTCTTTCTTTTAATGGATACCTATAATTTGTTTTATTATTTTTGTATATTTATATGGTGGGTGTAATTTCCAATCAATATTACATCTTGTAAAAAATGTCTATCATGAATATGCATTTCATGAGATAAACGGCATGATTAACGACTGACTAACAGATCCCCATATTATTATTCAATCTGCACTGTAATTCATACTCCATAATAGATACAAATTAAAAATCGATTTACGAAGATATACGTATAGTTCGACGATTGTTTATATCAAATTGCGTTATAACTAATCGATCATTTTCATAATGAAAATATCGATTATGTCGTAAACGATGCAATAGTAATTTTTTTATGAAACGTATGATTTTGCTTGCGAATAATCTACGAATGTGCAACAAAAAAAAAAAACGACAACAAAATGAGTAAAAAATGTTATAAATTTATTTGAAAGTAAACTAGTTTAATGGAATTCAGGTAAAAATCCATTAAGAGAGAAAAATAATAATAATAAATAAATAAAAATTAAAAGAGAAACAAAAAATACATAAATAAAGACGAGGTCTTTAAGGTCTAAAAATGATGAGGTTAACCTTCGTACTTCGGAAAGAACACGATTAAAAAGTTAAACGCAACAAAAAAACGTCTTCATACGGTTTATTTTTTATAGATGGATTCAGGGCTGACGAAATTTCTTTTATTAATTAAATATGTTTTTTTTTGTACAATCGATCGTTCGTTGAGATATTTGCTCGTTCGGACATCTATGAACGGTACACCCTATATGTATGTATGTATGTATGTGTGTATGTATATATATATATATATATATATATATATGTATGTATGTATGTATGTGTGTATATATATATATATATATATATATATATATATATATATATATATATATATATACGCGCGTTTGCGGAGGTGGAGGAGACTTGTTTCGACCTGTTTGACATTCGCATCTCGTATGTACTCTACGTATATGGTAGGTACATATGTACATATGTAAATCGAAATAATAACATTGATAATTTGACTAAACCCCGTTATTTTTCCGTTTTCTCTATTTTTATGCTTTTATTGTTTTTTTCTTTGTTTATTTCTTCTTTCCTTCTTCCACTCTTTCTCCTAGTTTCAAAATCCATAACAGGAAATCATTCCTACAAATGATTCATTATTATCGTTAGCACTCTAAACAAATTCAATCGTAATGTTTCGTTTGGACGAAGGTATATTACCATCGTGAATGTATCCACGTACGAATGAACAAATGAACTAAACGAAATGAAACTAAATGAAATGAAACGAAACGTAACGAAACGATTTATTATCAAATATATCGTGTATCCTCTTTACATGGCTTATGTGTAGTAACGAGTTAAAGCGTTCTCGCTAATGGCGTAGGATAATTAAGTGAAAATGTACAGAGCGGCTCTCGATTAAAAGTAATTTCGTTCGAGGACATTAGCCAAATAATTGAGCTTTGAGCGTACCGTTTGAAAATGAAATGCTTGTTTTTGATATATACATTTTTATATATATACACACATATATATATATATATATGTGTGTGTATATAATATATAAACGTGTATATATACAAGATGGGTCATTAACTGTTACCACGTCAAATATTATCATTATTTATTTTTTGGTTTTATAGATGGTTATTGCAATATAATGCACGGAAAATGTGTGCATTTGTAGAAAAAGAAATAATAATAATAGAATTGGGAATATGTAATACGCTTCTGAATTATTTTATCTTTTTTCCTTTTACATTCTTTTTTTTTAATTTCAATAAATTTAAAAAGAAAAAAGAAAAGGTTATCTTAGAGTGAAACTTCATGGAACATTTCTTTCAAAATACCTTAAGAAATTAATCATTTTCTGACAATGTACTCTCCAATGTTTTTTCTTTTTTTTTTTCTTTTATATTCTTTTTACTCAGAATGACACGAGGAATCAATTCGTAGAAAAGAGAAAAATATGGCGTTTTACAATTGCGTGAATTATCGCAAGACATTTTTTTTTCAAAATACTTTACGTATTAATCATTTTTAGTTTTAACTCTCCAATATCTTTTTTTTCCACTCGAAATGGCACGGGGAGTAAATTTATAAAAACATGGCTCCTTACAACTGCGTGAATTACCGCAAGATATTTGTTTTCAAAATACTTTAAGAAATTAATCATTTTTTGACATTTTACTCTCCAGTTTTTTTTTATTACTCAAAATGGCACGACAAATCAATTCATGAAAAAAATATAGCTTCTTACAGCTGCGTGATTTACTGCAAGACATTTTTTTCCGAAATATTTCGAGAAATTAATCATTTTTCGACACTGGACTCTCCAATATTTCTTTTTATTTAAAAAGATTTTGTTTTCCTTTTTTTTTTTATTCAGAAATATTTGACACAAAGAATGAATCCACAAACAAGCAATAAAAAGGAAATTAAATTGAAAATGTTAAAAAAATAAGAATCCGATGACTTTGAAATCTCGTAGGAAGAGAAAGTAAAAAAAGAATGAAAAATAATCCGAAGAAAAACAAGTTTGGTCCATCATCAAACGGTACACCTTGAAACAGTTTAACTTTGTTCTAAGTACTTCTCTTTTTTTCTACCTGCCACCCTCCGCATCCCTCCTCCTCCCACCGTATGAAATAGAAAATAACGAAGATATTTGAGATGGTAGTAGTTATTGGCTCACCCTTTATATATATATACCCATACACTTTCATATTCTCTATGGTCGAATAAACGTCTATGTTTTGATACAGAAACGTAACTCTTTGTTGTAACACGTTTTGAATAGCCCGCGCTTACAAGCTCGCAGACACTTTTTCGATATCGACAGCTGTCGTTGATTCAGTTAACACAAACACAGAAAAAGAGGGAGAGAGAGAGAGACATAGATCGAGATAGAAAGAGAGAGAGAGAGAGAGAGACATAGATCGAGATAGAAAAAGAGAAAGAGAGAGAGAGAGAGAGAGAGAGAGAGAGAGAGAGAGAGAGAGAGAGAGAGAGAGAGATCGCAGTTACTGACGTAAAAATAAAAGAGCATTATTCTAATGGAAACAAATATAGGTCTAATTAGATTTTACATAGAATTTTTTTTCAGGTCTTTTTTCTTTTTTTTTTTTTCAAGGAAAATAAGCTCTCAAAATCGCGAAGATCATAGCTTTATCGACTGTAATGCATAGCTACGAAAATATTTTCGAAACTATCCTAGGAACGGATCACTGCGCCATTATAACAAATTGTTGAAATATTTAATAAAGAATATTCTACGTGGAAATATTATATTAGCTGAACGATAACGAATACATCCGTAATTCGTATGAAAAATATTTATCGTATAGAAGAATTTTCGAATATTTCGTTTCGTACATAGTTCTAATTGCAAATTACTCGTATTTATCCCTTTCAAAAGTCAAGCTTTTATGTTAGAAAGAGAGAGAGAGAGAGAGAGAGAGAGAGAGAGAGAGAGAGAGAGAGAGGAGAGAGAGAGCTTCCTGGAAACTTCTGTCCTAGTTTTCCACGAAGTTCTCGGTCAAAAGTTTGTTTTAGATAAACGTTTAACCAAAGCGTTATAAGCGAAATGAGAACATCGTGGACTGTTATTCTATTCACGAGATAGATATATATCTATCTATCTATGTAGAACGACGGATATGTGATATATATGTGATATATATGTATATATATGTATATATATGTATATATATGTGTGTGTGTGTGTGTGTGTGTGTGTGTGTGTGTGTGTGTGTGTGTGTGTGTCTATGCATGTAAGATGTATGCATGTACGTATGTATGCACGTATGTATCTAAGAGCGTTTTAATTCAACATTCTTTTCAACTTTTTTGTGTAACTTTTCATTCTAAGGTTAAAACGTTAAGGTAGAAAAATAAATAGACACGACAGGGAGAGAGAGGGTGAGGGAGAGAGAGAGAGAGATAATAGAATAGAATGGAATAGAAAAGAAAGGATAGAAAAGAAATATTTTTCTAAGATTGAATATGTAAATTTGATGTTTTCTCTCTCTCTCTCTCTCTCTCTCTCTTTCTCACTCTATCGTTTTAAATAGAAATTCAAATATTTAAGTGATTCCTTCAAAATATTATGAATGTATTAGGTCTATTACTTCTGTTCATAAATTTTCTCTTAAATCTCGAGTAATATAAGTAGAGAGAGAGAGAGAGAGAGAGAGAGAGAGAGAGAGAGAGAGAGAGAGAGAGAGAGAGAGAGAGAGAGAGAGAGAGAGAGAGAGAGAGAGAGAGAGAGGCAGATAGATATAATAGATAGATAAAGTCACTTAAAATTCGCCCGTCTGTTTCGTCTCTTTTTCTCATACACTCTAGATACACAATGGAAGGAAATCGTAAAAAGGGGTGGCGCGGCCATAGAGTTGCCCAGAGGGGGTTAGTTCGCGAAGCGAAATAAATTCGAAGGTATCACCGGTAAAATATCGTCGTCGGTGCAGTTTATCACGTAACTCGAAGAAAACTGTATCCCACGGCGATGGTTGTTGGTGATGGTTAATGGTGGTGGTAGTGTGGTGGTGGTGATGGTGGTGGTAGTGGTGATAGTGTTGATGGTGGTGTAGTAGTCGTAGTTGTAGTAGTAGTAGTGATGGCGACACGCGTTCTTGCCGTTGGCTGAATTATCGTTGCCAGCTTAGCACCGTAGAAAATACACGGGGTTTTGATGAGAGGAGATATTGAACTTGCCACGAACACTGCAAAGTAATCCGTTTCGTATTTCCACCCCTCACCCCCCATCCCCACACCCCTCCCTTTACCTCACCTCACCATTCTTTTACGTATTATCATTGTTATTATTATAAAAGCTGTAATCTCTGTGCATGAGTGTGTGCGAGTTTATATATGTATGTATGTATGTTGTGTGTATGTTTGTATGTACGAACGTATGTTTATGTATTTATTTTCATATAGTTTTGAAATGAAATTCCATACGATTTATCTTCATATGTCCGACGTAAATTAATATTTTATTGCAAATTTTTTTGATGATATTTTTAATTAATAAATGAAACAAAAAAGAAAGAAAGAAACAACCACGGAATATTTTCTATATGCTACGTTTTAAATTGAGAATCATCGACAATCGATATCTATATTGATCTAACCAAACGTTATTATTATTATTATTATAGATTACATTGATATAAAAGTGTGTATGTTCGTGCGCGTGTTATTTTCGTACAATTCTTAATGTAATTTATTTTCGTAATAACTTTTAAATTAATTTTTCCCCGATCCAAATCAAATTTCATTTAATTGCTCTTTATACGTTCGACGTAAATTAATAGGATGTTTTCAATTTTCCTTAATAGTTTGAATAAAATAAAGAAGAAAAAAAATATTTTCCATGTATTTCATTCTTGATATTTGATTTGATATTGTCGAACAGTCTAAATTAAAATCCGAATAGAATTTTAATTATTCTACAAATAAAATTCTAATGAGCGCGAGTACATTAATAATATCAAATTCAAAATCTCTCTCTCTCTCTCTCTTTCGCAATTAAGCTTTGTTTCAGTTATGACGCCATGTTTGACCGTGAACAAATACACATACATTAATATTTACAAATTAATTGTGTTATATAAATTATTACAATTGTCATATTCATTTTGTCACATTGCAATTAACTCGTCGACTTTTTTTCTTTTCTTTTTCCCCCCATGAAACGAAGTCTTCTTTTTCTTTTTTCCCCCATTTCTTTTTTCTTCTTTTTTTTTCACTGCAACTCGATCGAAGGGGTTAATATATCACGCATAACGTAAAACGCATCCGTTAGTCGTTCGAACTTCTGGGAGGGGTGGAGGAGGAGTAGCAGAGGGAGGGTGGAAAGTATCAACGGAACTTCCGCAATGGGGAAAGTGTTTCTCTCTATACGGGGTGAGGAGGGGGAGGGGGATGGACACAACGATCGATTTGGACGCGCGTTGGACGATGATAAAGTTTGACGTGAATCTGAATAATAAATCCTCTTTGACGTACGATTTCACTTTCTAACGATAACGCAGGCAAGCAGCGAAGCTCGATTGAATTAGTTAGGGGTTGCGTATACTAAATGTGTGTGTGTGTATTTTTGACAATTGGAGACTCTTTTTATTATTATTATTGCTGTTATTGTTGTTATTATTATTATTATTATTATTACTATTATTATTTCTTTTTTTTTACTTTTTCCTTCGGTCGAGAAATTTTTGTCGATAGGTTTTTTGGTCCTTGGTAAGGCAAGTACTTACACGAAGTGGTGGGAGGAGAGATGGTCTCAGTGATTGAGTGTGAGAGAGAGGGAGTGAGAAAGAGAGTGAGAGAGAGAGGACGAGGACGAGAACGAGGAATAAGGAAAGCAACAAACAAAAAGAAAATAAAAGAAAAGAAAGAAAGAAAGGAAGGAAGGAAGGAAAAAAAAGAAGGTCCACGAACCGTAGATATACATGACATAGCATATATATATATATATATATATATATATATATATATATATATATACGTGGGGACAGCACGCAAAGGAAAAGGGAGGAGAGAAAGTTGAGTTCGCGTAAAGTCAATGGCCGGCACGAGCGAGGGCGTTATAAATCCGTGACTTAAATTTAGATCTGTTCTGTTTTTTTCTTTCGAAAACGACGGTTTTCCTCCACTTAGTAAGATATCACCCGGTGCTGCCATCGGACGGGACAATGACCGTACCAAAAAACGCGCTTTTCTTGACCGTTATAATTTAAATAGTTAAAAATGGAAATAGAACAAAATGGCGAAGTAGGTACCGAAGTAGTTAAAATTCGCGATCGACATAATTAAGACGATCGATGACACTGTCGTAGAAATTATAATTTTTTTATCTTTTATATATATATAAATATACATCTTCTTTAACATTTAATTCGGTTATGTGACTCTTTACTATTTTTTGACACTTCCGCGAACAAGAAGTCGGCGATCGATAACATTGACGTAGGAAGTATTTTTGAATTTATTTATTTACTTTATTATTTTTTTTTCACTTTTAACGCGGTTATATATGAACCAAATAATGTTCTTATTTTCCTCTTCCTCAAGATTTTCGCGAACGAGACGTCAACAAACCAAGCGATTCTCTTGGAGATGCTTGTTTTTTCTTTTTTTTTTTTATATTACACAAGGATAAGACAGGGACGTTCGAATGATAGATTGATTAAAAAAAAAAAACAAAAAAACAAAAACAAAAAATTCCGATGAATCTTCTTCTCTTTCTTCTTGTTTTTCTTAAATTTGTCTAAAATTTCTGAAGTCTCTTTATCGTACAACCATGCGTCGATTTAATAGAGCGTCCGTGAACGATGATTACATAAACTAGAGGTATTAGATTTAGTTCGACGTTAAAGACGAATCTGTGTTCACTCTCTCTGTGTTCTCTTGTGTGGTACACACCAGAAACGTTTAATTTTGTTCTCGCGTACCGGTTCTCTAGCGTGTTATACGGCACGGCGGCCCTGATGAAAGTTTTTTACTTTATCGGAGTCCGCCCGGCAAATCAGCAGTGGAAGAGAAGGGGAGGATCGATTTTCTATCCGCGAGATCACTGCAAGACGTTAATCAGAGGGAGGAGCGACGAATCGCGTTCATTTTCCGGCATTCCAGAGTCGCGTATCCTGTTTGCGTTTGATGTCGGCGGCGGGCCAGCATCGATACGATCGAATTACATACACGTGCGCGCACACGTGCATAACTTTTGTTGGCGTTCGACGCCATTGCCGGAGGCTGTTACTCGATCGTGTATGTTCCATCCTGCTATTTCTCTCTCTCTCTCTCTCTCTATCTACCTACCTACCTATCTCTATCTCTTTCTCTCATTGTTCATAGTTTTGAGTTCGTTTAACCTTTCGCGTTGTGCCGCTGAAAAAAAAAAAATAAGGAAAAAAAATTTCTATGCACCCGTCCCGTCCATCATTTTTTTTTTCACCAGTCTCCTCTCCTCTCCTCCCAACCACCCAACCATTCCCTTTGCACCCCAGCGTACGTCACGCTTTTGATATCACGTGGAACAGCCATCGTTACTTTTACGAACGTAGGATGGATGAATCTCGACAATTATTTTATACGCTTTTGTCAGATATATGTAGGTATTCGTATATATGTATGTATGTATGTACGTATGTATATATGTTCTGGGCCAGAATAATAATTACGTGCTTTGAAAGAGTATCAGCTTGCTCGATAGACTCTTTTCTATTCTGTTGGTGGTTTTTTCTTTTCTTTTTGATTTAAGTTCGTTTTTTTCCATTTTTTTTTATTATATTAATCAAAATAACACATAATATCTACGGGAAACGAGAAAGATTAAACGATTCCGAGCAGTCAAGGGAACTCTATATTATGTGTATCGATCTATCCATCTATCTATGTATGTATGTATGTATGTATGTATGTATATTATACGTACATATGTATAGATTTATACGATGTTACATGGACGCGTAAATCTCTCGACGTAGACTCGTTATCGTTACGAATTACCAAGCGAAAACAGTTCGGAGCATTGAAAGTATTTCCAGGAAAATATATACATATACATATATATATATATATATATATATATATATATATATATGTATTTATTTATTTATTTATTTATTTATTGCTCCAACCCGTCTCCCCTCCTCGTCTCTCACATTCCCAAAACTGTGAGCGATTCATCAGAATTTCATAGTTATTCAGTAATTCAGATGAAAACGGGAAAATAATGAACGTCTTTGTTCTTTGCTCGTCATTGATTCAACTGTATGTATTCTTACACATAACATACACACACACACACACACACACACACACACACAGAGCAAGCACGCACATAAACCCATATAAATATATATTACATTTGATAAAAATTCGTTTTACGAACGAGATTAATAACAAAGAGGTGATTCAATGATATTTCTCACTATCATTATCATCGTTGTCATCGTCGTCATCATCATCATCATTATCATCATCATCATCATGATCGTTATCATTATCATCATGATCATTATCATCATTTTCTCTTTATATATTCCTTTACGTGAATTCTCTAAGTCGAAAATGTAGGAATTAATGTTGCAGGAGAGAGAGTGAATGAGAGAAAAAAATAGAGAGAGAGAGAGAGAGGGAGAGAAAGAGAGAGACGAAGGGATACATAAATAGATAGGAAGAGAAAAGAGAGAGAGAGAGAGAGAGAGAGATAGAGAAAGTGATAAATAGGTAGATGGAAAAAGAGAGAGAGAGAGAGAGAGAGAGAGAGAGAGAGAGAGAGGAAGAGAGAGGGAGAGAGAAAAAGATAGATGGAACTGAAGTTTGCACGATGAAATACTCAGTGATTTGCAGAAACGTTGGAAAGCAGCTTTATACGATTATTATCTCTGCTTCTAAGGTTTCCAACTTGCTACCTTATTATGCGTGCACCCCAGGCCCCATGTGTACAAATCCTCATCCTGGTTACTCATCCTTTCCCACCTTCCATTCCCCACTCTTCCTCCCTTCTGCATATTTCACGTAACCGATCCACGATTCCTGAGTTTCTACCATCGATTCTCTCTCTCTCTCTCTCTCTCTCACGTATGTACATCGGACTACCTGGCATTCCTTGATTTAATTAATTAGCAGGAATTAATCCCAATTAGCGGACTTTGTCTGATAGCTTGGAGGCGAGTTCTACCGATGATACGTTGCTGTTTCTGATCTCTCTTCGTAAATGTCGAGTTACAAATGCGTTAAACGCGGCGGTACATCTATAGATAAAATGTGCATGTAAATTTACTTACACGTATACGTTACACATAGAGAGCGAGAGAGAGAAAGAGAGAGAGAGAGAGAGAGAGAGAGAGAGAGAGAGAGAGAGAGAGAGAGAGAATGAGAGAGCAATAATCATTCGTATTTTCCCCTCTCGCTCTTGACAAGAGAATAGAATCCCTTTCGAAAGCTGCTTTGCATATAATAGCATCGTTCGATCAAAACGCGGATTTAATCCTTCTTATCGCGTGGAAACGTGAACGATTAGGAATAACGATAATAATTCGTGTAGGATGTATAACAGAGCGGCCTTCGTTAGAGTATGCCGTTTGATGGATGTACACGATGGATTTCGATCACATCAACGTAATGTTTAATCGAAATTTTTTATCGAAAAAGGAAAAAAGTAAAAACGAAAAGATATATATAAAGAGAGAATTTTGACGAGATAACGATGACGGTAGTTCGAGGATCGTTAACAATGTATTTGAGAAAAATCAAAACTACCCTACTTGTTAGCGGAGTTCCTTTCAAATTTTTATTGGCAAAGGGGAGAAATTAATTCGAAAATTCACGTTGGAAGAGCAAACGTTTCATGTATTATGAATGTATTATTCTATGTGTGTGCGTGCGTATATCTGTGATGCATAAAGTGCGAAAGATAGAGAAAGAGAGAGAGAGAGAGAGAGAGAGAGAGAGAGAGAGAGAGAGAGAGAGAGAGAGAGAGAGAGAGAGAGAGGGAGAGAGAGAGAGAAATTCTCTCTCATGTGCCGATAATTAATATCGAACTGTTCGATTCACACACACACACACACACACACACACACACACACACACACACACACACACACACACATATATATATATATATATATATATACATACATACATACACGTAGCACACGTGTACGTAAACGTATATGCACACGTATACATAAACGTACACATAGAGAATCGTTTGTGGACCCTCGGGTAAAACGTTTCCGATGCATCGTAGAATTCGGTCCTATCGTCGACGGCGTTAATTAATATTTCATTTGGTATGATTTAAATTCTCGAATGGGGTGATATTGAATATTTCGATTCTTATCTTGAAAAAAGAAGAAAAAGAGGAAGAAGCAGAAGTAATAGAAGTAAATGAAGTAACTGTTAATAAATTTCGATTTTTGATAAAATTTTTTCCATTAAGTTATCAGCACGTTACACACACGCGCGCACGCGCGCGCGTAAATACATAAGCAAATAAATACATAAATAGAAAGTATGTAGTATATGTATTTCTACGTAATCAGAAAGGAATAGTAAAAGATATATATATATATATATATATATATATATATATATATATATAATGATATATATGTATATATATATCATTATATGGAATAAAGTCGTAGAATTCCAAACGATCTTTCGCACTCGCGAACAAACTCTCTCCTTTTGTTACGTTATATCCTTTTTGCAAATTACCAACGATTTAATTAATCCTCAGGGCAGAAACGCCACGTGGAAATCCCTCGTTTCTGTTTCTACCTCAAAAGCGACATTTCTCGTCTCGCGATCGTTGTCCTCTCTTTCTCTCTCTCTCTTTCTCCTCTCTCTCTCTCTCTCTCTCTCTCATCTCTCTTTCTCTCTCTGTATTTCTCTTCTTTCGGTTCTCCTTTTTGTGTTCTTCTTTCACAGAAATTATTAAAACCTGGCAAAACATGCTCCCTAAAGGTAACCGGAGGTAGAAACGATCGATTCACCTGCCTCTTTCTCATTATCTCTTATCTCCGCTATAATACGTTGGATGTAAAAAGAAGAAAAAGATATAAAGAAAAAAAAAAAAAATAAAGAAGAAAGAGAAAGTAAACAATGAGAACAGGTTCACACCTTCACCGAAACGATTTATTTTTCTAATCGTTTATTTTCTTCCCCGTCTTCTTTAATGACGCCTCCCTCATGTTTTCTGTGTACACCATTAGTACGATGATGGTTGCCAGTAAAATCACAGATCCAACAATTTTATATGTTTCGTTTTGCTATTAGAAACCGCATTCAGAGATTCGGTAAAAAAAAAAGAATCGAATCCCGAATAGTATATATGTATGTATGAGCAGTTGATTTTGAAAGTGGGGCAAATTCCATTTGATGTTATTGCTAGGTATATAATGCTTTGCATATTTGAATGGATTTAAAAATATTGGTAAGCAGCAATAGACTTATTTTATATTTTTTGTGGTCTTATCTTCATGTAAATTTAATATGAAATAATGGTAATCCGTGTTGGATCCAAAAAATCATTGTTTTGGTATGCGCCAATGGACTCGCCTCACTTTCAAAATCAACTCGTAATAAATATCTTTGCCGAAATAAATTGCTAGTAAGAAATTTATACTGATATTAAAAGATATTCATTGCGAATTGATTAAAAACATAAATATTGCGTTGATTCGTAATAACAATTAGTTTTAACTATTTTTTTTTTTTTTTTTTTTTTTTTTTTTTTACAAAATAGACAATATATTTTATAAGTATGTATTAACACGACACTGTCGTCAACCGTATACGGTAAAATCATGGAATCAGTAATTTTTTTATATTTAATTTCGTTCGGAAGAAACCGCATGCGTCGATTCGGTAAATATACTGCATCATAATGACGATGTTGGACGATTCAATTGTTTTATCGGTTGATTCAACATTGATCCTGGCCAATCGAGGTTCGATTGTTCGAGAAAACAAAGAAAAAGCAAAAGTACGTAATTAGCTAGATTGTAATTAGCCGTACGATCGAAAACCGAACGTCGTTGAACATTGGGATCGATTGGCAAACGGTTGACAACAAAATGTATCGATAACGTTGAAAACGTGTTGCGTGTGAATTTAAAGTAAAGAAATTAAAAGAATTAAAAGCATTAGGCATCGGTCTGAGTCTATTCTCCAACATGACACCGAACATGATTCCCAACTATGCACAATCTCTTCATAACATTTCCTGCTTCCCATTTCTTTTTGACATCGTCAAACATGACTCTGAAGAATCTCTTCTTAAAATTTCCTGCTTTTGTATACAATTGCTCGAGAAAACAAAGAAGAAGTAAAATTAAGGAAGTCGTACAATCAAAAAATCCTTTCGTGTGAACGTTAAAGT